>OX384038.1:14360000-14960000 GCA_947534325.1 Agonum fuliginosum | reverse complement strand
ATTTCATTGAATTGTTATAAGCATGGCAAATAATAATAATTTTAAAATTAGTTATAATGACTGTATACGATTGTAGACAAAATATTGTGTTGAATAATGGATAGAGCTTGTTTGTTGCCCTTGGTGAGTCGTCAATCTCGGCTTCGCCTCGACTGAATAAATTTCTCGCCCCGTGCAACAAACAATGCTCTATTCGTACTTAATACACAACTAACTATTCTTTTATATCTCCACTTATTTCAAACAACATAATTGCACATTGCAAAGCTAATATACTATAACAATGAATTAATAATTTATTATCAAGTCCAGAATACCAAACAAAAGCGTGCGTGTTCACATAATGATACTAATTATTATTGTTTGATTTCTACGTAAATTTAACTTTATAAAATATTGTAAAACAATGCAAAAATTATCAAATAAACAATACATACGTATGAATAGAACACAATATTTAGCACTAACATATCGTAAACTTGTGTTAAACACTGTAAAACTTAGATAAAGGAGGAGATAAAACTAAACGTAAAATTAAAACTACACTTTACCGTTTCTTGAAAATAACTAAAGTTTAAGTGTTTGACAATTTCCTACGGTGTATGTATGTAGTACACAGGCATACGTGACTGCATTATGAAATCAAAGAATTTGTAAGAAGCAATACGAATTTGCATTTTATGTAGGTATTTAGGTTTCAATTCCATGCTATCATATTTGCAATCTCTCTTTATGTCTCTTTGATTATATGTGATTATAACTGATAATATCCGAACAATTATACACAACAATAAAATATATTTTCGCGGAGAGAATACAAATTTATAAAATTTAAATTCAAAGGATGATTCTGTATTTCTATTTTTGTGAAATAATTTCATGAATTTTAAGTTCCAGCAAAGACAAAAGAATAGGAATACATAAAGTGAAAAATGTTTTTGAAAAATTGTGTTTCCTGTTCTACCCTCTACGGTGTACGTATTATTATTATTTACGGCCTGTGCTAAAAACAAAGTTTTTCTCACACTTTTTAATACCGAACATTTTATTTAGTAATTACGTACATTTGTTCATAATTTTCATTCATATTTTTACGTCTAAATCATAACATAATAAACGGCGTCGAATTTATTTACGTAATACGACTAAATTTCTGCGCCAGATTGACATTATATTATAATTATGTAGATAGGTACTTGTTAAGTGTTTTCATCTTCTACATTTTATATTTGAATTTCATGGTTACTGTTTGACACAAAATACTCGTACTACATTTTACATTTATTTATGTAATTTTTATCTATCCGCGGTATAATCATTTTTCAACCATTACCATTATACGGTTTTGAACTTTGTCATAATTGTAAATTTTATTATACTATTCCGAAACAAAATTTAAATATACAAATGAGAAAAGTGAAATCTCACATTTCAGCGTTTCTGTCATTGTAATCCCCTTTAATATTATCTCAACAACAGAATGAACATTGTTTCAACCCTGTAACTGTTTATAATTCAATGTTATCATTGTCAGCTTGTGTTTCTAGTGCGGTAAGTCTTTTCATACCGGACTTGAAAATTGCAAAATGTCAAAAGCTCTTTCAATTTATATTTCAAAAGATGAAAAGTAAATAAACTTTAAAAAACAACTTACAGCAAGAGTATTATAAATAATAAACTTTTATAATTAACCCGTATTTCAAGAAGTTGTTGTTTAACATTTAATTTCATAAAAGGAATATTAACATTTGTTTTTACTTGCTTCAATATAAAATATTGGTGAACCTATTACGAGATTCAAGATACAATTAAATTAAAAATAATAACATCTTTTTGACTTTAAAATTTAAATGAGAGAAATTCGTTTATTTGGAAAGCTCGTTTACGCAATTTGAAATAAAATCTTACATTAATTCAAAGAAACAAAGGTTTTTCACGGACCAAAGAAGACACTGATGCCACAGTGTTTCACTGTTTAGAACGAAAAAGGAAATAATTTGAAAACGAAAAGATTTCATCTTTTTTATGATATAAACTTAACATTTTGATTTATTGTTCTTATGTAATACACTAATATAATAATTGTTGTTGACGCTGTATTTTCTTGATTGGAACAATATTGTAGGATAGAAGAAAATTTCTTTGGATTCAGTCAATTTATTAAAAAATACAGAGTGGTTTAATTTTTTAATAAATTGACTGAATCCAAAGAAATTTTCTATTAAGTATTCTATACCTAGGTGTTAACTTTTTTTTTTACTTTTTTGGTTTCTATGATTTTTATTTAAAAAATCACTTTATTTAAATCATGATTTCAATCGTAATTTAAATCAGTCCAATCCTGCTGTTCAAACAAGGATTCTTTGAAGATTCTTTCATGTTTCAAAAGTTTGAGAAATTAATTCTAGTGAGAATTACCTGTGCCACTAAATTGAATCTTCAATGAGTGTTGGTAAAGAAGAATTATAATAATTATTGATTGCTTCAAAACCGTGAATTTTTCCACGATTCAGAAGTTTGAAAGAATATTCAAAGAATTCTTGTTTAAACAGGGCTTTACCCGACTTGTGCTGTTTTTATAAGACTCCTTGGTAACTTTCTGAATGATAGACTCAAAGTATCGGTTAATTTTGAACAAAAATAAAATGTAATTTACTTTGAAAAAAATCGAAATAAAAAAGTCAAAATTCAGAAAAATCGATTATTACTTCCTTGTACGGAGTAATAAGGAAGTATTGTAATCGCGAAAAATTTCGGTTCTCAGATGTTGACGGAAATATCCGTTTTGACCTTTTCTGAATCCATTATGACTAGTTTCGTCGTGACGTCTGTACGTACGTGCGTACGTGCGTACGTACGGACGTATGTGTGTCGCATAACTCAAATACGGTTAGACGTAGAAAGTTGAAATTTTGTATTTAGGACTGTTATAGCATCTAGTTGTGCACCTCCTATTTTTGGTTTCAATCTACAAACCGGAAGTAGTAAATTTTAAAAAAATTTCGATAAATATTTAATTTAAGACAAATTTTTTTATTTTAAATGAAAGATTATGTGATTATTACCTACAATCGGTATTTTATAAATATTTTTGTATCTGGTATCATTTAGGAATAATTAAAGTATATATTTTTAATTTAGTATTTCTTTATCTTGTAGTCCATGATCGATTAACATTTGTTACTACGTAAAATTTAAATGTTTATGACATGACAGTGACAATAGTAAAATATGCTTTATATCTTCTTCTGCAGTTTAAATAAAATGACTAAAATATATTTGTGAGTATACTAGTATAATAAGTTAAAAGAATTTTTAATATTATTCTACATTTTAGTTATTAAGAAAAGTATGAACACACAAGGCGTACAAGGAAGTCATGTGGTGTCCACGTCAGATTTTTTTTATTTCAAAATCGATTTTTTTGACATCCCTACTACTGGAATCTAGGTAATTAATACGACAATAATTGCTCATTTGAATTTTTACGAAATTCACCGGACCATCATTTAACTTCAACTCTTATTGTGTTACTGGAACTGGAGTAACGAGTAAGTATATAATATTTTGTTGTTTGTTGATACTTATATACTTAGGTATTTATCGTATCAATTTATATTATTGATCTAGGTAAATAATTTAAATAGGTATGTCAAAATATTCAGTACCTATATCAATCAATTTTCCGTTTCATAAAAAGTGTATGCAAATAGAAAAACCATAAACAGGAAAACCATAATTTCTTGCTTACTCCTGTGCATCAGCAAACAGTACCAAGTCCATAAATCATATCGCCTTGGCTTATATTAAAGCTAACCTCTCTGGTCTGGGTGTCCGAGATCTCGTTCCTTCTCTTTTTATAAAAATACTCGCTGTCAATTATTACTTCTTGTTATAAATCCTCGTGTCTTATGTCTTTTTTTCCCTTGGCGCCACTGACATTACATTGCATCAGGGGTGGAACTAGGAAATTTCATGGTTTTTGAAAATATAATGATTCTTAATAAATTCTTTAGTTTTAGATCACTACAGTTAAAATTCGTCTTACATAATTATTTATTTGTAGTTGCGTCTTTAAGTACTCGTAGGTATAATTTAAGTATTGGCAGTTATAAAAAAACAAGAACCTACACCCCAAAATTAATGTACCTACTTTCATGGATTTTATTTTTTTCAAAAAAAATTTCAAAAGAGAACTTAGTGTCACCTCACATCCAATTTAATCTACCTAAATCAATTAAATCGTTCTTTTATTGAAAACAAATTATTTTTTAACAAGAACTTTGAATAAAATAGGAAAATGTTAAATCGTCATATTCAATCTAGGTCTAGGAATGGTCAAGCAAATTAATTTACGAGTATTTTAGAGACAACCAGTAAAGGCTGCACAACGAGAACGAGAAATAACGGGAAGTGAACGAGAACGGGAACGGAAACAAAAAATGCTTTCAGATGTCCGGTAACATTTCGTTCTGTTATTTCCATTTCCATAAACCAATCCAAGAAAATAAAAACTCAACTTGAACAAACCACCTAACCACACAAAAATATGACAAGTGACAGAAGATAAACTGAAGAATGGCGTCATACTTTCTTCCTATTGGTTAGCAAATCGCAACGAGAACGGAAAAGACATCTATAGGTAAGTTCGCGCCAAAGTTTAAACTAATAGAATGTTTGGGTGTAGAACGGACTGCATTCCCAGTGCCACCTACTATGTTTTAAGCTGAAACAGAGTATAAGCAGATCTCGATAGGATCTCGATGATGATTGGCAGAAAACAGGCCACGTGATATGAATTATATTCTCACTTTTGTACTCTTGGAGTGTGTACACACTAACTAGCTAATTTAAGTAATATCATGGTCGAAACGTCGCGAATTTTACTACGGTGCACAATAAAACCAGTAATCCAAAGAACTAGCATTTATTTATATTTCCAACCTCAGGATTTTTTAGTTTTATTGAGTCCAAAATTGGATAAAATTTATATTTCTTTCAAAAAATTTCCAGTCCGTCACTGTACCCCGTGCATCGCTGGGAATTAATTAGCGCATCCTGCAAGCAAACGTTCCGGGGTAAAACGCCAGGGGCGAGGGGTAACGAATGATTACGTAAAGCCGCTTAGCTGTGCGTGCGCGCAAAGTGTGCGGAGATAGGATTTGCGGGTACTTTGGATGAAACCTAGCAAAATATTGTCATAGGAATTTAAAGTGTGTCGGTATTTTATCGTTTTATGAGAAAATGATGAGTCGGGGTAACGATTTGAATATAAGATTTGTGTTCATGGAACCTTTAATGGTTTAGAATGTTTAGAGAAGAATATAGTAGGGAAATGGTAATGGAATGGAATTTAGTATAGATTTAGTTTAGTAAATGAAAAGGAGACTATTTAAATTACACTTCACAGATTTTATGATTTATAAAGACTATGGAGTTTGATGAAGTAAAAGTAAATTACAAATTTTAAGTTTCATGAAATGTATAAAATTGAATGATATTATAAACATAACTAGAAAACTAGATTTAGCTTGTATAATAATATTATTTTTTGCGGAGAAAACACAATTTTCTTCTCGTGAAATAGTAAGGAAAGTAAGTTTTCCCTCTTTAGAGAGGATAGTAAACAGTGTTACAACTAGTGTTATTATACGATGAAATGTTTTAAAAATTGTAGGTGAATTTATTAGTTTATTGAAGTTAGGTTTATAACTGCCATCTGTCAGAATGACGTTTAAATAAACAATGAAATGTTTCACTGCAGCCAATATGCCAAATTAAAAAGTTGTAAAATTGTAGAAAAAGAAAGTATAAAACATAATAATTGTAAAATAATAGATTACAATACCTATGTATTTTTCTACATTTACAATGTTTTTAATTATGTCGTGAAAACATGTTGCGTCTAACACTAGAGGAAAGCTCTATTTCCACTCACGCTCGATTACCGCACACGCTTCGCTCGTGACACAAACTTCGAGCTCGAGTGGGAAAAAGAAGCACATTCCTCTCTAGTTGAACAAATAATTATTTCTAATCCAACAATTTAATCGAGGGAACATTTTTTTGACAAGCTAATTAATTTTAATTTTCCTAAAAAACAATTTACTTAATTTAATAATTTTACATTGAGAATTTTATTAATGGAGTTAAACATTTATTTTCACCATAATTTTCCCATAAAGGTATTTGCATTTGTCCTAACCAATCCTAATTAAAATTTAATTATTGTTTCACATTATCACATTAAGCAAGCAATAATAATAATAATAATTATTAATAATTTGAGTGGTGGAAGGTATATAATTTGTATCAGTTTGTCAGTAATCTTTCCTGCGACTCTAGGAAAATGATGTTATCACACGATTCAGATTTAAATTTAATTTTTCTTTAGTTCAAGGTCAAATGCCTTCACGGATTTGAATAACGCTCTTTATACGTGTAAAAATAATCACACAACGCACTAGGCTATCCGCTCCATAGTCACAAAACCATCCCTAAATTTCAGGAATGCTTCCCTAACCTCCAAAACTAACAGTTTCCAAATGGCTTCTCTTTATCAATACCTCATTTAATATCCAATACCCACGCATTCCCGTATGTCGTTATCCGCTATTCATTATTCAAGGAGGAAGCAGCGAATTCTGTCTTCATGACATTAACTCACCGTTGACGACGGACTCATAGAGGGCTGAGGCATCGCGCGTCCGTTCGGACGTGGAGCCCTGAATTCCTCCCCGAGGTAAGTGTGCGATGTTTATGTAACGAGGTTAACCCCCAGCTGGGTTGTTAGAACGTGTATGAAGATATTGGCCTGGATGGTAAGAAATTGTTTTCTTTTATGTTGGCAGGAAGGCTGGCTTAATTTTGTAGGTTAGGATGTAATTTTATGAATAATTTGTACGCCATGTGTTAAATTATTTTTTGTACGAAAGTGCGAATTCACATGTTTTCAGATATTAAAATTGATGGTGAAAGTAGGCTTTTGAAACATTGAGTGGTGAAAATAATTACAACACTCATTTTGTACATTATTTGTTCTAATCTCTGTAATAAATGTTCAAATGGACGATTTTCACTTAATTTGAGACAAATCATTTTGCTGAACTATAAAATTGTGCAGTTACTGGAAGGTCAAACATATCAGGATATTTTTGACTTCAGAGACAAATGTTTAGATTTATTTAGTATTGCCGTAAAATGTCCGAAGGGGTACAAAAAAACTCACTTTCAATAATCACTACAACATTCTAAATGAAATGTCATTATTTTTATAAATCACACCATAAATGCAAAATTACAAAATTGATGTCAGTTTTTAAATATTGTTATTGTTTTCAGCTCTGACAGCAAGCCTACCTGATTTGTTTTTCTTAAATTTAAAAATATTTTATTTCCAATTTTTTCAATTAATTTTAAATATTTCCCACTTTCGTAGAAATGTAACAATGTAAAACACTTGCGGAAAGAGTCATTGAAAAACTTGTATGATAGGAGAACTTGCTAACGCTCGTGCTCCAACTGTCATACTAGTTTTTCAATGAAGCCCTTTCCACACTTGTATTATAATATACTATTTTTACGACTGTACTGAAAGACGGCTTTTCTATCTGACAGTTTAAAATGGAAAGTTGCTGTTTGCAACACACTAAGAACAATGGGCAATGTATGTGAGAAAGGTGAATTTTTCCGAAAAATTGAATCTAGCATATGGATAGCTAAGAAAATGGACTGATGTTTGCAACACGCTAGTCTGTACGAAAAGTGATTTTTTTCGAAAACAACAACAATGTAGCATGGATAGTTAGAAAATGAATCAAGTACAAAAAATTGTTAACAAGTACTTTTCAGTAAGTAATAATAGTAAGTACCTAATTAAAAATAAGAAAAGCATTCTTGCCACTCTTGCATAATTGCTGGCAAAGTATTGCTTTAACCTTTAAATGTGTTTGATGTGGCGATGTGGGTATGGAATTCAATATTTTACGAAACGTTGAAAACATTGGTAGTCTTTGAAGTATATTTCTAATGATGGTTTCATTTATAAGGTACTGTGAGGAATTTGGGGAAAATATCAACAAGTTAAATGACACGTCTACTCGGTTTTACTGATTTATTATTACTGCTGCTTTGAATACATAATTATCCAATTTATACGATCTTATTTGGTTGTTAGGTAACCCAAACTAATTATAAACAATACAAAGTAGAATCAAAACAATTTGGTTGAATAATTTAATTGGTTAAATAATTATGTTCTAACAGGTACATAAATTTCCCGTCATATGAAGAAATTAGGTACTTGCTTTATCTTTTTCTTTACAATTGTTTTCAAAATATTCCTAACTGTTAAAAAAACGAAAACCATACAATGATGCATGTTCTTTATCAGATTTCTGGACTGAAATTTGCTTTCAAGTTCAAACATGGAAACCAATATAATATACTACACTACATACTACATACTACGATGTTTTTTTACCTCTCGCCTCATATTCTATAAGAGAGGTATTGTAATGGGTCAAAATTTTCGAGTATGAGTTTTTGGTGGATAAGCACGTTTTAGGGTCTCTAGAATACAAATTTAATATTTTCACGATGATGTCTGTGTGTGTGTGTGCGTATGTATGTATGGACGTATGGACGTATGTGACGATTTTTCGTCCACGATAACTTAAAAAGTATCAAACCTTTAATAACAAAATTTCATATTTAAGGTTTTAATAAGGATCTTAACACCGGATAAGATTTTGGTAGAAATCCGCAAACCGGAAGTAGTACTTTTTGGAACTTGATATAGTTTTTCTTAAATAAATTGGTACATTATTTATTTATGACAATTTTTGCAATTAAAAATAAAAGATAATATAATTATCTATGGGTACAGTTAATTTTAAATATAATTTGCTGAATCTGGTAGTATTTAGCAATAAAATAAAGTGCAACTAAGTACCAATATCTTGTTGTCCATGATATGAAATTTGTTTTTACTCAAAATTTGAATTATAATGACAGTGACATTACAGTTGACATATTTTGCTTGCATCTTGGTTTATATTATCGTTTACATATTACATGAACATGAAACTATTAAAATGTAAGTAAAACTATTTATTAGATTAGTAGAATAAGCAGAATTAGGCGAGAGGTCGTGTACTGGCCACAGCAGATTTTTTTTGTATAAGATGGTAGATATATTAGTTTGCTTTTTTACGGTATCAGATTTAAAGTTTAGATGAAATTAAATTTTAAAATAATGATTGATTCCATCTAGTATATGATTATATAATTATGTCCTATCCTATCAAAATCAAGCTGCAAGTTTGATATTCAAACATTTTGTGTGGAATCAATGGTATACATCTCCTATGCTATTACTGATTTATAAAATGTTATTTCAAAGTCTTTGTAGTAAATTTATTAGAATGTACAAAACCTTTTTAGACGCGATACAAACACTCATAACCCTATATTCAAAGTTTTCACAGTAGCATAAATGTCACATGAAAATTTATACCCCTCTACTCCCATAACAAATATAACGATATGGATTTTCAGTAGGCAAAAAAGTGTCGAAAATTTTATTTATTTACTCGACAAGTGTATCACCCTCCTTTTATGTCCTCGTATCGTGTTTCAGATCTCAACAATCGTTTAAATCCCGATCCATGACCTAACATCAAATAAATATTCATCTTGTACGATTTTCGTCTATAAATCCTGAGGAATTTAAAACGCACAATGAACGAAAAGAGGTAGAGAGCGCCAGAGGATATAAATTTCAGCTGCGATTGAGAACCGAGTTGAGAACTTTTCGGAACCCAGAAGCTACCGAAAATAGCGGGAAATCGAGGGAAATTTTGCGTGACGGTCCGGTAAAATACACACGATCGATTCTGTTCAGTAGTGGATAGCGTTAATTTGCAAAAAGACGTCTTGATTTCTAAATAAAACGGCTTTGGTCCATGTATTCGGCTTTCTGTACAAAACCTTATCTAGAAAAATCTTATACTAGCAGTTTTTGCTCTCTTTAGAAACGGTTTAGTTTAAATAATGGGTTAAGGTTATTTTTTCAGTTAATGGTTTTCACTATCAGTTTTTCAGTAAATTAAAATATCAGTTCCGGACAAACTAATAATTTTGTATGAGCATAGACAATGTTTATTAAATATAAGTCACAAGGACGTGAAATGTTTGTTAAAAAGGATTAGCTGTTTAAGTATGCGATTACGATTAATATGTTTAAACACAATAGGAACTTAACTCTTAAGTGATATCGTGGGGTGTTTGAACACCTCAGCACGAGTTTTTTTTTGCACTGCTTCTTTGTTATTATAATGAAATACTTTTCTTTTTCGGTATTCTCCTAGCTCTAAGGTATCAAAAAGATAGCGTAATTTTTATTTTTGAAAAACATGTAGTTTTGCTGTTATTCGCGTTTGAGGTGTTGAAACTCCCCAAGATAGTTTTTATGTTAGTAAAATTTTTCGGTGAGTTAGCACAATAAATAAATTTTTATGGCAGAAACTGTGGCGAACTGTAGAACTGTAGGGACGTAGAAATATAAGTAATTGTTAATTACTTAAAATCTAAACAAAAAGTGACTTATACATGATGTAGAAACAGTACACAAATAACATGAGGTCAAAGAGGAAAAAGAATGTATTGAAGAGCATTAAATATGTAATTCTGACTAAGATATTAAAGACAATGCCATGGAAGAGCTGTAGTGGAGTCACGGGAAGAACTATCAGACGAAAATTCTGAAAATAAAGTGGAAACAAAAACTGACGGAAATTATTTCTATGGGCGAAATCGATACATTTTTGCAAGAAAATGCATAAAAATGCACCTTCAAACATGCTTGTCAGTTTTTTTATGTGTTACAAAACTGATTTTTTTGTTTCAGGGATTAAGTACTATGCCTATTGTAAACGTTTTTCATAAGAAAACCAAGAAAAATATTTTGCATTTATTTAAAAATATTTATATGAACGTGTTTATCAAATATTAATATTTTTTATAAATATTGAATAAAAGTTTATTTTGACAATCGGGACTAGAGATTCATCAAGTCAAGTAGCTTGATGTTTTTGTGAATTATTTGACTTGACTTGAAAATCAAGCTTTTAAAAAAATCATTACTTGACTTGATTTTCTATCGTTATTACTTGACTTGATATCAAGTAATTTCAAGCTACTTGATATTACTTGATAATGAACAATTTTGTTAAAAAGGGCGCAATTCAATCGAATCATTAATTAAAAAGAAATGCCGTATTTCCTGACCCAATTGAACGATTTTGTATCTGTATTTTTATTATTTTCTTGCATACGAATTAGTTTTTGTAAAAAATTTTAAGATTTTAATTTGGTTTTGTGAATAATGTTATATTGCCAGATCCATTTGTTATAAATTGGTACCTAATAATTTGATGTAATGCAATACAGTTATGAAGAATTACTTAATTTTTTTCCTTTTTGAAGTTAACTATTTCATTTTCAAGTATCATGTACTTGAGATTTTACTACTTGATTATCAAGTTACTTGAAATTTTACTACTTGACTTGACTTTAGAATTCTATTACTTGACTTGAACTTGACTTGATTTCAAGTCAAGTCAAGTCAAGTAGCTTGAAAATCAAGTCAAGTAGTGAAACCCTAATCGGGACAGCTGTAGTAATGTTACCTGTACCCATATACCTTCATCGACACATTAATAAATTTTGTTATATATTAAAAATCACATATTTCAAATGGAATGTCGAAACACCCCACCATACTCTTTATGTGACTAAAAACAGGATATCACTTAAGAAGGGTTAAGAACTGTTTATCTAAAATTACAAAATAGTGGATCAGATGCAAAATAAAAACATTTATGTTTCCATTTTTCAAGAGGGAAGTAAATACTGATGAAAAATAAAATAATTTTAGGATTATAGATATTTTTTTCAATTCTAAGAACAATGATGGTTGAAAACATGAAAGCAGTTAGGAAGGATTGTTATACCATGTAATTATGTCAATTAGCTTTGACAAAGATCTGATCATGGTAGCTCATTTTTACCTTTTAATTTAAAAAAACCCTTTTAAGTTGAAACTGTAAAAGCTTCGCCGAAAAGAAATCTTTAATTATAATTTACTATAGGTATTTATATATCTACAACCCTAATTTTAGTACCGTAATCATTTACTAGTCTCATAAATAAAGGATCACCATATATCATCAGCTTACACGCATGAAGACTTCGTGAACTATTATTACAAAACAGTTATAATGTTCTTCAATCAAGTTATTATTATTACAGAATTAATCCCTAACATGTTGCTCATATTTTCATAAACGGAAGATCAAGTTTCATCAGACCACAGGCGCCGACTTTTGTAAACTATTAAGGATTACATATTTTCTTTGAAGATTAAGTTTAAGTTTAAAAAGAGAATAATTATAAATTTATGTAGATTAGAAATATTGTAGGCAGTTGTAATCTAATGGTACCTAAGTAACAAGTTTGCTTTTTGACAAGATTTAGAAAGAGATAAAAATCTATAATTCTACACGGATTCTACTCTACTTCAGTTGGATACCACATGAAACACATAATAGTATCGAGTGGTTCAGAACTAAAAGCTTTTCTACGGGAAGTTCCGGCCCGAAAATCCAATAAAAGAGCTAGCTAGGAATTATACAAGGTTCTGCAAGTAAATAACCTGAAAAACCGATTTTATTAGGTACCTATATATATGTAGGTACATTTGTGGTAAAATGAGATGCTTGAGTTTATGACGTTTTAGGGAGGTGAGCGCTATGACTGTTCTTAAACTTGTAAGAATAGAAACAAAAGTCAGATTTACGTTCTTAAAAATACTTAAATCACCGAACCTGATATTTAAAAGTTATTAAATGAAATCAAATTATACAAGATCATATTTCTAATAACAATCTCCTTATACAGTCAATTTCCAAATGACATTTTAACAGTAAACATGAACATGACACTTCAATCTGACATTTCGATGGCGGTTCTCTATCATTAATCTCCCTTGCATTTTATTAAAACTGAGGAACATGTTAAAGATTTTAAGTTACCTACACAAAATTAACAAATTAAAATGACATTTTAATTTAATTTTGATGTCAGGCATAATTCCAAAATGTAAATGGTTAATGGTGTAATGGTTTAGAGCAGGGGTGGACAACATTTTATTTATTGTGGCCCCAAGTGAAGCGAATAAATAATAAAATTCGCCACTCCAGAATTTGGGACTGGAGAGTATTAAAATTAAACAAATTAAAACACACATTGTCTGAACAAGTTCATTCAAAATATTTGACAATTTTTTTGTTTTACAAGTTGCATGAAAATTGATTTAAGAACGTATAGATTGCTTGCATAAAAGGAGTTAATTTTGGAATAAAACTACCGCTGTTACAATAACATTTACAAATTAACACTTACATATTATGAAAGAGAAAAGTTCATAGAAGTGCGCTCTGGAGATAATTTTGATTTTTTTTGTAAGCGAATAAAGATGCATGCATTTGAAAATTAGGTATTTTGATGTCATTATAACTCAAAAGATAAATATGTTAACAAAAATTAATTTCCAGAGCGCACTTTTCCCATCTTTTATCTACAAGTTGCCAAAATTTCAATCTTATATCTTTGAAGACATTTGCACAGTTTTATACCAAAATTTGGATGTTTTCACGTATAATCAGTACCGTGCAATAGCGCCACTCTGCTGTTGGGCGGTGTGAGTATTACATGAACTACTCGGAGGTCTAAATAGGCGGAGCATTTACTATCGGTTGTCGCTTGGGCACAGAAAATGTGAATCCAATGCAAACATAAATTCTTTGACTATGTTTTTCTTATACCGTCTTACCTACTTGTAGTAAGTTAGTATATTTAAAGTAACTTTCAATTATTTGTAGCGTATAACAAAATTTGTTTATTAGAACAAATTTGATCGCGCTGGGCTAAATAATTTTTATTTTATTTTTTATATGCAGAAATAACCAAATAAAAATTGTATGAGAGCATTACCTACTACTATCATCAGATTCACCATACATTTTTTTAGAAACATTATGTTACAAATTTAATATTTGAATTATTATTAGTTTGAATAAAAATAATTGAATTCAACAATAATTAAATAATAATTACATACATTTAATTATTTAGACAATAATAAATATATAAAATTATGAACTAATGAGTTGACAACCGAGGTTGACAATGTAAATAATATTAGTGTTGCATTGTTGTTAATTTCGAGGAAAATGCCACCCCTGGTAGTATTAACAGACGCAAAAGGTACAATATACAATTTTAAGTTTCATTCGATATTATGTTTTTTTTATTTAAATAAATATTAAATTATTTTCTTTTGCAAAAATTCTTAAAATAGAATAGGGATATGTAAATGAGTCTAAAATGTTGCTAAAATATTTTATTTTTTATTTTTATTGTTTTGAGCATGAAACGAATTCGCATAAAAGGAGTGAATTTTGGGATAAAACTACCACCGTTACAATAACATTTACTAATTCACAATTTTGAAAGAGAAAGGTTTATAGAAGTGCGCTCTGGAGATAATTTTGAATTTTTTTATAAGCGAATAAAGATACATACATTTGAAAATTAGGTAATTTGCAGACATTATAACTCAAAAGATAAATATGTTAACAAAAATTTATTTCCACAGCGCACTTTCCGTATCTTTTATCTACAAATTACCAAAATTTCAATTTTATATCTTTGAAGACATTTGCACAGTTTTATACCAAAAATTCGATACATTTTTACCTCTCGCATCATATTCTACAAGACAAGTATTGTGATGGGTCTAAATTTTCGAGTGTGAGTTTTTGGCAAATAAGCACGTTTTAGGATCTCTAGAATACAAATTACACATTTTTGAGATGATGTCTGTGTGTGTCTTCGTGCGTTCGTTCGTATGTTACAACTTTTTCGGAAACGATAACTTTTTAAAACTATTTATTATATTAGTAGAATAAGCAGAATTAGGCGAGAGGTTGTGTGCTGGCCCTGGCCACAGCAGATTTTTTTAGAAACACTATAAAAATTGAAAATTTGAATGTTAAATATGAATAAAAATAATTATATTAAACAATAATTATTAAATAATACATATAATTAATTATATTCAACATTTATTATTTATGTAGGTAATATAATATAAAATAATGAACTATTGCGTTGGCAATGTAAATAATAAAAGTTACATTGTTGTTTAATTTCGAGGAAAATGCCACCCTCTCCAAACAAAATTGCGTAATACCCGATCTGAGTACGCAGAGGTTTTGTATTCTTGAAATCATTCGCGTATTTCATTGGTACATTGTTACTAAGGATATTTATTAAAATTTCTAAAAAATAAATAAATAAAGTTATACAAAGATAGAATCCGCTAGAGTTATTTTTTTATATTAGTCTAAATGCAACCAAAACATTATTATTATTTATTTTTATTGTTGTGGGCATTGTAGACATATAACATGTTTAAAATTAAAAAAAAAAAAATTGTTGACGCTCTCTAGTCGACTGTCGTACAGACAGTGGAACTAGGGTATGTCCGTCGGGGAGTGGCAGCGAGCGCGGTACAAAACACACCTATTATGAAGTCTACGGTGAAGGGAAATACTCCCACTGAGGAAGATCAGTTTGCAGTAGTGGGGGTTCAAATGCGAACTCGTTCCAACATCTATACGCTCTTAAAATCAGAACTTGACGCGCAATAGAGCTGTACAACGGAACGAGAGACTACAGAGAACTGTCGTTCTCTTGTCGAGATAAACAGTAGTAAAATATTATTCTTTAATGTAAAATAATAGTTATTTACTTTACAAGTGGGCAAAGTAAGGAATTACACACGAGAGAAATTTTAATCCACGGGCCTGAAGTATAATTGAGATCATTTTCTCGAGTGGGTCATTCTTTTTTGCCCACGTGTGAAATATAACGTTTTGTCCAACACCTTTTAATAACTGCTCAAATATTTAAATATTTAAAATATATTAAGTTCCAACCTAAACATCGCTACAAGCAAAATAACAATTTGCCCACCCCTGGTTTACTTTAGAGCCTCTAAGCTCGCACAAAACTCGGCGCCTATGTTCAAATTTCATCAGCTTCCCACAAAGGTTAGACAAAGAGAGAAACTATAACAAAGTCTGAGTGATAAACGCTTCTGTTCAGGTAAAACTATTAACCGGAATCACGCGACGGCGCGCCATCTCACAATGTCGTCCAGTGCTGGTGAAAATGTTTCACACAGAGGGCGATGAATGCGCGGAGTATGTAACACCAGAAGACAGATACGGTGAAGTTGATGAATGGCGAGGATTATTGCGAGGAAATTAATTCGGATGAAGTTAAACGTGGCCGATGCGCAGTTTTGTAGGATTAATTGAAATTTGTACGAAGTTGGAATAGCAAATTTCGAAGTAGTTTTTCACGCAAACTTCTCACTTGAGAGATGAATCATTTGGGAGTCGTATATTTCTCGGATGTTTTTAAGGAATTTAAAAATAAAATTCGTATTGATTTCTGTTCTCAGTATCACTTGGGTGCATATGCAAAATCCGAAAATGCAAAAACCGAATGTAGCCAATTCCGAAAATATTTCGATAATGCATTAATTTCTTTTTTTTAAAACCTCCCAGTCAGCGACTGTTATACTTGTAAAAACTTGCATATTCGATACACTATTTTTATTTTTATTTTTACCACTCTGAATTTAGGGTTGAAACGCAAATTTCCATCGTTAGAATCTTCACATTTTTTGACGAATTTTGGGAATATGGTAGAAATATAGCAGCAGATCCACCGAAACCAGTAAAATTTTGAAAGTGGTCTACGAGAAAAAAAAATTTGGGAATATGTATAAATTAATATTTATTTTAATATTGAAACATTTAAAATAAAAGACAAAGGAAGAAGTGCTTTCCTTGCTTCCATGGACACCACGTCACTGTCTACATTATACCTGCCCTTGTACTAACTTATGAATAACAATTTATGAACAAGCATCTCCTGGTGAGTGACTTGTTTCGTTACTTACCGTGACAGGCGCAGTGTGAGCCACCTCGGGGGTGGGGGGTCGATGTCTCGGGCTGGGGCTTAGGCCGTGGCTCCCGGGCTCCTGCCCCTGCCGCTTGCATGGGAACTGACCACTGGAACAAAACAAAACCATCAGAGACCAAGTCAAGTTAACCGCAACTGTCAGATTGTACTGGGAAGGACGAACTGAACAGTGGTGTCAGGAGTAGAGAAATTTAGGAGGAGGATGATTTAATAATTCAATTTATTTTATATCCTCTAGAACTATAATGTACACTCTCAGAAGAGAAGATTGAAAAATGCGCCAAATTGACTCATATTTCAATCTAGTAAAAGACCAATTTGGCATCGCACTCTTTGATTTAAATTAAATATTTCAAAGATTGATTTATTTATAATCTTCATAAGATTAAATATCTAATGTAATTCTATAAAATTAAAATTAAATCAATAAAGAAGATTATAATTTAATATTGAAATACTAAATTTTAATCTTGAAAGAATTAAATACTGCAAATGAAAGATTTAATTTGATCTTAATAAATACTATTTAAAAATCAGATAGCACTGAAATTTAATTTTTACTTTGCATTATTTTAATTTAATAAAATTAAATTTAAACAAAGATGCGATTATAATGGAATATTTCAGGGATTATAATTTATAAATAAATGATTAAATATTAATCATATTTTTTATTGCACAAGTAAAAAAATCAAGATAATTATTTAAAGAAAAAATATTCTTTAAAGAACTTTTTGTTCCAGTAGAACGGTTCCTTAATAAATAAAAATAAATAATTTTTATAGAACTGAGTAATGTATAGGGTTTTCCATTAGGAGGTGTCACTTTAAAGTTCGCGCCCGGGCTGTTATTCGCGAAATAGAGTAACTAATGTGCGGCAGAGTGATGCAGCATTTGTAACCAAGTTAAGCTTCGACTTGAAATAATTGAACAACAAATATAGTTACGTTTTTTTTAGTAAGAAATGTGTTTTTTATACAATTAAAATGAAATGGAAAACCTTATATAAGTACTAGGTATTACATTTTACATTTGTGCTAACGCGACCAACAGCTCTCCGACTGATGGAATAACTTGTTTGGTCGAGTTGTATACGAAACAATTGAAAAAATTCATAGCAGAACAACTAACTCTTACTTTACTAAATAGCAAGTTGAAGCTAATACGTCATTGCAGTATCACAGCCAACACATGAATATACACTACTAGTCGGCGTGTTTGAACCTGCATGTGTTAGGGAGCGAATTTTAATTTTTTTTGATTTAAAATATAAATTTTGAGACTGATTTTTATATTTAAAAGATATATTTATAATAATGATTTTAAAGGAATTAAATATATCTTTTATTGATTATTTAAAAATATATGAAGATCAAAATTTAATAATATTGTATTAAAAACAATTTATAGTCATTAAAGATTACTTTTATTTAATCTATAAAGATTAAATAATTTAAATCATTTCAATGATTTAAATTTTTGACAGAAAAATAATCAAAACGATTAATTTGAAGTAAGACTAGACTAAAATATTGTTCAATCCGTGAAAGATTGAAAATTTTAATCTTCTGTTCTGAGAGTGTATTAAGAAAATACCGAACTCCTGAACGTAAGTCGTCATTTTCAAACCGAGGGACTTCAGGGAAAAAAATAAAGAATAAAAATTCCGAATTACCTCTAAGTAATAATTCTGAATTCAAATTTTTATTTAGAATATTTTGTATCAAATTTATAACAAATCTGAATATAGGTACTTTGGTACTTTCGTTCCTATAATGACATTTTAAAATTTTTTTAAAGATAAAAATATATACCATTTATTATGGTACTTAAGATTACGCGTGTTACTGAAATATATAATGAATTAAAATTTTAAAATGCAATGAATATAAATTTTTGATAGATAAAACGTATAGTATGGAAGCAGTCGCGCAATTGAATCTTAATAATATATGCTTTGGTGAAATTCTCAAACCGCACTCTGTACTCATTAAAATTTAAATTACATTAGAGCTCAGATTTTAAATAGCTTCGAAACTATATATTTATATTAATACACCACCTCACCATCATCTTCTTACTTAAATTCTTTAAAGTTTTATGTTACGTAAAATTTTGCAGTTTCCATTATTATACTTTAATTTAATTCTTATTATATTACAAGTTACAATATCATATTTACAGCATAAATAGACTCTACAACAATATAAATAAATCAAATGCAATGCATTACTGTAAGTTTTAATGCAAAAAATAAACAGAAAATTGCAAGTTACATTTCATTATAATAATATAATTAATTGGTATAATTTCTAATTACTATAACAAACTCTGAAAGTTTTTGTTAAATCTTTATCTATTCAAAGATTGTAGATAAAATATTATTAGTCAAAAGAACTTGGCATTCCGCATTTAATGATCTAATGGCTTATTAACGTATCAATGAACAATGCAATATATAAATAATCTCACAAAGAATACAGTAGCAAAGTTACCTTTGATTAAATCTATATCATTCGTTGTTCTTTATGCAAATAGTCCTTTTCAATCACTTAACGACACATTTTTAAATGAAAACATCTGGAGTCTACGCCTATGTGCTATGGTCACCTTGTCGTAATTATAACGGGACATATAAACGCATTTTTTCGATATCCTGTGAGTAATAATTATTGTAGTAATAACAACTAAGAAATGGGACACGGGATAAAATTTTAATGCTATACTTAGTCCCTAATTTGAGAGAAGCGTGATGAATACCTACAACCTACATCCATGTTGATGTACAGATGTCTTTCAAGTTTAATAGGTAAAGGTGGTGGAAAACTAGTGGTAAACATTATGTTTACCTTTCTCCTTAAAATTATAATTTGACGGACAACATTTCGAATAGTTTGAGGCATAGTTTGAGGTTATTCTATTTTTGCAATAATGCTGATCAATTATATTTTTCAAACCCCTTCCGAAATTTTCAACGATAACATAACACAAATACGTTGATTTTGATTGAACTTGTACGTTCCTGTAGGTTCGTGTTCTTGTTAGTTGTGTTGCAAGATTAGTTATAACTTATAATTAGAGTGCGGATTAGATGCAGGAAAATGTGATTAAAATATGCATATGCAATATGCATTGAAATAAGAGCAAAATATGTTCAATATATGCACAAAATTAAACAAATATGCAATATTTTACAAATATATGCAGATATGCAACATAATTTTATTCATTTTTACTTATAATCAGGGTTGAAAAAAAACATGTTTTTTTCAATTTTAAACAAAACATTTGTTTTTTACTGTTTAAAACTGTTTTTTTGGTTTAAAACATGTTTTTAACTCTGCACAAAAAAACATGTTTTAAACAACAAAAAAGCATGTTTAAAACATGTTTTAAACAGGATTTCTGTTTTAAATAAATATTATTTCCATCGAAATATGTCGCCAATGCTACTTTTTGTGCGAGGACGGGGATTTACATCGCTCTAGCTGCGTAGCTAGGAGTCACCGATGGTCGGTAGTTGAATTTGTTTTGTTTGTGTTATGCGTCGTGAATGGATTTCGATATCATTTTTAAACACCTGATTTAAAACACAGTTTAAAACATGCATTAAAACATTAGGCCGTGTTTAAAACATGTTTAAAACAGTTTGTTTAAAACAAATTGTTTTAAACATAACAACCCTGCTTATAATTGATTTACATAGATAAGAAAAAAACTACAATTTGTCAACAATGCACAAGAATATCATGTAAATAAACAAAACAATGAATAACGTCTGGATTACGACTACCTTTTAGAATAAATATACGTAAGGTAACAACCTTCGTTTCTTTACTTGTTATATTAATCGCAATTTTTTCATGTTACATGTTTGTTAAAATACAATATAAAACAAAACAAAATGTAGTTCAAATAGTCTCACCACTCCACCGAAAATTATTTCTGGTTACGGCCCTGCAAACTTTTAAGTATAAAATTATAATTTGAGGAACAACTTTTCGAATAGTTTGAGGTTATTCCATTTTTGCAATAATGCTAATCAATTATTATATATCAACCCTAAACTACACTGTTTTAGCGTTATTTCATTAAAATTACAAAAAAAGTAACATTAAAGCAGAAAGAAGAGCAACCTAAACCTTAGGCGATTCAAAAATTTGTTAGTTGCTTCAAACAAACTCAATATTTTAATTTAGTGTTGTAATTGGAAAACAAAATACCACGTCTTGTCATTTTGACACTATTAAAAATTTCTGGGCAAAAAAGGTGCGAAAAGATGAAAAGAGTATATTTATTTACAATCAAAATACATAATTATACTTTGTTTATTTATATTAAGCAGTTTGCACACCGAATCCAAAACTTTTTCTACGGCTATCTTTATGGAAATGATACTTCACTCCATTATAATGCACAAAAACGTATAAATCAAATTAATGTCATTTTCAGTCTTCTATAAATTACGGACGCTATCCAGTGGAATACATCTGTACTACTGTACTACAAAAAACAGTATTCCAATTACTGTTTTCTTGTCTCTTGTTTTGAGTTCACGAAGCAAGAAACAGTATATTGATATTTCACCTAATATGATCCTTGAGGAACAAATATATGGCATAAAGTACATACTATCGTACATCATAGTTTCAATAAATTAATAATAGTTGGATTGGGGTACACTTATCCCCTTCCGTTTTTCCCCTGCAAATTTTTCTCCTTCCCCATTTTTCCCCTGTCCCATTTTTCCCCTGCGACATTTTTCTCTTAGTTCATTTTTCCCCTGTCTTCCTCCATCCTTGTAATCATCATTAACCTAACCTAACCTAACCTAACGATTGTACGACAGTTTTTCTACCCCTTTTTTCTACTAATATTTTTCTACTCATTTTTTAAAACTAGAAAATATTCTTGCCTAACATTTTTCTGAACTTAACCCCATCATGCTCTACCATACGGTAGAATTTAAATAAATATTGTTTTCTGACAGGATTAAAAAAATTAATAATTATTTTTTAAATATTTTGAGTAGTCGTGGGGAAAAAATGAGAGAAATTAATAGCCAGGGGAAAAATGACCAGGGAGAAAAATTAAAGGGGAAAAGTGACCTTCAACCTAATAGTTGAATACTTGATTATTAAAACAAATATTTATATCATTGAAATATCGAAGATGCGTTCTTGATTGTCTACTGTCAGTTAACAAAAAAGGTATAGGTGAAAAAAAAACGAAATTGGCAAAATTTACATTTTTGTGTATATCTAGTCACCTATGTTTTTTTTTGGGAAAACAAAAACATTTCTAAATTGGCCCCCTAAAGGAGCAACTTTTGTCTAATTTAACCAACTTCGTATCTCTTATGGTTATCGAGATCTCCATGCTTAAACAGTTTCATAGGACAGTTTGTATAACAAGTTGGTGAACAAATAATGGTTGATGCGTTGATGAAACATCTTCAGTAGCGGGACATCTTCGGAGAGTAGTTCGTTGCGGGACCTCGATATTGCACGTCCGGTGTATGGTGCATTGTTCCTGCTAAGAGCTAACAGTATGCACAAGTTTGTAGTGCGATGCACTTTTGTACAGTTATAGTGGAGGGCGGTGTTCATTGTCCATTCTTGTTAAGATAGTGTTCTCTTTAATTAAGGTATAATGTACAGTACATAATCTCTGTGCTTACATTAAAATCATACCTAGTTCTAAATTTTGTTAAACGTGATATACCTACCATAATAAAATAAATACTATACTGCCTTGAGTCCTTACATTATAGTTAATGTAATGTCTGGTGAGTCCCTAAAATATTTTATGATAATATAGAACTTTTGTCCGTATATTTTAAGCGGCTCGTCTACGTTTTTTCCAAATTCCTAGAATACTTCCGATTTTACTTTTTTTTCTATTCCACTCTTTTCCCCACTACTACGGCTGCCTAAAACCAGCCCGAAACTCGTGCTTTGCCGCATCCTAGCAATGCAATATCATTTTAAAGTTGAAAAATACTAAGTATCTTCGTTGCGAGTAAACTGTCAGATTATTATTGACTTCAGCATAATGTTTTTATAAACACTTAATAGAAAAAGAACGGATCTACAGATGTGCCTTTTTAAAATTTTAAAAATTAATTTCTATCATGAGATATAACCGTGTAAAGTTTACATAAATTCGAATTTTTTTAGAATTTTTGGGAATTTTTATAATTATTCTTTAATCAAAATTTTAAAAAGGCAGATCTGTAGATCCATTCTTTCTCTATTAAATTCTTGTTGAAATAAAATTTTACCATTCTTGTAGTGGCCATAAAACATTCGCTAGGATAGTTCATTTTATGATGGCTTTTAATGGCATTAGTATTCGACTAGCTGAACTGATCATAGAACAAAAATAATATATTTAAAGTTTGTGAATTTAAGAGCAGTACATTTTTGATTCCACTAAATTGAAGATTGCATAATCGATACCTGGTGTCTAACCATGAATGGAATATGGAATAAAGTTAAATTTTAATTAATTGGGCAATTACTTACCTATGTAACTATAGTTAAAAATTAAGTAAATGTATGTAATTATATCACCCCAATCCATTTAAAATTATAGGAATATACTTGAAGCACACTGGATAAGAAACACAGAAATAATGGGTGAATATTCAGAATTCAAATTATACACACTTGGTTTTCCCACACAATTTTTACATGATTAAGTTAACGGTAACGATGACGATGGTGGAAATCGAGATCCTAACTACGTGAAGCGAGTAGCAAAGCAAACATATTATTACTAATTAGTATTAATATTTATTATTCAATCTTATTGCACTTAACTTTTTTTAAAGCAAGTAGATTTTCTTTAAAGGTAATTAAACGTTTTACAACTTTGCGCTTGCAGCCTCCTGCCTGTAGAGAATAAATGTTATCTTTTAATTATTTTCGTAGAACTCGGATGTAAAAATTTCAGAAAATTTTACACAGCACATGATTGGATTCTGTTCAGAACATAGAAAAGCAGAAACGAAAATAAGCATATTGTTATAAAAAACTTCATGATCAAACAATACATAAAAACATTATTTTTGAAAACAATTGCTCATTCAACTACTACTTCCCGCATCATTGTTAAAATTGTCATGTAAATAATGAAGTTATACTCGTTTTAATTTACTTTAATAGATGCATTTAAATTGATGCACTATTTCAATTCATCTTCATTCACGCCTGTCTGTGTGATATTGATATTGTGCTATTGTAATTCTATGAATTTTTTTAAATGTGCACAGTAGAAGAGTATAATATAATAATTGTTTTACGATATTACATCATTTGAGTTATAGCTTCCAATGAAAAATGATTTAAACTTCATGTAATTTTTTTGTGCTATTGTAATTCTATGAATTTTTTTAAATGTGCACAGTAGAAGAGTATAATATAATAATTGTTTTACGATATTACATCATTTGAGTTATAGCTTCCAATGAAAAATGATTTAAACTTCATGTAATTTTTTGCTTTCTATTTTACGCCCATTTTACACCAACATTTTACTTTTACAACTTTTCTGCTATGTATTTGTCATAATATTTTATCGAACATTGGTCTCTTGAATTATATTTCTACATGTGGGGTAAGATTCTTGGAATCTTGGAAATGTTATTTCTCATGATAATAGGTAATAGGTGTTATGTTACTCTAATCTAAAGATTATAACTTATCCAAGAATGGAGACTTGCTTTGTGAACTAATAAAGGAGATATGAGAAACAATGATTATAAAAATGGTATTTAGGTAAACTTCATGTTGAAAAATTAAACAAAAGTTAATTCTACAACAAAGGAGAAAAGTATAGGTACATATTATAACTTTTCTCCAGTAAGTGATGTTAGAAGGAAATAACACTTTACTTCGGCTGCATACTCTTATGTTTCTTTTACAACATTTCTTTAAATAAAAATTAAAAAATTAAAACGAAAACTGCTGACCGAGGTAATTCCAAGGATGTTTAAGAGAGGGGATGTGATGATCAAGTCAAATATCTAGCTTTGAGTGAAGACGGGGTGCCAGAAAGGTATATATTTTCTGTACTGTCAATTACATTTTCTGATAGTTCAACAAATTAATTTAGTTTTATATTCTAATTTAAACTGACTTAAGATGAATACTTAAATTAATGAGACTATAATCTATAATGAAGAGAAGATTAGATTATTTACCAACATTAGACAGCCTACATCTGAAGGATTTAGATTATCCCTAACATTGCGGTAAATTTAACACATTTTTTCACTCATCTATAAATAGATAATTCATGCATGAAAAATAAAATGCAATTATTACTTTACAGAATAATATCTATATTACTCATTATAAGTAAATAAAATTTTAGGAAAAAATATTTGACAGGTTTGACAGGAGCCACAAACTAAATTATTATATGGTTGTGATTTCGGAAGATTGATTTTGTTGCACGAAGGCATTGCGCACATAAAATTGGATTTATAATTTTAAGTTTGAGTTGACCTTTATCCTACATTTATTTTTGATTTGATTGGCTTACGTTACAAATAAAATCAAACGAAGCTGCTTAAAATATTATTGCTAAGAATCCACTCAAAATGTACTGTACCGATTGGGTTCATATTTGGTATGGTAATAGCATAGGATATAACTTATGATATGAGCATACTAAAATGTCAGTCCGCCATCTTGAAACAAAATTTCGGGCAGCTAACTCAAAATGTACTGCACCGATTAGGGTCAAATTTGTTATGGTAATAGCTTATGATCGAACTTAATATTGTTTTCATAAATATTGTAAATTTTATAAAATTTTCCTAATTTATTAAGTAACTTAGTTACCTATAATTACTTGTATTGTATACTTTATAACACAACGTAACTATACACGGTTTTAAAATAGATAATATATAAATGATATTGTACTTGTATCATGCTCAAGATACAAAATCATTTACAAGAATATAAAAATATCTTGTCAATTTATATTGTCAAAATTCAGCATAATTTCAATAAGTTTTTCTCGCAAACTTCATAATTTTCAGAAGTTTTTCTATGATAAATGTGTTGTTTAACTTTCGCTACATATTATTTGTTGCGTAAAATAAAAGTGCCAAAGAAAGACGTGATATATGTGCAAAGGTTTTGCGCCCAAGAGAAATTATATCTAAGAGGGCAGTTCGTGAAGCTTTCCAGAAAGGTCTGAAACTTTTATACTTCCGCAGACTGCAGGAAGCATTCTATTTACTATCGCATTCAAAAAACTCTAAATATACATCTTATGAATATTCAACAACTACCGCAAAGGTTGCTACTGTGTTAACCTTGTCGAGTGCTGTTTGCATCAAATGAATTAAAGTTGTGTTTGTATCAAGCTAATGGAAAAGGGAAGATACTACTGCGTATCTCATTAGTCGAGCATCATAGGGTTAATAAATATTTTTATAGAAATTCTGCCGTGTGCCGTGCTAAAAGTAATTCAAGCTAATTGCATTTTTCAAAGAAACTGAGTTTTCAGAATCATTAGTAATGATATACTTTATTTCTACGTAGTACAGAAAAGTTTATTTTCTCTTTGAACTGATTCAAAATTGCTCGAGAACGGGGGCAAAGAACAACCAGAATGAGAAATGCAAATAAAATGCACAATAGTACACAAATAAATCTCTGATGTAGTATAACTATATATAAATTTTATATTTCTTTAGACAAAAATTGCAAAAACATAATCTATTTAAAGCAATTTTACAGCCTTTATTGGCCATTTGGCACATATTTAGTTATTAAAAGGTTAATAGTATTATTCTTTATTAGAGATTGACAGTCGAGGTACGACTATTTATATTTTTTATTTATGTATAATGTATAAAAAATTGACTATACAACTACTGGTAAAGGTAAGTGTATGGAAAGTTTAAAATGCAAGATCTTATGCAAAAAAATAATAAGGCTTGTTTTGGAAATATGGTTAAATGTATAAACAATTTTTAGTTAGAAATTGAGAGCAATCTTTTAGATAGGTAAATGAAATATTACTATCTTATAATGAAAATTTTCGTCTATAAAGGTTGTTTTACATTATACATTTTTCGTCTAAAATTGGAACTAGATTATAGAACCTTTTTCTATCCAGAATTACATCTAAATTTTGTACTAGTTTCTTAGAAACATAAATGGGAAGTGTAAATGACAAAAAAATTAAAATATTTAAACCTGTACCTATAGGACCAATATGAAGAAGTTTAGAGCCCGAAGTCGCTTCTGGTTGTTGATTGTTGATGTCTATTTACCGATGTACAGAACAGTATTGATTCCAGAAATACACTGCCCAAAAAAAAAATCGAGCCACTTGGCCGAACCAAGAAAATGCCTGTTTTTAAAATGTGGGCATTTCTTTCAGGGACGTGTTAACAAAAATCTGGAAATTCCCTCTGGAGATACATTCCTCCTCTACGTTCTCCAAAAATCCCGAAGAGATGTAATGTCATGTCTGAGCAATGAAAAATCTCAAAGTTTGAAGGCTCGTAGCTCCAAAAAATCCTATCTTAAGGGGGTTGTTCGACTCGATGTCACAAAACCCTATCAATTTCCTTTTCAGAGCTGAAAATTTCGTCCTTATTGGTGAAGAATTGAGTGAGTTATCGCGTTTCAAAGGAACCCCTGTTTTTGGAGCTTTTTTTCGAAAAATCATCGGATACGAAGCGTGTATGCGTTCATGCGTGTGCATGTGTGTGTACATGTGTGTGCATGTGCATGCGTGTGCATGTGTGTGTACATGTGTGCGCATGTGCATGCGTGCATTTGCACTTATCTAGCCATTTAATTTGAGGTATCAAATTCGATATCACACTATAATTTTTTGAAAAAAAATGTCCATGTTCGATCCCCATTTTGCCTTTGAAACGCGATAACTCACTCAATTCTTCACCAATAAGGACGAAATTTTCAGCTCTGAAAAGGAAATTGATAGGGTTTTGTGACATCGAGTCGAACAACCCCCTTAAGATAGGATTTTTTGGAGTTACAAGCCTTCAAACTTTGAGATTTTTCATTGCTCAGACATGACATTACATAAAGCGATTTTTGGGAGTCGGTGGGAGCGAATCTCTTCGGGATTTTTGGAGAACGTAGAGGAGGAATGTATCTCCAGAGGGAATTTCCAGATTTTGGTTAACACGTCCCTAAAAGAAATGCCCCACATTTTAAAAACAGGCAATTTTTTTAAAAAAGTTGATAACAACAATAGTCCGTATTATAAAAGCTATGTACTTGCAATTAATGTTTGCATGAAAGTATCAGCATTGTTGTATATTTTACTATTTTTCGTCTCGTCCGGGGGAATTCCATTTTACCGGAGAGGAAATTCAGCCCCGGTCACCACCCCGGAATCAACATTGATACAGAAGGTTGGCTATGCAAAATGCGCGTTTATTGTGCAGGTCTAATATGAAACTTGGATGGAAATAGGACCGGAGCTATTTTTTTAAGTCGGAAAAAGTAAATTATGTAATTTGGATGGAGTTTTTCGAGTTTTAAGCCTGTTTTACAATATAATTTGTAATTTGACAAGTTTCATACTAAATTTTAGAATGCAAAATATCCCAATTTGAAGTTGGTAAGGTTTATAGAAGCAACAGACTGTAAGAATATTATTACTAAAAATTGTGACTGTGGACTAATACTTTTGAAATTAAAAACTGCACGTTTCGCTTTAAAATGTATCATGCGGATAAATCAAATGCGTTAATAATTTATTAACACATGCAATACGCAATTAAACTAATGAACTAATGAATAGTCACGTCCTCGACGTTTCAGTTTAGCAAGTCATTTCATGGATGGCACAGGTGTTTGTAGGCAGCAGACATCAACTCAGCTATTTAGACAATAGTTACATTTAATATCTTAATTTCCACAAAATTCTCTAGTCTGGATTATTTGGACTGTCCTTCTGTTAATGCAATCACATTACTAGAATCCTACTTAGAACACTTACCACAGTGCGGTAGCATTATTTAACAAACAAACAACTATTATATCATCATCTCAAAGGGTTTGCAAAATACGTAGCGCAGAGTGGAGATAGACATGGCGGGTGGTTGGCGGCACAGCGGGGAAAGGGGAGGTACACAAAGTGAGCCCACGCGGAACACTCCGGGTAAGTTCGGGTACTCCGGGGTACTCGGACAAAACACAATAGGTTGCCCGCACTACGCCAACTTCACGCCAAGCGGGCTGCTTATTTATTTCGCAGAGTGTTGTTTACACAAGTCATATCTTTCATTCCATCGTTGTAGGAAGCAGAAACAATTAGTAAAGTGTGTTATATTTAATCGTATCATCAACTGTTATTACCTTTTAATATGCAACATTTATTGATAATTATCAACAACATAATACGTTAGTTACTTATAATACGTTAGTTACTTATAATACGTTAGATACTTATAATTCATTAGTTACGGACTTAATACGTTAGATACTATCATAATAACATCTAAATTTTCCATAATATGCGAACTGTCAACTGATTGACAGATAAAATTGTTATGATTTGTTTTAACATCACTGTTAGTACAAGATCCCGCTTACATCCGACACCCCGCATCCTTTTTCCGGATGAAATATTTCTTTTTTACAATAAAATTTATAGGTAAACAAAATCTGGGGTGATTGACACCCCATATTCTGGCAAGGCTATTTTAATAAAGAGTTATTTGATTAATTTTATTTCCCAGTTACGGCCATTCTTTTTCTTCATAAATTTAGTATCAATCGAAAGCAAAACACATATAGAAAATGCCGCAGGGTGATTGACTATCTTTTTCCTGGCAAGGATACCGGTCAACCAGGTGAAAACAGGTGAACTGGTATTAGTAATTTACCCTCATTCTTTTTCCTAATCAATTAAATATGGAAATGTAGATAATTTTATTGCGGATCCAATGGTATGTGATTGACTTTTCAAATCGTGGCAAGGCTAATGATTGCCACAATTTAAAGTTTCAATATATAAATATAAAATTCGCATGATTCGTATTACGCCTGCTATGATCCCCAATTCTTGAATTAGGTGGTGCCGCGTATAGATGGCGCCAAAACCAACATGATAAATTCAAAATAGCAGGCTCGTGTCTCTTCTTCATATTGAAACTTTAAATCGTGACAATCATTAGCCTTGCCACGATTTGAAAAGTCAATCACATACCATTGGATCAGCAATAAAATTATCTACATATCCATATTTAATTGATTAGGAAAAAGAATGAGAGTAAATTACTAATACCAGTTCACCTGTTTACACCTGGTTGACCGGTATACTTGCCAGGAAAAAGGTAGTCAATCACCCTGCAGCATTTTCTATATGTTTTTTGCTTTCGATTGATACTAAATTTATAAAGAAAAAGAATGGCCGTAACTGGGGGAAAAAAATAAATCAAATAACTTTTTATTAAAAATAACCTTGCCAGGATATGGGGCGTCAATCACCCCAGATTTTGTTTACCTATAAATTTTATTGTAAAAAAAAATTTTTTCATCTGGAAAAAGGATGAGGGGTGTCGGATGTTAGCGGGATCTTAGACTATGTCGTTGTGATACGATTAAGCTTTGAATATAACGCAAATATATGCGATTTAAGCTCCGATTTAAGCCCCCACCTCGTCGCTTAGCAACATCCTCGATATTATAAATAACATAATATTCTTGTTATATTAATAGCTATAATAGTTATTTATGTATCAAGGGCATAATGATGATGTTTATGCTCATCCGAGGGCGACATGTTTACAAGCCCAAGGGCCTCTGGCCCGAGGGTCTGTAAATCGCCCGAGGGCTAGAAACATCAATGATGCCCGTGGTGCATACAATATTTTATGTCTTACTATTTTATTTAAAATATTGCGCGCGCGACATTTCGCTTTGACGTTTCGAATTTTGTTAATATTTTTAGTATCCTAGTAACAGACAGAAAATATATTAATTTCAGAAGAAAAACATTAGTGATGTCTCAATATTACCATGGCAATTTCTTAATGCCCTAGGGTATAATGTAGTATATAACATACCTCGTATCCATGACATAATTAAACAATTACATACTAGGAAGACATAAATAATGTATGGTACTTTTCTTATAGGTAGTCTTTCTTTGGCAAAAATAACTTTTTGGTTCATGTTTCTTGTTTGTTGCACAAATTGTCTGTATAATTTGACTGTGAATAATGAACTTCCAACATAACAACATAATTATTGTAATTTGAATAGATGACAAATCAAGATTTAAATTTTATTTTTCTGCTCCCATGACCAAAAATTACTGTTTTGCTGGTAGAATATACAACATAAATCGTTTCTACTTCATAAACAGAAAAAAAATCATAAAAATAATAGCACAAATTTTGCCTCAATTTAAAAACAAAATAACAAACGTGTTAGTTTTTATTCTGTTTAAAAAAAATAAACAAAAAATATTGATAATCTACGAAAACTAGTGCAAGTTTTAGGAAAAGACCAAGAAAAATGTTCCTAAACTGACGATTTAATATCTAACATAGTTGCAACACTATTGTTGAAATTATGAAATAATAAAGCTCGCAGATGCTTCGTTTATAGTTCGTAATTAAATTAATTTGCATTTTTTACGTTTCTACACAATTCGTTGAAGTCGTTAGTATAATAATCCCTTTTTGCCGTCTCTAAGGAAATGTTTAGGAGCAACATCCAGTATAAAAAAGTCCGGAAATAAAGAAAGGAAACACTAAAGTCTTCACATTCCTACAAGCGGAAGAAGTGAAGGAAAAACTCTCAGGAAAAATTTATTTAGTAGAAATTGACGGTGCGAGATTATCCAAGCGTCCCTAGAGTAAATGAGTCGGTATGATTGGAAATTAATTGAGAAAACGTGAAGTTATGACCTGAGATGAAACGATGAAAGGTCATGTATGGTAAAGGAAGAGGTTTTTGAGTCCGGAAACGAAGGCCGAAAGGAAGACATAAATATAAATGAAATGTTCGGAATTTGGAATTCAATTTCATATTGTTTTGTCTTGAATAAAATAGTAGGTACTGAAGTTTTGAAGTACATATAAGGTGTACCAATATAAGCGCAATATTTAATTTTTAAATAAAACAGATTATTTACTTGAATAGTGCAATAGTTATTTACGAACCAAATGCGGGAAGATTTTTATCCCACATGAGCGGTTTTTTGAAACACTAGCGAAGCGAGGGTTTCATTTAACGCGAATGCTGGGATGATGTCTTACCACAAGAGGTTTGTACCTACAAGGTTTTTTGTAACGAATAAAACTATAATCAAATACATTCAAGTTGTAGTTGTCGTCTGATCATTAAATTTGAGGTTCCGATGTTTTCTCTACTCACTACTACCGACACAAGTTTTATTTTTAAATATTGGCGGTTTTCGGTGATCTTGATAATTTTCATTAATTATAATTCCGGGAAGTAACACTTTATAAACTAAATTGTATTATTTTTAAGATGATTTTACCCTGAAATGTCTAGAAAAGCCAGTATTCTTTGCATTTTTCCTGATTGACTACACTGGGAAATTGACATTTCCGATTGTCAATTGCGTGTTTAATGTCATTTACTAGGCGATGAGTACAAAAATATTATTTATCTTAATATGAAGTGTACCTACTACGTATGGCGATTAATCACTCATGAAACGCTACACAAACACACCGTGGAGTTTAGTAGTGAAAACTACTTATTTCAAATATGATGAAGTTTAGCGAAAACATTCCGCAGGGTGCGTGCAATTTTTGTTCACTAAAATTGTTCGACAGTTAAGAGACTGGTCGAGAAATTCGATCTAACTAGCTCAGTTATGAATGAGAAAACATCAGGTTGTCCTCGGTCAGACCTATTGCCTTAGTGGCTGACAGTGTTGGTGAGAATCCAGGCACATCGATTCGCCGCCGGAAGCAGTTGTCCATTTCGACAAGCAGTTTGCATTTATTGGATGTTGTATTTAGAGGCGTAGCCAAATCCAAATTTAAAAAAATCATCACTATTAAAATTTAAAACAAAAATAACACTTAAACAATTAAATTTTCAATAAAGGCACACAAAATCGTTGTACCTATAGTTTGAATTAAAATTAAAATTTGGATGAAAATATTGCATCTATTGTACTTCGGTTATTGTTTTATTTGATTGATATAGGAATAAGTTAAAATTACATACTTTTATTTTTAGTCTAGGCAACGAAATGATAAGAAAAGAAGAAAAACGTGTAATGTGAGATTAATAAGTTTGTAAACACAGTGGTTCCGTGCGAGCGCGGCAGCTGTGGGCACTAATTAAAAAACAAGTAAAAAATTACCCACCTCCTGTAATTACAATGGTAATTTTAGTAAAATTACTCTGAATAATAAAGCACAGATGATTAATGACTGAAATTAGGTTATTAGAAAATTAGATACTATATTTAGCGGCACGTTGTTAAAACAAACACTCTATGCGTACAGCACATCATGATATTGTAGTCATTAAAGTGATGTAAAAGTAAAATTGACCGGCATATGTACATAACAATCTAGAAGCAAATGTAAATATTATTAATTAATTGTGCTTACATTAGGTACACCCTAAAAATGAAAACAAATTTTTATTATTAACGTAGGTAGGTACATACTCGCTGGTAGATTCATATTAGTTTAATACTTGGAATACTCGAATTTACGTGTGTACTACTAGATACGTATTACATCTCGATATAGCTTTGTAAGAAAATTATAATAATATAAGCCTTAATTGGTATTAAAATTAAATATTTAAAAATATATTTTAATCGAAAGTGCACTGGATATCATTGGAATTTTCTGTTTCTAGATTTTTACATCCTTCCCTATTTTACTGTCATTCTATATTTTTATATTGGTAATCTATTATGGTCACATTAAATGTGAAATGATAGAAACATCATTATTTATCTCCATTAGTAATTATTTAAAAATGTTAAAAAACATTTCCACCAATATCTTTTCCTTACACTAATATTTACTAAGGTACTGAATATCTTTAGAATTAGTAAGCTAAAATACAGACATTAGGAAGAATCGAATAATATTATATTATCGGCAATAAATAGATGGAAGACAAAATTATTCTGATGAATTACAGATGAATTACAGAAAATGGCTAAAATCAACCATTATATAAAATAATTATCAATTTATACTATATATATATATATATATATATATATATATATATATATATATATATATATATAAAATAAAAAGCAAATAACCTATTGATTTAATTTTAACTTATATACCCGTAGTTAAAATTAAATATAATGTACCTATTTCTAAACATTTAAAGATTTTGTCTTTGAAAAGCTACAATTAAATTTTAATTAATATTTGAGTACAATTTTCGGAGGTAAATCATTAGTTTCCTTGCTTTTCTCTGGAATAAAATAAGTAGTAATATAAACTAAATATAATACAGTCTTTCAATCTGCCAGCGGGTTGTATTTCAAATTTTAGAATGCGATTGTAAATTGCAATTAATTTTCAAGGATTGCAAAAAACCGCATTCCAATTCTATTTCCTGTGTTCCGTTGCAGTGATTTGCATTTCAATTACAGTCAAATTGTTGTTCCAGTCAGATTCCAGTCCAGTTTAACACGAAGAGTACAAAATCAAAACAATCAGCCAAACGTTTACCGTGTAGATAAATGTTATCGTTTGTCGTTTCTCATTTCTCACAGCATCAAAAAGCAGAGAAATCAAATCGAAAACAAATCGCTCGTTCGTCGTCCTACAAAAATAAAATAAAGGAACAACAAAGAAAACTATAATGAAAAATAAACCTCTATAACAAACAGAACGTTAGCACGAAAGAGCTGTTTCGCCCAGGTTTTATTACTTCCAGTATAATTCATTCGATTAGAAACGACACATTCTAGAATCTAGATTCTAGCTCAGTGCCACGATGGTTATTTTTTCAAGACGAACATGTTTCGCCACTTTCCGGAAATATCCGAACATTTCAGTCTTCTTATCCGTATTTGTCTCTTCTGCTGGGTTTTCGCAAAATCTGGGATATATGTTACAGATTTTATATGGTTCGTAATTTTTAAGATTATAAGTCCTGGAAAAATTACTTTTGTACGATTGGGGTTTAGACGATTATCATTCGTGAACAGCGGGATTATCTTCCTGAATTAATGAAAAATTATCCTTCGCCTGTCAAGTATTAGTTTTCTAGTCTTGTAATTTAAAAAAAACAGGACTAAAGGTAAAGACCAGTAATGACAAAATATTGGTTAGTATTTTCCCTTAAATTGACGGAGTTACATTTTGATATATTAAAAATAACGTTGTTTATGAAATAAGTAGTAATAAAAATTAAATACGATTTATTAAAATGCAAATTATTTTATTCAAAAAGAGCAAAATATGTTTGTGGCTTCAAAGGTCAGAAAACGAAGATATTTTATTATAAGTTACCTACATACTATTCTCAAAATTAATAAATAAATGAGAATTGTGTATTTTATTTAGATACCAAACCTTTATTATTATTTTCAAACATATTTTTGTCATTTAAATCCTTAGAATTTTAATGATATAGGTATAGAATTTGTTATACACCTGTATAAATTTTTTAGTTCTTTTACTTTCTTTTTTGCACAATTGGCCTTTTTTATCAACTTACCATGCCTGTTTCCAAGACAGTATGTTGATCTTAACGGTTGCTAGGCTAAACAAAACGGTAAGTAAATTAACAGAACGGAAACTGTAAGTAAATTTAATATTAATTGCGAAGAAATTTATATTTGCGTATGGATAAAAGAGATCAATAGTGCAAAAAATGATATAAGCATTACGAACGTTAAGGAATTACCGATGTCAGACAAAATTAAGAACATTGTCTTCCATCAGTAAACTGTCCTTACCCTTCTTGATACTTAATATACTATTGTAAATATTTATAATGACCAAAAAATACATCGAAAAGAATCTCGAAACTAACGAATGTAAAACCATTACCTACGTAAGCTGAAATTTTTTCACTCATGTGTCAGCAGCAGTGTGAACATAACCTTTATTATTCTTCTCAAACATATTTTTGTCATCTAAATCCTTACCATTTTAATGGTATAAGTATAGTATTTATTTTTATACACCTATCAAATTTTTAGTTCTTTTATTTTCTTTTTTATATATTTATAATGACCAAAAAATACATCGAAAAGAATCTCGAAACTAACGAATGTAATACCATAAAGCTGAAAAGTTGGAAAAACGTTTTAAATCAAAAATAAAATTCAATTTGTTCCCTCATGTGTCAGCAGCACTAAAATAAAAAGAACTGGAATGAAATGACAACAGCAACAGTAACTACAAAATTGAAAATCCTCCATAATAATAATAAAATCTGGAAGGCAAGTCGTAAAACCAAAACAAAGGCAAGATTTTTCTCGAGCGCCTTGATTTAGAATTCACGCAAAATAAATGTAACATGATTTTCTTCGTGCTACAGTTTCTCAGAATGTTTAATCAAGAGTGCATTGAAACAAGCACGTATCGCTATTCGTGACGCGTCTACAAATTGTCAACTGTCTGGCATTGACGGAGATATGGAAACAGTTGGTGAAACTATCACATCCCCTGAGATAGGAAACACTTTCCTTAGTTATTAATTTTTCTCTTTTTATAAGAATATTATTTATAAAGGTCTGTTGCCTTCTTTTTCTTATTTTTTATTCAAGTCTCAATGCTCAGTGAACATAAGCATAAGAATCACGTAATTGAACATAAATCACAATTTGTGTGTTATCCTTTTTTAAAATTTAATTTGTATCATGAGATATAAACCGTGTAAAGTTTGCATGAAATAGGAAATTTGTTTCAATTTTTCGGAATTTGTATATTCATGTACAATTTTTTAATCAAAATTTAAAAAGACACATCTGTAGATCCATTCTTTCTATATTAAATCCTGGTTGAAATAAAATTTTACCATTCTTGTACTGGCCATAAAACACTCGCTATACGGTAGTACATTTTATGCTGGATTTTAGGTAGTAGACGGGCCTCTTAATGAAAGGTTTCAAATTTTTAGTTTTTTTAAGGCGAATATGGACTTTGACTTTAGATTTCAGAGTCTCCTTTACTTTAAAGAAGAGTTCTGAGTTATGTCCAAAGTAAATTTGTTCCCCGCCGTCACTGGCAATTGTCTCATCTCAGATTTCATGAATCGTAAATTGGGTTCGACATGAGGACGACTCCGCCACAACTCACAACATCCTTTCTTTGTTGAGTTGCGGGCAGATTTCTCGCCCTCGCATACTAATCCCAAGTCATCCCTCTGTTCAGAGGTCGATGGAACATGGATCCGCTCGTTGTTGGTGGCTCGGCGCTTCATACAAAGGTAGCAGAGTAGAAGGGTTTCGTTTGTAAATATTGAATCACTTCGGTGTTCGAGGCTTGTAGCTGACCCCGGAACTTTCATTTTCGGAAAACAGGCTCAAATAAGAAAGGGTAAGAAATATTTTACAGATATGTGGAAGAACATAACAAGAAGAATGCAAGATTTTTATAAATATAGTAATGTATTAATATTGTCAAAAAGTAAAAAGTAATATCAAGTTAAGCTGGTGTTAAATTTTGCGTCAAAATTTCGCTATGCAAAAATACCACGAGACTGATAGTCGAGGGGTATTTAAGAAATTTCTTATAAGAGAAATTTATATTTGCAAAATAACACAAAAAGTTTCATCAATATATTTTATCGATTTGTAAATTAATTTAATTTAAAATTGTTTATTTGGGATTAAATAATCATAAATAGCACGAATGGTTTATATTTGCAAAAACTAAATAATATGTCAATAACATAACACATAACCTGCGAGATAACCGGTCTCAGGATTATGTTCAGTAGTAGTTGAGTATGTCAGTCAAATATTCTGTTTACGTAACTGATTTATTATTGAAAATTGTGTTTAATTGAGGTTGACATAAAATTATTAATTCGTTCAACTCCGCTTTTCCTAAACATTATGAAATTTCAAAATTCTACCAGATGTTGCCCTAATTGAAATGTTTTTGAATCCCGGAAGTACTTCGGTTATTATTTAAATAATCGTGTATGATAAAACACAAGATACTAAATGCAAACGTAACAATTTCGAAATACATTAGTCAAATAATTATTTCATTTGTCAAATAACTTTCTCGTTGTAGGAGTGTACAATCGTTTAAAACACGTGTTGTCTTACCTTTGAACAAAGATTGAAAGATAAAACTGTTACTTATTGTGAAACATTATTGATTTATTATTTGAAATAGTAGAACTTGTTAGACGTAACTTTAGAACCATTCTTAGTTGTGCGTAGCGTTATCAATAGAAAAGTATTTTAAAATTGTTAAATAATGATTTATTATAATTAGCAAAACAAAAGAAAGATATGATAACAATAAACTAAACGCTCAACTTGTCAAGAATAATATTGAATTAATATATGCGTGCAGTTCTTTGCTCACATTTTGGGAGTGGCACGTCAATAATTATGAAAAACAAGATTTGAAATACTGTAATACTATAATTGATTTTCTAGTTTGCAGCTGTTAACCTATTTGCATCTAAAAAAAAACGGGATATAAGAACAGCAAAGATTTATTAATAGTATATTATATACGAGCTAACGCTATTAATTTGACCAGAACAACAAATTTCACGGTTATCCTAAAAAGGTTTTAAAAAAATCGTCTTCTTATTGTCGAATCTACGAAAACTTTGCAACATATTTATGAGATACTCAACCACATCTAACACTATCTTCACTCATACATTTTTATAGAGATTAAGAATCTAATAAACATTGAAATCTGTTATGACATCTCATCAAATCATGTTGAAAAAGTTAGATAAAACAGCAAAAACGTCACTTCAATCACAAGGACCATAATAAAACCGAGACTGACACAAAATTCCATTACTTCTGACATACTTGACGTCTCAATAATATCCGCTAAAAAACTTCATGTCCGATTGCTTTCGTCTGTGTGCGAACCAAAGCCAAAGAGCTCCAAACTGGAAGCTGTGAGAGCGATCTGGGCAGGTCTTTAGAAGGACGAGGATGCTCTATTTCTGCCACGCGATTTCTTTGCTGATCACGGAAATATTGTCATGGTTCGAACCACTAAATCTACGTATATAATTTTTAAATAAAAAGTGCTCATGTATAGAATTTGTATGGTAGAATAATAGTTTAAATACTTTACCAATTTTGGTAGAGTTTTCGGAAGAAGGCTTGAATGGTAAGTATTAAGTTAAGTTATAATTGAAACTTAATACTTACCATTCAAGCCTTCTTCCAAAAACTCTATACCAACCATTTTTGTGACTTAATAATATCCAACTATACTTTTACATTTTGACAAAAAAAATGGTGCGAGAAAAACTACGTAGGTACGTATTTCATAAAACAAGATGAGCTTTTTTTTACAAATGTTTTTAATTAAATTTGTGTTACTTCGTTATATGTAAATGTCCAACTAAGAGTATAGATCAAATAATATTACTTCAATAGTATTTGAATTGCCCACGTTCATCGTTATCTTTACTGGAGCAATTTGTTTTTCTTATTTTATTTAGATAGTTAGCAAATTTAATCAATTAACAATCATTTCAGATTAGCTGGTACTGTGGTACTGCTACCCTTTCTACATACAACCATACAACATACATTCATAAAAATACTTATTACAACGTTTCTAAAAGAAGGGTTTTTATTTTAAACCATGCATTCGTGTAAATTTAAAGCCTCATGCAAATAAGCATTTAGTTTTAAGGATTACATGTACCTATGTTTATGTTTAAGATAGTTTAAATTCATATAAATAAATTCGAGCATTCCCATACTTCCCACTTGCAAGCGTTGTGAATGCTCGTATTAGTTACACCAATTTAAACTTTTCGGGTTTTACATTTTCGGTCGAAATATTTTCAGAATTTGCATCATTCGGTTTTTGCACTTTCGGTCAATGCATTTTCAGAAATTGCACTTTCGGTCAAAACATTTTCGGAAAATGCATTTTCGATTTTCCATATCCAGTCGAAATATTTTCGGGATTTTTTTACTTCATAGACAGTACAAAATAATTTGGTTTTAAAGTTTTAGTAATTTTATTAGTTGCTAGTTGAGCCCTGAATCTTTTAAGTCAGGTAGCTTTTTTAAAACTCAATAACAACTACCTGTACTTGGATTTTTATTCAAAGAGGATTTCAAAGGCTACTTGATACATGATACTTACGTGCTCTGTACACTGAAAAGGAATAATTAATTGATTTTGCCTCTTTTCTTCCTCAAAATATGCTTGAGGCTTGAGCACGTAACATGTATTTGACACGTTTTGATAAATATTTGCCACATGTTGTTCAACGATACAGGTAAATAGCAAATAGTATGTAGAGGCAGAGACGTATGTTAATTATTGAAAATTGATTACGAATGATTCTAGAATCGTCTTTGAATAAAAAGCCAAGTACCGTGAAAAGGGGTCACTTTGATTACAAGGGGCTACTTTGATTTTTCTGGGGAAAACTATTTTTGTCCAACTTATTCCAGTATGTGACTAGATAGGGATATTTTATTTAACAAGGTTTGTCACACTGATCCTACTGATGTCAGAACTTAACTGCGCAAAATTGTGAGTACTACCAGTTTCTTAAAAAAAATGATATTTTAAAGTTAAATAAAATCTACTTTTACATATGCGTTAAACTTCTATGTACACAAGTGTTTTGGTTATATATCGAATTGGTTTTTGTACACTATGTAAAAAGGTTGTTATCTGGCATGATAAAAAGTTAACCTCACTTTCAATATGTCAAACCGAATAGATTCTACGGGTAGTTTTATCATTTGGGGCGCCTTTGATACAATTTTGGGGCTACTTTGATTTTAAATAATTTACGTTTTAAAATGGGGTTATGTTTCTTGTAGACTAAATTTGATTTTATAAATTTTGTTCAAGACAGCTGCAACCATGGTGCGAACCTATAGACGGCGTCTTGGCACAAGACAATACAAAAATTATTCTTCCGTCAAACTAGAAAAGGCCCTAGAAGAAATTGTTAATGGTGACATAGTAGGAATGCAGGAGGACAAACGGTATTATCATTCAATGAAGAAAAGGTTCTCATTGATGCTATACTACGTTGTGCTGATTGGGGTTACCCGTTAACTATGACTGATTTACGTAAATTCACTAAAAGTTACCTAGATCAACTGGGACGTGTTATTCCAAAGTTTAACGATAACTTGCCGGGGATAGACTGGGCCAGGTCTCTACTTAATAGACATAAAAGTGAGGCCTCACAACGTCTCGCATCAAATATATCAAGAAAACGTGCACAGGTGAGTGTAAAAGATATGAGAGATTATTTTAAAAATTTGAAAACAACACTGGACGGGGTGCCTGTAACGAACATATTTAATTATGACGAGACAAATATGTCTGATGACCCAGGCAAAACACGCAATATATTTCGGAGGGGTACAAAATATCCTGAAAAGGTAGTAAACCATTCGAAATCAGCAACCACTGTTATGTTTTGCGCTTCTGCGTCAGGTGTTCTCTTGCCACCGTATGTGATATTTAAAGCTGAACATTTATGGAACACGTGGACAACAGGAGGTCCAAAGGGCAGTCCATGTTGCACAAATCGTTGTTGCCTTCGAGGAACATCATACAACAGGACCAAGCATGGATGGATGGATTCCAGTTGCTTCAACGACTGGTTTTGTTCCGTATTTTTGCCTCATGCCAAAAGACTTCCGGGGAAAAAGGTTATAATCGGTGACAACCTTGCATCACATTTCAACATTGATGTCATAAAGAAGTGTGAGGAAAATAACATCAGTTTTACCTGCTTACCGCCCAACTCAACACATATATGCCAGCCGCTAGATGTCGCCTTTTTTCGACCCTTGAAGAGTTCTTGGCGATCTGTTTTGCTGGACTGGAAATTGAAACATAGCAAGATGACAACTTTACCCAAAGAATATTTTGCTAGTTTACTGACGGAATGTTTAAATAAAATGGACAGTGTGGCACCACAACATCAGCACAAAATAGGTGACGAAGAAGATTCAGCTATAAGCCGTATTGTACGGAATGGATTTGAAGCCACAGGGATTTATCCACACAACGAGAGAAAAGTGCTTGATAAAATATTACCAAGCGAAGAGCAACCAGATGAGACAAGCCTTAATAACAGCTTAACTGAATTTTTAAAGGAAACTCGATTCCAAAAACAAAACACTCGAAGATTAGCTCCTCGAAAAAGGCTTAACATACAGCCTGGTAAATCTGTAACTGAGGCTGGAAATTCAGATTCAACTGAAGAGTTATCTTCATCAGAATCTAAATCTGAATCAGAATCTACATCTGAATCGGAATGCGAAAGTTCGGGCGAACCAGAAACTGCAAATAAAGGTAATAATTCTGGACAGGATTCTGTGGATTTAATCAGCGATTTGGAACTGGAAAATGTACCAGATGAAGAAAGTTGTAAACCAAAAAATGTCACCGATAAAGACGATTCTGGACCAGTAAAAGCGAGTAAAGGCGACTACATATTAGTCAATGTAAATTCTGGTTCTGGAAAATTATTTAAATACTTAGCGATCGTTGAAGAAGTTGGCAGTGACAGAAATATGTTAGTAAAGGGATTTAAAAGCGTTGACAAGACGCATAAAGTTTTCAAAATGATTAAATCTGACATTTTTTATGTCAACGATTTGGACGTTATCACAGTCTTACCTAAACCAAATGTCAGCAAAAATGGAAAAAAGCAAGTATATGTCTTCGAAGAAGAGATTGATATCTGTGAGAAGTAGATACCTAGTTGCTCAGCGCAATTAATTCCTGTGATCAATATGTGCCTCATTGTTTTTTTGTAAGACACTTGGTTCCTATTATTTTGTCATTATTGTTTAATATCTTTAAGTGTTTCAAGAAGAGCTATTATTTAATATATGTTTTGCCATGTGGCATTTAATTTCTACATTTATTTATATTTTGTTAGTAAGATTATTATCCTGTGATTATACCTACAGTATTACAAATGCCTTAAACATGTGATTTTTATATATTTTGTAACGTTTTTGTACAAAATAAAGAATTTACAATGAAATAAACGTGTATCAATGTCACCCCATAATATATAATTGTTAATAACAAATGAACTACGCGACAAAAATTTTTTTTTAAAATCGCGTTTAGCTTTTCTCTGGGGCTACTTTCAGATCAGCATGAAAAAACATGACGTGTCAAAGACACCCCTTTTTGTGTATAAATTTGACACGACAGTTTTAATTTATTTTTTTTACTTTAACAAAAAAATATGTATATAATTTTTATATTAAAACATTCGGCTCATAGGCCTTTATCATAATATATTTTTTGTTTTAACCGAAGTCAAAAACTTTTTGAATTACGAACAAAAACATGTAAAACACTTTACAAAGTGACCCCTTTTCACGGTACTTACCTAATAGTTATCTAGTTGTTCTATTATATTGAACGAAATTAAATCAACAATAAAATTTGAATAATATTCACGATAATATTGTATTATTGACTATATCCTTCTCCTCCTGTTTTATTTTCATATCAACATTTGCCATCATTTTACTTACGTAGTACCATCATGCAGGTTTTAAAACTCATGATTGTTATGCGACTAAACGAACAATTTCCGTTAGTGACATTTATTCCATTTCTCGCATTTTTCCACACATATCGGCTACCATACCATATATAATGTAAAATGTAGGTTGTGTAGCTCATTTACCCTTGGAAATGTTCCCACGCTCGAGTATATAAATTAACGTTGAAACGTTCACACTTTGTGCAAAGTGCAGCGAACGTAGATCAGTGGCGTAGCAGAAGGAGATTTAGTTGAATAAGAAAATAATACCCTTAAAATAATTATTGTGTAAAGATATGGGATAGTTACACTTGCCGTCTTCAGTCATATAGCGAAAATCTAGTACCAAGCACATTTTTGTCGAAGATTAAAAAATTAAAATGCTATTTTAAGGTAATATAATGAATCAGATCGCTATTAAGTAAGGTTAGACTTTTAAGACCACTAGTAATATGGTAATTTTGCCCTTAATTACAACGTCTTCTTGGGACGAAATTGACAGAAGTATGAAGTAGAATTTTTTTTAAAATAATAATATAACATTGATCTAATGGCCATTTTCACCGCTTCCACTTTAATTTAAAGTGTTACTTAAATGAAAAATATCGAATCGAACATATGACAGTAATGATATTTCTACGTTTGAAACTTTGATGTTGATTCATTTAAGGGAAACTTAAAATTTAAGTGGAAGCGGTGCAACTGGCCATAAGTAACATTACCTTAAAAAATAAAACAAGAATGTTGTTCGACGTGACTTTTTCAGATAAATACTAATCACAAAGACTGATATATTCCCAGACGATGGAATACAATGGCAGTTGTGGGACTAGGCTCTTGCATTATCCTGGCAACCATAAAAATTTTAAAAAGTTTCATACGTGTTTTGGTGTTTTGCGTGCATAAATATTTCCTCAGCCTTACACTGAAAGGTAGATAGGCCTTAGGATTAGTAAGTAAACAAATATTTCCTTATATTATTTACAATCGTTTGTAGCGGTGTGGTGAATTTGAGATTATATTTCAATGTACTATATTTCATATTTTGTTTACTATAAAAATTTGGGTTTGCTCAATGAAGAATGTATTTTGGATTTCACATTATTAAAACTATGTTTGTTTCATTTTCAAAATTTATTTATTAGATTCATATTCTGTTACGCAGTCAATACTACCTTCCTTCATTCCAAAATGAATAATGTAAGATTTTACTTATTTCTATTTTTTATTTTGTCACATATGTTACTACGATAGATAAAAGGTTGTCTACCTTTTCTATAGACAATCAGAAATAACAGTATACGGAAAATAAAAATTCTGTCCTAAGTACTGAGATACCTAATTGGCCTATTTTGTTTTTGAAAAAATTGTAATGTCTATTTTAAGTAATTTAAGCTTAAGCCCGTTTGTCACGATCTATAATTATGGACATAATTTTGTACATAATTATGGACATAATATTATGTAGGTACCGTGGCATACACAAATTTTTGTAATGGTTACTATTCTATCTATAAAATTAAAAGATGATCTATTTTTATAAACCGAAAAAGCGCAGTAGTAAGCGCAGAGAATATCTGATTTGAATTTTGTTCATTTAAATCCAGCAGATCTATGTTTGACAAGTTTAATTGTGTTTTATTATTTTAAAAATGTAGTTTAGTTTGTGAGTTTATTGTTTATGGTGAAATATAATGTCGAGATCAGGTGACAATACTGTTGGAATGCTAACATATTCAAACTAGAATTATGTCTCAAATTATGCGTCGTGAAATACAAGAAAATTTGTGTACACATAATTCTATCTATAATTCTATTCATACAAATTCTGTTTCTAATTATGCACATAATTTTATATGTAATTGTAGATCGTAACAAACGGGCTTATAGTCCAGTAGCCTTGTCATGGTTATAATGGGCCTAAGTTGCATCAAGTGGTTGGTGGTAGTAGGTTTCTATTTTTTTTCTTGTATAGGATGTTACTGAGATGCAAAATCCACGTTTTCGACCTCGGCAACCCTCCGGAACACTTTTGAATATCTCAAAAACTGCTAAATTCTTGCACTTTTTACCTCTCGCCTCATATTCTATAAGAGAGGTATTGTAATGGGTCAAAATTTTCGAGTATGAGTTTTTGGTGGATAAGCACGTTTTAGGGTCTCTAGAATACGAATTTAATATTTTCACGATGATGTCTGTGTGTGTGTGTGTGTGTGTGTGTGCGTATGTATGTATGGACGTATGTGACGATTTTTCGTCCACGATAACTTAAAAAGTATCAAACCTTTAATAACAAAATTTCATATTTAAGGTTTTAATAAGGGTCTTAACACCGGATAAGATTTTGGTAGAAATCCGCAAACCGGAAGTAGTACTTTTTGGAACTTGATATAGTTTTTCTTAAATAAATTGGTACATTATTTATTTATGACAATTTTTGCAATTAAAAATAAAAGATAATATAATTATCTATGGGTACAGTTAATTTTAAATATAATTTGCTGAATCTGGTAGCAATAAAATAAAGTGCAACTAAGTACCAATATCTTGTTGTCCATGATATGAAATTTGTTTTTACTCAAAATTTGAATTATAATGACAGTGACATTACAGTTGACATATTTTACTTGCATCTTGGTTTACATTATCGTTTACATATTACATGAACATGAAACTATTAAAATTTAAGTAAAACTATTTATTAGATTAGTAGAATAAGCAGAATTAGGCGAGAGGTCGTGTACTGGCCACAGCAGATTTTTTCGGATTCTTACCATTTTGACTATGCAGAAGCACGATTTCGACAAAAACCATTATATACATTTTTAAACTAGATTAAATTGTCTACACTCTGAGACCAGAATGGGCTCGGTAGCTCTAATAGTTTTCGAGATACAGCTTTTCAAAGTTTGGTAAATTTTCCAAACTTAAAAAATGATAGTGACTTCCGGTTTGCAGCACTGAATTCCTCGGACTTTTATCTATAAGATACATTCTGTCAAAAATTTTCAATGGTCTTCCTTGAGCTGAAATTTAAAGTTTTTCCGCGGGAGAATATAGTAAAATTTTTGTTTACTCTTTTGTATATTGTTTTAATCAACTATAATATCTGAACGAATAATGATAGAGACTTCCGGTTTGCAGTATTGAATTCCTAGGACTTTTTTCTATAAGATACATTGTGTCAAAAAATTTCAGTGGCCTTGATTGAGCTGAAATTTAAAATTTTTCCCCGAGAGAATATAGTAAAAATTTTGTTTATTATTTTGTTTATTGTGTTTAATTAACTATAATATCTGAACGAATAATGATATTGACTTCCGGTTTGCAGCACTGAATTCCTCGTACTTTTTTCTATAAGATACATTCTGTCAAAAATTTTCAATGGTCTTCCTTGAGCTGAAATTTAAAGTTTTTCCGCGAGAGAATATAGTAAAATTTTTGTTTACTCTTTTGTTCATTGTTTTTAATCAACTACAATATCTGAACGAATAATGATAGAGACTTCTGGTTTGCAGTATTGATTTCCTCGGACTTTTTTCTATAAGATACATTGTGCCAAAAAATTTCAGTGGCCTTGATTGAGCTGAAATTTAAAATTTTTCCCCGAGAGAATATAGTAAAAATTTTGTTTATTATTTTGTTTATTGTGTTTAATTAACTATAATATCTGAATGAATTGTATTGACTTCCGGTTTGCAGCACTGAATTCCTCGTACTTTTTTCTATAAGATACATTCTGTCAAAAATTTTCAATGGTCTTCCTTGAGCTGAAATTTAAAGTTCTTCCGCGAGAGAATATAGTACAATTTTTGTAGAAGAGAAACGGTTGGAGTTTCAAATCTGTATATTTTGCCAAACTTTGAAAAGCTGTATCTCGGAAACTATTAGAGCTACCGAGCCCATTCTGGTCTCAGATTGTAGACAATTTAATTTAGTTTAAAAATGTATGTAATTTTTTTTGTCGAAATCGTGCTCCTTCATAGTCAAAATGGTAAGAATCCGAAAAAAGTGCAAAAATGTAGCTGTTTTTGAGATATTCAAAAGTGTTCCGGAGGGTTGCCGAGGTCGAAAACTTGGATTTTGCATCTCAGTCACATCCTATACAAGAAAAAAATAGAAATCTACTACCACCACTTGATGCAACTTACGATGTACTAGGTTACTGGACTATTAACTATTAAGGTTGCACTCGAAACCGTTTTCAGATAGTCATTTTTATGCTCTTTATCTGCATAAATTTCTGCAAATAGCAACAAGCAATAGGCATAAAAAATATATTAATGGAATCATTAGAGTTTCTAGATTGTCATTTGCTAAATTAGAATACCTGAAAATAAATATAATTTGCAGTAGAAGTGAAAGAAGAGGGAGCATCAAATTGCAATGAATTTTATGCAAAATGAACTATTGTTACAGACAAAATTTTTAGAATAAGACAATTTTTATTGTGTAACATAATTTTCATTGTAGGGTATAGTACCTAATAATCGTTAAATGCTTATTGCAGTCACACAATGCTCAAAACCGCAATCGTCTAAGATTAGCCCTCAGATAAGAAATATAGTCGAACAGTTCAGTATTTGCCATATTTATTAATCCGAGTATATATTTTACCCCCAGTGTTCCACTGGTAGAGTAAGAGTTTTTCTAAACTTATTAGCAGGGTTGTATTGTATGCCCTGGCGCATCTCAGGTTTGTGGTTTTGACCATTGTGTGACTGCAATAACCCCCTAATAAACGCTAATGATTATTAGGTAGATGAAATGTCTTTGTACTATACATCATTTATCATAAATTTATGCAGAAAGCATGTGCAAAATGAGCCATGTAAAAGTTTTAAACTGTCGCTGACGTGGCACTAGTTGTTACAGAAAAGAAAACTTTTGTTTTTAAATCAAATTATGACATAATAAGATTTTGACTATTATGGGGTTAAAAACATTACCATTACAGACTTCGTATTACGGTTTTTTCACTTTTATGCGCGCCCTTAACAGCAAATTTTCATAACCGGATTTATACGTAGGTACGGTATTCAGTTCAATGTTTGTGATTTGTTTGTGATATGAGTAAAGTACTTTTCAATTTAAATGAGAAATATTTTAACGAAAATCTATAAAATTTACGTATAAGTATGTAATTCAAACATACTTTCTTAAATTGATTTATTTTCTCTAACGTCCTGAAGGTTTATAGATAACAGAGGAATAAAGTTTATGTTGATTATATTTTATAGACATAGTTAAAATTTCTGTCGGCGTCTATGGCTTTGTCTACCTTATTCCACGCAAAACCTTGTAGCTGTGGGTGGAACTTTATGCAGCGCTGTAAATTCTTTCTTCTTTCTAACACGACACTTAACTGCATAGGTGAACAGGTGCATGCAATGTTCATTGAAATCTTAAAAATCCCTAGAAACATTAGAAAGTATTGAAGATGAGGTAAATTTGTTGTGGTGTTCACCGCTATGGGAATAATGTTGGCCTAATTAGGTTTTGCTGATGCCGATGTGATGCCAGTCACTTTAATTTGATTATAGTTGGTGTAACTAATCATGATAGATGACTTTATGAGTTGTTGGTGACCGGAGATAATAGAAATAAAATAATTTATGTTAAATGATCAAATACGTCAATTTATATATAAAGAATCATAGCCAGTATCTCAAGATTAAATCAACAATAGTTTAAATAAATCTTAATTATCCACCCAACACTATAATTTGGATATGTTTTTATTTATTAATAGGTTGGAAATATAAATAAATCCTAGTTCTTTGGATGACTGACTTTATTGTACAGTAGTTATAAAATTTGCGACGTTTCGACCATGATCTTAGTCATCATCAAGCAGAAAGTTACATGTGGTTATTTTAAATTATTTTTGTTGTTACATTGTATAAATAGTCAATTTAAATAATTTTTATACAATGTAACTCAACAAAAATAATTTATTATAATCACATGTAACTTTCTGCTTGATAATGACCAAGATCATGGTCGAAACGTCGCAAATTTTGTAACTACTGTATACAATAAAGCCAGTCATCCAAATAACTAGGATTTATTTATATTTCCAACCTAAGAATTCTACTTTCGGTGTATTTAACATTTCAAAAAAAATTATTTATTAAGAAGATTAATTTATATTTATATATTCGAAAGTCAATAGTAATAGTGGGCGTTCGGTTATGTGAATACTACATTATATGAACAATCCACTATAGCGAAAGGTCAAAATTTAACACATGAGGTTCTATATAGAGTGAACACGGTCACTTTCGATTATGTGAACAGCTCAATAGTGCTTGGTACCCACAAAGTACAGATCAACTCGGTAGGTCAGGTACTTTGGTAGATAAACTGGGATATCCTCTGTAAGAAATTTTAAAATATTTATTAACTTTAGAACACCGTTTTCTATTTTTGAGCCCATGCGGAAGTAATAATTTTTATCTTGATTATTTACTTGTATTGCGAAAATGTAGAGATATGGCCGATATGGCATTAATAAAATAATTGAGTGCTAAGACAAATAACTAATTAATTATCTTAATGTATTAAAATGATGAATATACTGCGAATAATATTAAAAATAGATTATTTAAAATACATTTTCGATTAAATGATCAATTCGATTTTATGAATTGCTCTGGTTTTTATTAGTTCACATAACCGAGCTCCTACTTATATTTTTACCTCTCGCCTCATATTCTATAAGAGAGGTATTGTAATGGGTCAAAATTTTCGAGTATGAGTTTTTGGTGGATAAGCACGTTTCAGGGTCTCTAGAATACGAATTTACTATTTTCACGATGATGTCTGTGTGTGTGTGTGTGTGTGCGTTTGTATGAACCGACGATTTTTCGTCCACGATAACTTAAAAAGTATCAAACCGTTTATAACCAAATTTCATATTTAAGGTTTTAATAAGTATCTTAACACCGGATAAGATTTTGGTAGAAATCCGCAAACCGGAAGTAGTACTTTTAGAAGTTTGGAAAAGTTTTCTTTAAATATATTGGTACATTATTTATTTATGACAATTTTTGCAATTAAAAATAAAAGAAATTGTGATTATATATGTGTACAATTAATTATAAATACAAATTTCTGAATCTGGAAGTATTGAACAATAAAATAAAGTACAATTAATATTCTATTTTTTTGAAATTCCAGTATCTTGTTGTCCATGATATGAAATTTGTTTCTACATAAAATTTGAATTATTATGACAGTGACAGTACAGTGGACATCTTTTGCTTGCATATTGGTTTATATTATCGTTTACATATTACATGAACATGAAACTATTAAAATGTAAGTAAAACTATTTATTAGATTAGTACAACAAGCAGAATTAGGCGAGAGGTCGTGTGGTGGCCACAGCAGATTTTTTCACTATAGATTTTTAATGAATATGAGTTTTCAACTTTGAATTCCTACCTATAGTTTAAAATGTTAAAATTTCATTACCTATTCATTAATATTTATTTTCAAACAAATGTTTGCTGTTGAACGCAATTATTAATTATTATTACCACAAATATTTGCTCAATTAAAACCTGGGCCCCATCGAAAATACCAAATCATAAATAACAGCCTACTTTAAAAACATGTTATCAGCTAACTGAAATGATTATGAACAACACACTTGTCATTCACATCACACATCTTACGTAGTACAGAAGAAGTAACCGATTACATCAATTATAAACCATCCCTAACCTACAAGTGTAATATTAACAGCTTATTTGGCTTGTCAGATCCATCAAAATGGAGATAAAGTGATAAAGATATCCCCAATCTAAGAAAACCCGGAAAATAAAACAGACAAAACCACACGTTTGATATCTGATTTCTCAGCTTCAATGTTGGTATCGGTGTTTCTCTGACAAATACCACCAAGACAAGCTGTAGTCAACAACACGAGCAATAAAACCAGCAACCGCACCCGTAATCTTATGAACGCTGTGCCGCGCGGCTTCTTTTTATTTCCGTTATTCTTAGACACCTGCCAGGCCACTCAATGTTGTTTGCTGAAGCTGCCGACGATGCCTCATCGCTTAAAGAAATGCCGAAGATGACGAAGGTTGTCACAGCGTCACAGGTTCAGGATCATAAAGATGTCATGTTTTATGTGCGTGAAAATGTTGGCAAAACTAATATGCAAGATGTGCATCACTTAATTTCAGTAAAGTGTAATGAAGCCAATTCCGAGATTTCGCAATCTGGAAAACATCCAAATGCTCTTATAATTTTCCTGTAAAGAACCAAATAATTTTAACATTCTCAGTTTTCCTTTTTAGTTCTTCAATTATTGTATTATCAGGGGAGGGGAAGTATTGTAATCATAATTAAGATAATGAATATTCAAGTATCACTTCTTATTGAACCTAAAAGCAAAATAGTTGATACCCAACTTAAACTTACAACAGGAAAGGGAAAATTAAGTTTCAATTCAATATTAATCTGACAAACTCATTACTCAAACTACAGCGCGGGACTATGTAGAGTTCCCGCAATTTTTAATTTTATTTGCTAAACGAAGCATTTGCGAGATAATCTTCAAATGCATATTTTTCTTATTTTAATGTCCTACATACATATTTTTTATGGTAGGCTACTTAATACTGAAACACCCTGCATTATAAGTTCGATATTAAGTATTTTATGTCCATATGAACATCAGTCAATACTACTTTTCGTTTGGCATCGATGTATCGATAACTCGATATCATCGATATTTTCCGATAATTATCGACATATATCAACAAATATCGCGATATCGATACATAGATACCAAAAGAAAAGTGATAGCAACTGATGTTCATATCGATATTTTTCGCATCCCTAATTGCACATGGTCAGCAAAAGTTATCTAAACAGCTCGATAATATAATTAAAACGCATTCGTTAATTAAGAAAAAATAATATAGTCAAATTATAAACATGAGAATAATACAAATGTTAGGTGAGTATTTGAAGCAATCGGATATAAAAGAAGCAAATTTGTATTTTTTTAAATCCTTTATATTAACTTCACCGTCGTACATACGGCAAAAAAACAAAAGTCAAAAATGACCCACTTCCCGGGATCCTATCGAGCTGAAATTTCGGAAATAGACTTTTGTCACCTAACAATGCACTTTGGCACAAGAAAAAATCTGATGTGGTCAGCACAAGACTTCCCGCCATACTCATTTCCCCATATCTAATCAATCTGAAATTTGGTACATAGATTCATTGTGACCAAACATTTACTTTGGCACAAGAAAAAATCTGATGTGGCCACCACAAGACCTCCCGCCATACCCTACGCTTTTTAACTCTGAAATTTGGTACATAGGCTCGTTGTGACCAAACTTTTACTTTGGCACAAGAAAAAATCTGATTTCGCCAGCACAAGACCGCCCGCCATACCCTACTCTTTTTAACTCTTTCTTGTAACACACTATCTAAGAAAGAGTTACAATGAAAAAAAAATATAAATAAATATCGATCGAGTCTCACATCCAATCAATCTGAAATTTGGTACATAGACTCGTTGTGATCAAACATTTACTTTGGCACAAGAAAAATCTAATATGGCCAGCACGAGACCTCCCGCCATACCTATTTCCCCATATCCAATAAATCTGAAATTTGGTACATAGACTCGTTGTGACCAAACATTTACTTTGACACAAGAAAAAATCTGATGTGGTCAGCACAAGACCTCCCGCCATACCCATTTTCCCATATCCAATCAATCTGAAATTTGGTTCATAGATTCGTTGTGACCAAACATTTACTTTGGCAGAAGAAAAAATCTGATGTGGTCAGCACAAGACTTCCCGCCATACTCATTTCCCCATATCCAATCAATCTGAAATTTGGTACATAGATTCGTTGTGACCAAACATTTACTTTGGCACAAGAAAAAATCTGATGTGGCCACCACACTTTTTAACTCTGAAATTTGGTACATAGGCTCGTTGTGACCAAACATTTACTTTGGCACAAGAAAAAATCTGATTTGGCCAGCACAAGACCTCCCGCCATATACCCTACTTTTTTAACTCTTTCTTGAAACACACTATCTAAGAAAGAGTTACAATGAAAACAAAAATATAAATAAATATCGATCGAGTCTCATAAATAAAGGATTTATAGTCAAAAACTTTGTTTTTACGGGTTCATTTTTTATTTTATTAAACTATTTTAGTAGGTACCTTATTCGTATTATCATACTCGTATTTTAAACCCCACTACAAATAAATTTCTCTTTGCTACAAAACTGTAAAAGGGACAAATATATTTGTTCTAAATTATCTAGCAAATAAATGGTACAGAAACACTTTTAGTATCGTGCAGATAAAAATAGAGAACGGAGAAAATTTTATAATGCTTCGTCTAGACATGTATTTTTAAGTAGTGCATCTGTATATTCGCCTGTTATATATTTATGAATTTACTGATCGTTTGCAGCCAAACAAAGATATCAGATAAATAATAAATACCATAAATATATACACGTAGAAGATGCATAGAGTAGTCTAGTTTAATACTAAATGTTGAATGGTTTTTATCTATATTTATACTCGTGTCGTAAATTATGTCTTGTTCTTGTTAGTATAGTTTAGTGTTTTAATCGAAACTTAAAATTTAGTATCTACAGGTAAATAATAAATAAAATAATTAATAATTTTGAATAGTTCGCGTTTAAAATATTTTTATATACACTTAACTCCAATAATATATCTAAGAAGGACAGTTAAATTAAAATACATGCCTGAGAGAGTTTTATTATATAGAACAATAATGATATTACCTTTCTAAACTGTTCCTTATGAAAACTGAAAACAAATTTGATTTTTAAAAAACGATTCCCCAGTCTGAACAATCCCAATGCATTCCAAATCGCACCACAATAAAATCAACAATTCAAATTCCCCACTGCATCCCTTACAAAAACCTGACCCAATAACCTATATCGAAACCTCACATATACTTGACCCCACAGGCTATGTGTACTATTCTGCCACAGCCACAGACAAATGTACATACACACACTCACTCAATCTATATACCGGAACCGGAACTCCAAGTGCCGTAGCACGGCCGGAAGTACTGCAAACCAAGTACGATAGCGCGGATCTCATAAAACCTAGATTCATCTCAAACACCGGTGCAAGCTGCTGCTCAGGACCTATTCCCCAGGGGCGGAGAATTGGTTTTGTGATTTGGGGCGCATTTTAATAAATTAAATACATATCATATTTTTATCACGCCTTTAACCTTCGGATGACCAAGCTTTTTTTTAGTACATAGACGACCAAGAGGGGTCAAATTTGACTCCACTTATTTTGGCTAATTATAAAACTGGCAATAACGTTTTAGCATTTATTTTTATACAAGAACGTAAAGTACACTATGCCAGATGACAAAAAAGTAGTTTTGTTGATGAGTAACAAAAGGAATATAAATTTTAAAAACTCAAAACAAAATTGAATTATATAAATATTTTTTCCACACAAGCTACAGATTATCGTGGATTGTGTTGCATATTATGTTTTTATCTAAATTATAATGTTTCTTACAGACCAAATACTTTTCTTGTCTGAAGCACGGGGACAAATTATACAACGTCCGAACAAGAGGGATAAATTCTGACACCCAACAAAATAAAACTTTTCTTGGTCTATTTGTACAAGAAAAAAAATTATGTACTTAATATGACAGTATATATAAAAAGATTCAGCTAATTTACAGTTTTATTCAACAAAAACCAAGCTTGGTCATCTGAAGGTTAACTCACCTTGGGTGTGGTAGATATATATTTTACTGTGTGTGCGGTTTCACTGGTATCCGGTTATTAGTGGAGAGTACAACACAAAAGAGATTGTTATGTAGTTAAAATGTAATACGTATCAAACTGGATTCGAATCTGGGTAAACATATCGAACTCGGATATATATCCTTTTTCCTTGAAGGTCTCAGGGAGGCCATTGAAGAAGGAATCTCCAAAATTTCTCAAGATATGCTGAACAGAGTGATGAGAAACATCCCTAAACGACTAAATATTTGTATCGCTCGTCAAGACCACCATTTGGAAGATATAATTTTTAAAATAAAACCAATAAAAACTACATTTTCAATCAATGAAAAAATTTCTTTCGTATAATGTAGGGTTTTTTCAGAATTAACCTTGGAAATGTGAGTCCTTCCTGCCTTAACCTGTATTTCTGCAAGAAAATTTCTGATTCTATTCATATTAGTTTTTAGCAGATAAAACAAATAAAAAACACTTGTGCATTATTTCCATTTCAATTTCATAATACTTGACAAAATCTGATTACGTGCTCACTACGCCTCTGAGGCAATTCGCCAGTGGAGGCCGTGAGTTCACCGTGATGGTAGTTTAAATTTATTGTTTAAGTTTTAAGATGGAGAAGTTTGATGAGCGTTGTCATGATGTTTGTATTAACTTTCACACTTCATTTTGAAGTATGTAAATGTTTTCTTGAGAATTGCATTTAATATTCATGCAACTACTTGTTGGAGAAGTTTACCCGTGAAGGTGTTTTACGGGCCACTTTATAGCTGGAATAATTTTCAAATAGCTTTAAATTTGGAGTAAAATGTAAGTACAATTTTATACTGAACTGTATACAGTTTTAGATCGCTTTATATGCAGGGCAGTACAGTTTTGCATTTAATACTTTATAATGTCTACCATATATATATGTACCAAATGGAATAGGTACATGATATCTATACATTTTTACGGTTCCAGGGTAGATGCTGGACAAAAGCTCTACAATTGCTACATTGCATTAATGCTCGTGCAGATAATAAAACCGTTTTTTGAGAGTTGTAGGAAATAGTTATTCGTATAACTAGGCTCCGAAATGTCTCTAATGTCAAAAAATGTCTAATTTTGACAGCTCGTACGACGTGCTAAAAAAACTGTGGACACAATTAACCAACAGTGCGAGAAAGTTCATTCCCTTTCCTGTAAATTCCTGAAAATTTCGAGTACCTGCGATGACATGATTTGTTAGGAATTTTTCAAAAAAAGTTGCATTTTTCGCCTTTTGGACCATAATTTGACTCTTTTCGTACCAAAATCGTTGAATCTTTGGATTCTGATTCTGAAAAGTTTGAAATTTTCTCCTTACGGTCCTGTAAGTTAATGTGCCACCAAACCCACTCCACCCCCTGCCACCAACGAACGAAAAAAATGTTTTTGACTTAAAAATGTCGACTCGTACCGCGAGCAAGAAAAATCGTGGATTCAATCGGTCAATAACAGGGCAATAAAGATCAATCATTGTCCTTCAAATACCTGCGATGATTTGGCGCGAAGTTATGAGTTTTTCAAAAAAAGTTGCCACGCCTCTAAGAAAAAAAATGTCCCTGATGTCAAAAACTATCTAACTTTGACAGCTTGTATGGTGTGCTAAAAAATTGTGGACATAATTAACCAACAGAGCGAGAAATTTCATTCATTTTCTTGTAAATTCCTGAAAACTGCGATGATTTGGCGCAAAGTTATGAATTTTTCAAAAAAAGTTGCATTTTGAAAAGTTATGTAAACGCAATCAATGGACATTTAAAGCGCACAAATTATTGCTTTTTCTTTTAAAAGTCAATTTCACAAAGATTCAAAGATTTTAGTACGAAAAGAGTCAAGTTATGACCTAAAATGCGCAAAATGAAACTTCGTGCCAAATCATCGCATACGTACTCGAAATTTTCAGGAATTTACAGGAAAATGAATGAACTTTCTCGTTCTGTTGGTTATTTGTGTCCACAATTTTTTAGCACACTGTACGAGCTGTCAAAGTTGGACATTTTTTTATACCAGGGACATTTTTTTTCTTACGGGGCGTGGGAGAGGGTGGAATCGATTTGACATCACATTAAACCATTAAAGAGAAAACTTCAAACTTTTTAGAACTCATAGATACATCTCATTTCGACTAAATGCAACAGAGTTGTGGCACTTTGAATATTTGCCATTTTTGGTGCATTTTCAAGTGTTGCGTTTTTTTTCCTCGAGTGTATAATAACATCTACCATTCTGTCATTATGAGTTTACACTGTTAAATGGTTACCATAAAAATAAAAACAGAAACTATTCTTACAAAAGTGTAATATACCTACTCGTAGATCTTATTCCTTTACGTGGAGCTCTCTCCTATCTTGCAAAAGGCTCTTGAACCGGACCAAGTTGCCGAATACGTAAAAATCTTACAAAATTATGAATTCAGATGAACATATTCATCAATATATTCTCCTGGGTGAGCAATGAGGTAATCTGTCGAGTAAAATATGCGAGCACATGCGAAACGCAGTAGAATTCAGTTTGCATAACCCAAATAACGCGCGGCACAGATCGACCTGTCCCTGACCTGCCCCACGTGGGGCGGCGGCGGAAGTTTCGAGTTTTACGGCGCTAGTTCCGGTCCCCACCCACGAGTTTTACTATTTTCTGGCGCGCGGCCAGATTTTCACGACGCGGGACGTCGCGATGAAGTCTGCAAGTTCACGACGCTGTTCGACGCCACTGATCTCAAGATCTCTTTGTTCGCAGGACAAGGTTCTTCATTCTGATAAGAGCGATGTTTGAAAGGACCTCTTTTTTGCTCAACATGCGTTAAGAGCTGCATATTATTGTTAAGATTTTAATTAAATTTCCTGTAAAGTTTGCAAAGACCGGAAAATTTTGGTGTAATAATTCGGTTTCAAAATATACAATAGGTTCATTGAAATTGCGTTTGTTGGAAATGCTGTTAATGATCCAAATTAATTTCAATTCATATATGCAAATATGTTTCAAAACATGTAAAACAAAATAAATTAAATAAATAACGAGAGTTTACACCACGATTGATTGTAATTTCTGCCACTCTGTGGTAACAAATACAAATTAGGTCTTATCTAAAACAATAATGTTATCAAATAAATACACTTTAAGCAGTATTTAGGTAAGGACCGAATTATAAATTACAATTAGCAAAAGGTTAGAAAATACGACATATAACAAAAAAGCCACTTAATAAATAATTACTAACATATTCAAAATTTTCAGGCAAAATGTTGTTTTCAAAAGTGATAAGTCATAGTGTCGACAGTACGTTACATTATTTGTAATTAATTATTTAAATTTATAATTTAAAAAATTTTAAAAAACAATTTAAATATTATTGAGCTAGAAGCGTTTAGAGGAGAGTATGAAATTTTAATTAACGCTTAAAATAAATATTAAAAAAATAAAAATTGTCTCATTGTGGAACTAGTAGGTACCTATGTTTTCAATTTTTTTGTGAATATTTTTATTTTAAGGCGTTACACTTGTTCCCAAAATATATTGAAAAAGTGACCTCGCTATATTACAACAAACTGACCTCTTATAATTACACGATTACACCTACACTGCTCATATTTTATATATGGATAGGTAAAAGATGACTGGTAAATTTCAGATTTTTATTTTGAGCGATATGGCCAGAATCATGATTTTTGATTAAAAATTATTCTATCTTTTCTATAATTTATGAAAACTATAAGAAAGTTTATGTTTATACTTTTACATTTGTTAATAAACAAAAGTTCTAGAATATCAAAACCATTTTCTTTCTCATTGTGGAACACTATCCCCTGCACTTAACAGCGTTACAAAAAAGTGCTAAAGAAAAGTAACCATGAAACTAATTAGGATTTTTTACGTTATTACTTTTGAATTTATTAGGCGAATATTGCGTGTAGGTTCAGTAGTTGTGCTTTTGGTTTGTATAATGCTCGAAACGTGTGCGCTATGCGAAGTGAGTCTACTTTAAAACGTATTCCACTTTTGATAAAATATGGGTAAGTAACCATTGTCCATTACAGCTGATTTTGCACATAGAAATTATTTCAGTATCTACAGTAGTAATAAATGTTAGGTAAGTACTATTTGAAGTAGCAGAACATTCTTTGAAAAAAAATATATAGGTAAGTTCATTGTTACAAAGTTTTTAAAACTACTGAACTAAATTCACATAAAATCTCAATAAAGCCTCATCGATTCATAATCAAAAAGTTAAAAACCTGCACATGCGATCTCTATCAAATTTCCACCTCTCGTAAAATAATCCCAGCATCCAAATTCCATTTTCTCCATGTTCATGTTCAAGTTTGCACCTCGCGGAGATGATCTTAGATATAAGATTACCCGCGAGACATCTCCGCGGCGTGCAAGGTTCACGTTCACAGGCTGAAGATTTCCAACCGCAAGCCCTCGCGTTGCTGTTGCCTCAGCTGGTTGTGTGGATGTGTGTGTGGTGTGGATGCTGTGAACAGCTGTTCAGCTGCCGCTCGCCTGTGATTGCTGCTGATGGCTTACCACGCCAGGACCGGACTGGATTTTAAGGATTAAGGTGTAATTGTACGGTGAACCTCATGCAAGATGCATGGGGAATTTATGAAATAGTATTTGCAGATGTTTATGGATAGTTTTCACCTCCACAAGAGCTGAGAATTTTTCTGTGCTGATGATAACATCAAAATTTAGCTATTCAAAAATACAGTTTCTGTACTTATGGATCGAATTTTAATGGTATTATGTAACACGTTCTACTGATAACGGAACAAAAAGAATTTTTCAAAAATTCATAAAATTAAGGGCGGTTTACTTAGAAAACAGGTTGAGTGCCACTGCAGTTTCATTACTATGAAAGAAACATAATTGATATTAATTTACTATCAAAATTGCATTACGCAATATTTGAATAAAACAACACAAACAGCTATGAAACTAGTGGCACTCCACATGTTTCCTTTAAGTAAACTACTCTTAATTTTGCGAATTTTTGAAAAATTATTTTTAGCACTAGAACGTGTTACATATACCCTTAATGATGGGTATATGAAAAAAATTGTATATGAGAAATGTAATTATTTGCAATTTGGCAAAAAAAAATTCTGAACGTTTTTGATCTAGTTGAAAATCAAATTATTTCAAAATCTTTAATTATATATATATAATCATTTTAAATCTCTTTTACCCTTTCGGGTGTCGAGATTGTTTCGTTTTTTCCTCTATTTAGTTTCGGAAATCAGTTTTTTCCAGTCGTTCCTAATCTTTGCGATTTTTTTCGCTTCTTGTGTGTCAATGTTGTTTCTTTTTAATATTTCCTCTATGTTGTTTTCCCATGATTTTTGCGGTCTACCTCTTTTCTTCTTCTCAATTATCCTTGCCTTCCAAACGTTTTTTGTCTGTCTTTCTTCTGGCATTCTAATAAGATGTCCGTACCAAGCTAGTTGTTTTCTATCAATTGTGCTTTGAATATTTTCTGTTTGTAGTCGTGTTCTTATGTGTTCATTTCTGATTCTGTCCATCCTGGTAACTCCTTCCACTTTTCTTAGATACCTCATTTCAGCTGCCTGCACTTTGCACTTCATCCCTTGGCTCATTGTCCATGTCTCGCTACCGTATATTAGTGTAGGCCTAAAGATTGTTTTGTACAATGTCATTTTTGTTTTCTTGGACACTTGTTTATTGTTCAATATCTTTGTATTCATTGCGTGGTATGTCTTATTTGCAGCGTATATTCTGTTGTTGATTTCATTTTCTAGTCTTCCTTTATTGTTTAGTATTGATCCTAAGTATGTGAACGATTCTACCTGTTCTAGTTCTTTTCCGTCTATTGTTAGTTTTGTGTCTATGTCTTCTTTTGAAATCACCATTATTTTTGTTTTTTTTACATTTATGATCATGTTATGTTTGTCTAGCTCCTCTTTCCATATATTTAAATTATATTGTAAATCTGATTCGCTCTTTGCTATCAGCGCTACATCATCTGCAAATGCACACTCAGATATTGTAGTTCTCTTTAGATTTTGGTGTCCTACTTCTACTTTTCGTATCTTTTTCTTTGTTTTTTTCATAATTTCGTCTAGAAATATTATAAATAGTAGTGGGCTTAAGGCACCGCCTTGTCTAAGTCCTTGTGTTGTACAGAATTCTTCCGATTTTAAATTACCAGTTCTTATGTAGTTGGATGTTCTTTTGTACACGCTTTTTATTGCTGTAAGTAATTTCGCATTGATTTTTCTTTCTTTTAATATTTTCCACATCATCCTTCGTGGTACTCTATCGAATGCTTTTTCCAAGTCTATGAAAGCAATAAATAGTTTTCCGTCTTGTTTTAGCGTATTTTCTGTCAACTTTCTTAAGGTGAATATATGATCCTGTGTTGAGTGTCCTTTCATAAAACCACTCTGGGCTTTCTCCATTGATGGTGCTGATAATTCCCTTAATTTGTTTTCGAGAATTGCCTCGTACACTTTGGCAGTTGTACATAACAGTGATATTCCTCTATAGTTATTACAATTTCTATTATCTCCTTTTTACCTCTCGCCTAGAGAGGTATAGGGATCGTGAAAAAATTCGATGTCGAGATTTTTGTCAATAAGCACGTTTTAGCACCTTTAGAACCTATTTTGACTATTTTCACGATGATGTCTGTGTGTGTGTTTGTGTGTGTGTATGAAAGTCTGTATGTACGCCTACTATAGTCTTTCGTTCCGGTTCATTATCTCAAATTCTACTGAACATAAAATTCTAATATTTTGCATTATACATTTATATATGTTAATGAAGAGCTGAAAAGATTTTGGTAAAAATCTACCAACCGGAAATAGTATTTTCTTGAAGCATTCTAACATTTTTTGCAAAAAATATTGGAAATACTGCGATAGTCACAATTTGTCATGCGACATTTGAAAGAACAAATTACCTCTTACAATATTTATTTAACATCTTTTCTATATCTCTTACCAATAACGGAAAATTATTTTTCAAAAATATGTAATGTTACCTACCACGATTTGTTAATCATTATATAGGAAAAAAAACGAAAAACAAAAATGAAAATGTCAATGTGACAGATGAACAGATGTATGATGTATAATACACAGTTTCTGAAATTTTGGTTGCATCATTTATAAAGAAATGTATAAATATATTAATAACTGGGTTTGAAACTTAGTAGGTACCTAGGAGCTGAAATTTAATTAATAAACAACTGATTGAATTCCAGTAAGTTTTTATCCTTCCATTAAACGTATCCAGTCAAGAATCATCATCGATTCATTATTAACTGGATATAATGTAATAAGGTATTAATAAAATAAAAATTGTATCCACAAAGAGCTAATTTGATTTCAATGTCAATCGGAATCGGTACGTTGCTTGAAGAACTATAAAAAAAGTTACAAAAAGTAGCCTAACAAAAACCAAATTCACATATTACAGTGTCAAGGCGGGAGGTTATGTGCTGGCCACAACAGATTTTTTATGTATAGGGAATATCACTGCTTTTTCCCAGTCAACTGGTATTTTTCCAAGCTGCCATATCCTGTTTAGCATTTCTAGCAGTATTTGCTCACCTTCTGCGCCCATATATTTCAATTGTTCTGGTCTAATGTTGTCATGTCCTGGTGATTTCCCGTTTCGTAGTTTCTTTAGTACGGCTTTTATTTCTTCTTCTGAAATATTTCCATCATCATTCTCCATGTTAGTTACTGTTTCCCATTTTTGTTGATATTCGTTTTCTTTGGTTTTGTTTGTAGACTGGTCTTCTTCTAGTAATTCTTCGAAGTGTTCTTTCCATCTCTTCATTATTTCGTCGTCCTTTTTTAGTATTCTTCCTTGTTTATCTTGCAGCTGCTTCAGTGTTGTTTGCTTTCCTGTCATAGTGCATTTGAGCGTTCGATAAAATAGTTTTTTGTTTTCTTTGAAGTTCTCTTCCATTACATTCCCGAATTCTTCCCATGTTCTCTCTTTTGCCTTTTTTATCACTTCTTTTGCTATTTTTCTTTGTTGTTTATAATCTGCATAGTCCACTTCATTTTTTGTGTTTAGGTATCTCTTCCATTTTTGTTTCTTCTTTTTGATTTCTTCTTTTACTTCTGTATTCCACCAATGTGTTTGTTTTTTGTTTCTTCCTTCAGTAATTGTTCCGCAGGCATGTTTAGTAGCTTCTGTTATTATACATTTGAAAGTATTCCACATGTCTTCTATGTTGTTTGTATCTGGTTTTGGAGTGTTATTAATTAACTCTTTTATTTTATTTCTATATATCTCTTGCACCTTTGTATCTTTTAATTTGTCAATTCTAAATTTTTTACTTTCTGCCGTTATCTGGGTTACTTGATGTGTTTGTCCTTCCTCTTTTAGCATTGTTTTTATTTTTGCTACTACCAGATAGTGGTCGCTTCCGATTTCGCTGCCCCTTTTAACTCTTACGTCTTTTATTACCTTTAATTGAGCATTGCTTGTAAGGAAGTAGTCTATCAAGTCTACTCCTTTCTTCTCTTGTGAATTTGTGTATTTCCTTGTGTTCAAAAAAGGTATTTAGTATTTTAAGATCATTTATTATGCAAAAATCAATGAGTCTGTTTCCATTATTGTTTCTGGTTGGTTCACCATGTTTTCCTAATACATTTTCTAGTCCTCGGTTTTTGTTTCCTACTCTTGCGTTAAAATCTCCCATTATATAGATCGGTTCTTCTAGTTTTTCGTATTCCAGCTGTACGTTTTCCCAAAACTCGTCTTTGCTTGCTTTGGTTTCATCCTCGTTCACTCCGTATACTATCATTATGTTTGTTGGTAGATCGGTCATGTCATCTAGTTTAATTATTAACATCCTTTCATTTATGCATGTCCAATCTTTTATTGCTTGTTCCATTTTTTTTGTTTAATTACGTATTAATATTCAAAAAATAATAATTTTTAACTTTCTGACGTAAAATCATTGAATTGACGTTTAAATTACAACGGTAAACAATATAGTTATTTGTCAAACTAGAGAAAAAGCTCTTCTTTTCCCACTCGAACTCGAAGTTTGTGTCACGAGCGAAGTGAGTGAGGCAATCGAGCGAGAGTGGACAAAAAGCTTTCCTCTCGTACATTGTAAATGTAGAACAAGAAATACATAACTAGAAGTTAGGTTATAATTGCCATCTGTCAGACTGACAATTAATAAACTGTTTCACTGCAGCCAATATGCCAAATTAAATTAAATTAAATTTAAGTTGTAAAATTATTGTAAAATAATAATTTACAGTATATCACTATAAAATCAGAATTTTCAATAAAATATTAAATTTACTTACAATTTTAAAAACATTTCATAGTAAAATAACACTGGTGGTAACACTGCTTATTTTCTTCTCTACAGAAAGAAATTTTACTATCCTCATTATTTCGCGAGAAGAAAATTGTGTTCTTCGCATGTCGTGAAAAAAATAGTTTGCAGAAATTTTATGTTGATTTGGCTTTGGTCATTTTTAACGTTCCACCAAGGAACAGAGTGTGTCTTCTTAAAATTTTGTATGTGGTATATTGTGGTGGCAGCATAAATTGAATAAAATTATTAAATAAAAGTGGTACTTGTTTGTAATTTATGTATTTTGTAACTCAATGAATGATTAGGATGCATTCTTTAAACTCAACATTTTTGACCCGGTCGATAACAATTTCAATCTATTTCAAAATGATAAAAAATCCTGTCGTAATGTTGTACATTATTGGTTTACTATTTTTAACACGTTGGAAATTGGCCGGTTAAACTGAGTTTTAGCAATTTTAAACTGTCGATTACCTACCTAATTTGCAGTTTAAACTGCAATTGACTGCGTTTTGCATCCGATCGAAATTTCATCCGATCGTCTTTATCTATTTGAAATACCTACACCCATTTAACTGAAAATCGGTTCTTTAATTTCCATTTACAATTATGAATGAGCCTTATTCATAACAGTAATATCCGATGGGCGGCGGCCAGTAGTAGGAGGGGTACAAATTTTAAAGCGTATATGCACGAAACTGATGTTCCTAGGGCAAAATTAAAACATTCTAGGTCCATACATAACAATGTACATGATTTAAAACAATGGTTGTTGTGCAAAGGATTACCGATAAAAGCTAGAAAATATGATTTAGGTAAAGGGAGATTTAGGTTACAGTGAAAATAGATTCTAATGAAAATATATATATTTATTACATACTACAAATCTTCTGCACTCTGTGACAAAACAAACTAAATAATAATTCTGCCCGTAAATATATAAAAATAATATATTTTGGACGAAGTCTCTGTATTCTCCAGCTCACTAAAGAGAGAAGCAAAATTTATTTTCGTAAGAAGATTAGGCAATAGAGAATTTTAAGTGGATAAATCCCAGAATTTCACTGCTTAATTTGTTCCGTATATCAGTGTTTTTTGAGGAAAAGGTAGCGTATTCAAAAGAAAATATTATTCTAAAATTATGAAAGTAATTTGTATGCCAAAAATGTACTTTTACTTTTTTTTACATGGTTACTTTGACAGCTTTGTTACAGCGTTATTTTTAAATTGAAACATAGGGAATACATTTAACTGATATTGGGGCAGTTGTAATAATTTCAAGAGACGTTTTCAACTTGAACTTGTAGTAATTCAATACTGTATTTCCAGGTGGTAGCAGTGTGACACCAATTAACAAATTCAAATTTATTCCCTATATTTTACTTCAAAAAGAACGCTCTAACACATTGCTGTCAAATTAGTAAACATGTTTCACGTTAAAATAAATTAACTATATATATATATATATATATATATATATATATATATATATATATATATGCGATTATGTATATCAATATCATAATATTATTCACGTATATTTAAGTCAAAGTCAACGTGATTGCAAATTTCATTAAAAAAAATACAACCTGATATGTAATATTTTGCAATGCTATAAATGAAATGATTATACTATTAACATTTACATTTGTTCGTAAATTCTAAACTGGAATATATAAAGATAAACATCGAACATAACAAAGAGTCGTTAAATACGTTCTTGTACTAAATTTACACACCTATATATAATATTATTGTAACTTTACATTCGGTTTCAAAAAAGAAATTTATTATCTAATAATAATTACTGTTACTGAATTATCATTCAGAATTATATAATGTATTACACTCGTTTATCCTTTGATTATATTGAGGACAAGGATAATCCATTAACTCAAATGAATATAATTATCTTCTTTTCATTATTCCACCCTTTACAGCAAAACAATTAACTAGAAATCTGATACTTTCAAACAAGATTTTAGAATAAATTTTCAGTCCCACACTGTAGGGCTAAAGAGAGATGCATACAACACAGCTGTTTAGCAGACTTTGGAGATGTTTTTGTTAGTGAGGGTGAGGACTACCTACACCGGAAACGAAATCCGGCCTCAGGTATCCGTCGAAAAACATTTTACTCTACACGCCATTTCAAACTTTGGCACAGATATGACGTTACGCACAAGAAAGTTATTTATATACGGAAAATTAATATTCCTCATTATATTAGGTATATATACACATCTAAATTTTAAATATATTTGTTATCCGATGGAAGAAAACAGTCAATAACATTGATTCCGCACGAAATTCTATAGCGTTTTGCGTTTATTGTTTTGTTAAACATAAAAATAACAAAAAATATGTTTGAGAGGAAAAAATAGCACCTATATTTTTGTAAAAAACTGCAATATTTGTAAAAAAATTGATGTGGCCAGCACATATCCATACCCTACTCTTTGTACAAATATATAGGTACTTACAAATATATCTTAGTCATTTAGTCAACTGTAGAGCTGTAGAAGAAGATATAAATGATGTATCAATATTGGCACTGTCACTCTGACACTAATACTAATACAAATAATACTTTAATTCCTAAATTACTATGACAGAATAATTTACAAAATGCTAAAAATTGTATTATAATCTTTCATTCGAAATAAAAAATAATGCAAAAAATTAATTATTTATCAAAATATTTAAGAAAAGTACTACTTCCGGTTTAGGGATTGCTGCCAAAAATATCTAGGTACTTAAGATTTGTATTACGACGTTATATATAAAATTTGGTTGTTAAATGTAACATTTTGAGTTATAGACGACGGAAAAAATGTTACATACAACCTAACGTACACACACACACACACAGACATCATCTCGAAAATACTTTATTTTAACAATGTTAATTTGGTACAATTTGCTAAAAGAAACGTACGATTAATCAAAATAATCAAAACTAACAGTTTGCTGCTACGACTATTCAAAGTTTCTACAGTTAAGCTAGATTCAGACACTCAATTATAAGTATAAGTGCTAAATTAACCAGCCAGCGCTTTCACAAAATTTCAATTTCAATTATAAGTGCGAACGTTCAGGCGTTGCGGTTGGTTAAATTAGCCACTTGCACTTATAATTGGGTAGGTCTGAATCTAGCTTTATACTAAGTATAGTATAGCGTTTACTTGTTTAACTAAACAAAAGCTATAAGGTATCGAATAAAAAAGTAATCATAATTGTGGCAAACGGAAACCACCGCATTTTAATTGCCTGTTTATATTTATTCCAATTAAATTTTCAATGTTTTCTAGTACGATTGATCATTTCTGTGATTGAAATGTAATGTAATGAAATGAAACAAGATATTTTTTTCCTATTACAATTCAAATGCGGTATGTAGCAGTATGCTTAATGCTTGACATATAAATTACTGCCAAAATGTTTAATATACTGTATGAAATCTAAGCTCTACCTGTTGGAAGTTCCATTTTGTTTCCCAACCTTTTTCATTCAACATAAATAAAGGGCACGTTACAAAACCTGTCCCTCTTTTTACCTTAGTTCAGAGAAATTTCCAGAACTCAGGTTAAAATTGGGGTCGTTTTTCAATTCCTATTTAGCCTTCAAACCTACTAACCACAGTAAAATTTATTAGCTGCTAAAGTCATAAATTTTATAAAAACAAGGCCGTACACTGCAATGTATTAAATTTAAAACTGTTAATGCTACTAACAACAACTGTTTTTAACGTGAAAGTGTAGGTATTTTAATTTGTACAATGGGCAATTTCATTCTGAAAATCGAACAATCTGAACTTTTTCGCCCAATTACACTCGTTCAAGCTTCAGTTACTGTAATTAACTGTTTTTAAAAAAGTTTTGAAAATAAAGGACAAAGCGAAATAATCGTGTTTATTTGCACATTGTATTAACACAACATTAATTGTTCATTTGGGTACATAGCACATGTAGCGTTTGCTTGCAAATATTGAATCGTGCGACAAAAACGGGATTTCTATAATTTCGTTTCAAAGCACACTTCTGCTTGTTATTGGCCAATTTCATATGGGAAATTTCATTATTTCTTGGCATTTTCAACTATATTGATTTAATGATAAAAATGTGATATTCAACGGAGAGCTTTTACGTTGATTGAAAATGCTTTAGAAATTTTCAGTGTTGAAGGGCCGCAACCGTGAGTGTGAATACTTCAGAGAGAATTGCTTTTTCAACTGTGTATATAAAGTTTGCTACAATTTGACGCTTGACTGTACACTTCTTCCTTAATAGCGCACTTATAATTAGTATTCATCTATTCATCATAACACAAATTTTATTTACATTTTTAAAATTTAGTTTTCTTAGTGTATAAGTTCAAAACCAAAACTATATACATCATGCATTACAAGTCGTAGAATTTGGATAAAAATTAAAATTCGTAGGTAACCGTTGAAATAACGAAGATAATTTAATTAATAAAGTTGACACTAAAACGCGCTTAAATGCATTGCGTATATGGAGGTTAGCAGTAGTTTTACTAAACGATTAGAAAATATTTTATCATAACAACCCAATAAGTACATGTTTGGAAAACGAATATTTTATTCTTTAATATTTGAGGTATTTATAAAAAAAAAACTATGCATCACCGGAATAATTGTCGAGAAATCACACGTAAAAGGTTCCAGCCTCAAAAATTTTTTTTAAATCATACTACTGCATTTCAGTTTAAACTTAAATTTCTTTTTTATTTCAATGGATACCTATGATTTGATATTTACATCCAAATCTGCAATTTCTAATGAATTATTTCTCATTATTTGACTGCATTGGCCTCAACTCACACCGAAATCACGCACTCTTATGACCGACGGATTTTCTACCTACCATTTTTTCAATTTTATGGATTGAAGTAAATCCTTCAAATAAATTACTATATTCATAAATTAGATGGAACGCTGAAGAACTATACAATTTTATTAGCTTTGGTTCAATCTAAAAAGTAAATAATGGACATTATCCGATCAACATTTCAACAAATCGCTTTATTTTGTAAAAGTCAAGTGAGTGGACAATTGGATAATGTTTCAATCGGATACAATCCACGAATAAAATGTTGTCTATTCTTTAGTTATAAAAAGAAACAATATTTTGAATCAACAGTTTGATATAAATAATTATTATCTACTTACACTCTGACGTACGACTCGGAATCGTAAATAAAAGGCATGAGATGAGAACTTACCTGGAAAAGAAAATATTTATTAGTAAAATAAGCGACAATCAAGCAAAGGTAAACACAAATTAATAATTAAAGTATGGTATTTATTGGAGCGAAGCAGGGTACTTTTAAAGATCAAATCTTTAGTTGAATAACGTTAAAATCGATCACTTTTTTTAATGCGTAACAAATAAGATTAAAGATTATAATTAAACATGATCCCCTTTCAAAAACCAGCCTATAAACCATATTATTACAATAATAAATATTGTCAATATCAATAATTGGATTATCAAGGATTGTAAAACCATCAAAATTATTCAGGACAAGATGATCCTGCTTCTGTGGAACCACGAATGAATCGCACAAATCACACTTGTCATCAATTTAATACAATCGCGCAAAGTAAGAGTTAAATGGGAGTTTAATTGCTTTAATTAAGTGGTAATGAGAATTTACGAATCCATCTCAATATTAGAATTTGCGATACCTATACGTGCAAATTATTCATTACCGGTATATACGTGCGTATGTTTGAATCATACGCTGATTTTGCTAATTTTACGATATTTGATCACAGAGTATAATTAAGCTATTAGTCTGTTATAATTAAAACAAATAAAAATATAGTTTCGAATTTCAGAAGTCAGTGCATTTCAGAATTATCTCAATAAATGCTTAACAAGTTTTCACATCCATACATAATCCTCTGAATTGGGTGTTAAGCGGCCCGTCTACGTTTTTTCCTAGAATACTCTCGATTTTTTTTTCTATTCCATTTTTTTCTCCACTACTACGACTGCCTAAAATCAGCTCGATACTCGAATTTTACCGCATCCTAGCAATGCAATGTCATTTTGAAGTTGAAAAATACTGTGAAAGTGTTTCCGTTGCGAGTAAACATTTATTAAGAAAGACTGGATCTACAGATGTGCCTTTTTAAAATTTAAAAAATAAATTTATGTCAGGAGATATAACCCTGTAAAGTTTACATAAATTGGAAATTTTTAGTAATTTTTCGAAATATTTATAATCATGTATAGGTACATATTTTTTATGTTAGTAAGTTTTGTGCTGGATTTTAGGAGGTAGATGGGCCTCTTAAATAAAAAATTAAAAAATAAATTATTGAACTTACGAGTATATTGAGCATATCACATAGGTAAAATAAAATATTTAAGGTTTTTTCTAAACACCAGCTTTGAAATTTTAAATAAAATATAATAGACACTTTTTCACTAATATATTATATAAATACACCAACTTAATAAATTACAATGTCATGTCGTGTAATACTTTTTCGGTTTTTCGTCGTTTTGTAAGTTGAAGTCATCAATGTATTTTATCCACTGAACTATATAAAATAACGGGAAGGACGATCTCCATAAGACATGTATATTAAAAGTGCTTCCACCATGGAGCCCTCCATTTTGGATGTATTAGCAGCACTGCTAACCCCATAATTAGTGTCTTTTATTTTTTATGTTGCCTAAAGTTAGTGACTTCTGTAACGATACGTCACGTTGGGTCGTCGACAACCGTTTTTATTTTGTATTTTTGTCGTTCGGTTTGTTGGTGTTTTTCAGTGTTTTTGTTTTATCCTTTTTTGATTTACTATGTTCTATTTTAGTATATTTTATTTAAAATGCGCGCCATTATATCAGCAATACAGGCAACCGCTAAAATGAAAGACACTAGATTAAAATGAAATACACTAGATATGGGGTTAACAGTGCAGCCAATTTATCCGAAATGGAGGGCTCCATGCTGGAAGTAAATCTCTGTGGTGATCGTCCTTCCCGTTATATTATATAGTTCAGTGATTTTATCCGTCCAATTTAGACGTGTTGATAACATGATTACATTATAAGATAAAATATCAAGTTGGTTCTGTCGTATGGTGTTTTCTTTAAGGGCGCTCTGAAGAGCTCAAATATGTCGATGTTCACTGAAAATTTCTATGATCTCAAATTTATTAAAATTGTTTTTTATTAATTGCTAATATCGAAATCTAGAAAATTTTCAGTTCTTTTTTTAATAACGTTAAAAAATTATATTAAGTATCTTATTATTGATTTTATTTTAAAAAATTGATAATTTTTTTTTGCGGTTAAAAATTAATTTAAAATATTCAATAAATTTGAGATGATAGCACCGTTAAAATCTTCCAGTGAAAATCGAAGTATTTGAAGCTTTTCGGTAAGCACTTTCTGACGATGCTATATCATCTCAAAATTATTGAATTTTTTAAATTAATTAATTCTGCATAGTTTAGTAACATTAACTTCATAATGTACTACTATACTAATATTTATTGCTTATGTTTACACGTAGGTATACTAATATTTATTGCTTATGTTTACACGTAGGTATAGAATAATTTGATTATTTTCAAAAAGGACCTCCTACGTATCCTTAATTCGACGCTGTACAAATCTTGTGTTTGGTTATTAAATATTCTATTCTTTTATGAATAATGTAGTAGCGATCATAATTTATAAATCAGTAATCTCGACATTTGCATAATACGTAGAATTTCATTTTTGACGTTTCCTGAATAAATTAAGCAAATTTTGTCTCGAGTTAAATAAAGTAAATATTCTCCAAGGTAAGTTAAGAAAATGTGTTTGAAATGTAAGTATCCGCTTGTTAAAATTAAATGTTTTAGAACAGAACGTAATGCATTAGGGCATCTGAATGGGTTTATTATAAACTTCCTAACTCGATTTTGAAGTCAAATACGAGGCGCTAGGTGAACATCAAAGCTACTTGAAGGAACTTATAAAACCTAATTACTGCAAAATGAAAATAGATTTACAAAGCTTGTTTTATTTCTTATTCGAGGAAATAGCAAAGAAATATTTTATATTCTACGTTTCTTCATGGATTAAAAACATTCTTACAACCTACTTTTTACAAAATTTGAAAGTTAAATTAAAAGTTTAACTTGTACACAAATTAAAATAAATAGCAATATTTTTAGTACTAATGCACAAAGATTATTAAAAATGGAGCATAATAGCCGTGTGCACTATTTATTTGTAAAAAAATTCAATCCATCTTAATTTTTAAGAAAACCGAGGAAAAAAACGATGACAAAAATGATAATATTATTTTTGTATATGGTCATTATTTTTATATGTACCAATTATTCTGCTTAAAACATTTACACTTGCAAAATATCAATTTAAAGTTTGCATATATATATACATTTCCATTTTTATACAGTGTGTTTCTAAACCTCTGCACGAAACTTTTAACAGATTATATAATTTGATATAGGTACTGATTATAGATAAAAAAGATTTTTCTTCAAAAATCGCAAAAATAAGGGTAGTGAACATTTTAGTGTTTCTTATTTGAAAGTCCATTTAACTATGTATTTATTAATTATTACATAACAAGTAACTATTTGTAGATAGTCTTATAGTATTTATAATTTTATTTTATAAATAACATAATAAATAAATAAACAGTTAAACGGACGTTCAAACAAATGGAACTAATATATTCACTACCCTTATTTTTGCGAATTTTGAAAAAAATCTTTTTTATCTATAATCAGTATATCAAATTATATAATCTATTAAAGTTTCATGCAGAGGTATAGAAACACCCTGTATAACGTTATAAAATAAGTAAATTGACACTTTCTTCTTATTTCCTAAATTTGCTCATTAAAACAAACACGTTCTATTGCTTCTAATAATAACTTAATTGAATAAAATCACGGGATACCGGGATAGTCCCACACACGGAGACGTTTTTCCATAATTGTCCTCGGGGTCATGGATCATGTGTCAAAGGTTACCAAGTGTCAACTTCAACTACAGTCTTGTTCTACAGCCGTAGGCTTCGTCAAACAAACTTGAAGCCAAAATCAACCTCCAAAAAGGATAAGAAGAAACACAAGAACATACAAGTAGAACAGTAGAAGACGTTCATTTTTTATTTTTCCTTGGTTGGAGAACGATCGATGAATCGAATTACATGGTAGAATTAAATGAACGTGTATTTAACTTTAATTTATAGTGGCGCCCCATCATAAAAAATCTGCACACGACCTCTCGCCTAATTCTGCTTAGTCTACTAATCTAATAAATAGTTTTATTTACATTTTAATATTTTCATGTTTATGTAATATGTAAACAATAATGTAAACCAAGATGCAAGCAAAAGATGTCAACTGTACTGTCACTGTCATAATAATTTAAATTTTGTGTAGACACAAATTTCATATGATCATGGACAGCAAGATACTGGAATTTCAAAAAATGAACCCGTAAAAACAAAGTTTTTGATTATAAATCCTTTATATATGAGACTCGATCGATATTTATTTATATTTTTGTTTTCATTGTAACTCTTTCTTAGATAGTGTGTTTCAAGAAAGAGTTAAAAAGAGTAGGGTATGGCGAGAGATCTTGTGCTGGCCAAATCAGATTTTTTCTTGTGCCAAAGTAAATGTTTGGTCACAACGAGCCTATGTACCAAATTTTAGAGTTAAAAAGCGTAGGGTATGGCGGGAGGTCCTGTGGTGGCCACATCAGATTTTTTCTTGTGCCAAAGTAAATGTTTGGTCACAATGAATCTATGTACCAAATTTCAGATTGATTAGATATGGGGCAATGAGTATGGCGGGACGTCTTGTGCCAAAGTAAATGTTTGGTCACAACGAATCTATGTATCTAATTTCAGATTGATTGGATATAAGGAAATGGGTTTGGACGTTTGGAGTATGGCGGGAGGTCTTGTGCTGGCCACATCAGATTTTTTCTTGTGCCAAAGTTCATTGTTAGGTGACAAAAGCCTATTTACAAAATTTCAGCTCGATAGGATACATTTGGGTCCATCAAGCTAGCGGGGCCATTATGGCAGAAACACATCGGACTAGTCTCAAAATTTTTAACTATTTTATTACTAATTAATTACCGAAAAAACAATTTTTTAACCTCATTATTTAACGAGAAATTGATGTTTCTGCTAGCTTGACAGGCAATTATGGCAGAAACATATCGGACTAGTCTCAAAAATTTTAACTATTTTATTGCTAATTAATTACCGAAAAAACAATTTTTTAACCTGCATTATTTAACGATAAATTGATGTTTCTGCTAGCTTGACAGGCAATTATGGCAGAAACATATCGGACTGGTCTCAAAATTTTTAACTATTTTATTGCTAATTAATTACCGAAAAAACAATTTTTTAACCTCATTATTTAACGAGAAATTGATGTTTCTGCTAGCTTGACAGGCAATTATGGCAGAAACATGTCGGACTAATCTCAAAATTTGTAACCATTTTATTGCTAATTAATTACCGAAAAAACAATTTTTTAACCTCATTATTTAACGAGAAATTGATTTTTCTGCTAGCTTGACAGACCATTATGGCAGAAACATATCGGACTGGTCTCAAAATTTTTAACTATTTTATTGCTAATTAATTACCGAAAAAACAATTTTTTAACCTCATTATTTAACGAGAAATTGATGTTTCTGCTAGCTTGACAGGCAATTATGGCAGAAACATGTCGGACTAATCTCAAAATTTGTTTATGATGGGCCAAGTTAATGCCAGCATTGCCAGCCCGTCCAACTAGTAATTTTAAAGTTTTGTTGACTGAAAATGAATGTTCTTGCAATAATGCTACAATGTACTGTATGTTATATAAAATGTGCTGGTTTCGTTTTCCGTATTTTTAAAAATAAAGTTTTGGCGGGAAGAACGAACCATTTCAAACAGTATATTTAAAATTTTAAAATGAATTACCTTCATGGGAAAGTGAAAGAGTAGGTACTTTAATTCTCTTATTATTTTATTTAAATAGTTACTTTCTTACCTGCCATCAACTTGGTATAATATTAGGTATTTATATTTTATTGAATGAAGGTACGGTTCAATCTGTAGTTCAGAAAAATTCAGAGGAACATCTACAGATGTTCCATTTATACAGGTAAAATAAAAGTAGTTAGAAGTATATACCTACCTACCTATTTAATGTAGTAATTCAGAGAAATTTAATATAATACAAATACAATTTCATATAATATCTTCTATCAATTATTATTCAGTTGGATCTTCAGAATTTAAAATTGCAGATGTGCTTAAAAGTCGGACATTAAAAAATAAAACAATATGTAGACAAAGTGATTCAAACTACAGAATCGTAAACCTTAGTTTGACAGAATTTGAACATTTAAAGTTTTAAAATTGACATCATAAAAAGAAATAAATTTGTTTTTATTGAGGTTGGCTGGGGGCCTCCTTATCTTTTTCAATTTTCAAAAAATCTGACGTGGCCATCACACAACCTTCCGCCATATCTAGACTTTAAACAGAAATGTATACGTACAATCCGGTGCCCATTTAAAATATACAAATAAAAATCTAAAATATTCAAACACAGAAATTTGCATCACCTGAATAAAAAGATTCATTCACAGGAAAACTCTGCTGTGTTGAAGCCATCCTCCGTTCAATTACTACATTTAATATCTTACTTAGGACTTATATAGCGCTAGTATGCCAACTTGTCACCTTGTCACCCGTCTCACCTGTCAATATTTTTTACGCAGAAACAAAAATCAACCGATCATGGATTACAAGATATCAACGTTTTATTTGATAAATTTATTTTTTAAATTTTATTGCAGTTCTTTAATGCTACTAGATAAAGACAATTTTTTTATAACGTAAGTTGCAAATAACTTTTCCTCTTATTCTTATTACAAATAAATACTATATTTTTCCAAATTTATATACAATTTTGACAATTAACCTTTTCAATCTTCAAACAATATCACTTCCGATGAAGATATTTGTACCAAAATCTAAGGAGCTCTTCCAATTTATATACAAATGTTAAATACCAAATATCAAAATTTTCGGGTTATTCGTATTTGAGTTATGCGACTAACACCCGGCCTTGACCACACATACACACACACACACACACACACACATACACACAGACATCATCGTGAAACTATCAAAAATGAGTTGTAAGGACCCTAATTCGTGCTCATCCACTAAAAATTCACTACCCGATTTTTTGCATGATTCCAATACCTTCCTTTACAGGTAAGCGGAAGGTAAAAAATTAAAATCCAAAATTTGATTATTTGTTTATTTAAAGTGTAATTTTTTTGAAAAAAATTATTCCAACCAACAAAGAGTTTGGTAAACTTCAAATTTTGATGGTTTTTTAGACTTTTCATTATTCAAAACAAGTCCGGAAAATAGAAAAAGATAATACGTACAGCTAGTAAGTACCTATGCTGTTACCAAAATTTGGTTGATAAAGCAATTGAAATGGGCGAGTTATGAATTTAATAAGTAACTACACTACCTACTACTATACTACACGCTCAAGGATCCTTAATGTACCTACAGAATAGTTCAAAATTATTTTCAACGATCGGATTTTGTTTCTTTCTAATTAAACTTCAAATTTCAAAATAAGAATTAAATTTATTCAAATGGTAATTCTATAATATAAAATTGCAGTTCTGTGAGATGCGAAGTGCCGAATTATCTCACCGCGGAGCTTGATTTTTAAATTTACTGTTTGGTTCGTGTTTCCCGCCAAAACTTTATTTTTTTTAAGTCAGCAGATCCATTACCCTGGCCCACCAATATTAAAATGTATTAAAAATATGTATGCTGGGACAATGTGTTTACAATATTCTTAAATGTGCTGTATATTATATTAAATATACTGGCTCCGTTTTCCATTAATTTCAAAATTTCAAATGATGGGCCAACTTAACGACAGCCCTACCAATTAGAAATTTTAAAATTTTGTTGACTGAAAATGAATGTGCAATTCTGTGAGATGCGAAGTACCGAATTATCTCACCGCGGAGCTTGATTTTTAAATTTACTGTTTGAAATAGTTCGTGTTTCCAGCCAAAACTATATTTTTTAAAATACGAAAAACGAAACCAGCACATTTTATATAACATACAGTACACTGCAGCATTAATTAGCAATAAAATAGTTAAAAATTTTGAGACTAGTCCGATATGTTTCTGCCATAATAAATTGCCTGTCAAGCTAGCAGAAACATCAATTTCTCGTTAAATAATGAGGTTAAAAAATTGTTTTTTCGGTAATTAATTAGCAATAAAATAGTTAAAAATTTTGAGACTAGTCCGATATGTTTCTGCCATAATTGCCTGTCAAGCTAGCAGAAACATCAATTTCTCGTTAAATAATGAGGTTAAAAAATTGTTTTTTCGGTAATTAATTAGCAATAAAATAGTTAAAAATTTTGAGACTAGTCCGATATGTTTCTGCCATAATTGCCTGTCAAGCTAGCAGAAACATCAATTTATCGTTAAATAATGAGGTTAAAAAATTGTTTTTTCGGTAATTAATTAGCAATAAAATAGTTAAAAATTTTGGGACTAGTCCGATGTGTTTCTGCCATAATTGCCTGTTAAGCTAGCAGAAACATCAATTTCTCGTTAAATAATGAGGTTAAAAAATTGTTTTTTCGGTAATTAATTAGCAATAAAATAGTTAAAAATTTTGAGACTATAGTCCGATATGTTTCTGCCATAATTGCCTGTCAAGCTAGCAGAAACATCAATTTCTCGTTAAATAATGAGGTTAAAAAATTGTTTTTTCGGTAATTAATTAGCAATAAAATAGTTAAAAATTTTGGGACTAGTCCGATGTGTTTCTGCCATAATGGCCCCGCTAGCTTGATGGACCCGATACATTTGTTTTTTTGCCGTACGTACGCATGACGGTGTAGTTAATATAAAGGATTTAAAAAGTACTTCATTTTATTGTTAAATACTACCAGATTCAGCAAATTGTATTTAAAATTAACTGTACCCAGAGATAAATATATTTTCTATTATTTTTAATTGCAAAAATTGTCATAAATAAATAATGTACCAATTTATTTTAGTAAAACTATATCAAGTTTCAAAAAGTGTTACTACTACTACTTTATAATGATTCCATGAAAGAACAGAACAATGAAAAAACAGAACACGAAAAAACAGAACATGAAAAAACAGAACATGAAAAAACAGAACATGAAAAAACAGAACAATGACAAAAGAGAACAATGAAAAAACAGAACACTGAAGAAACAGAACAATGAAAAAACAGAACAGTGAAAAAACAGAACAGTGAAAAAACAGAACACTGAAAAAACAGAACACTGAAAAAACAGAACACTGAAAAAACAGAACATTGATAAAACAGAACATGAAAAAACAGAACACATAAACTAATCTATACTAACAAAACCCTTCTTGAGTCCAACAGAACTCCGTTTTTTTGACATAAACTAATCTCTGCTAACAAAACCCTTCTTGAGTCCAACAGAACTCCGTTTTTTTGACATAAACTAATCTATGCTAACAAAACCCTTCTTGAGTCCAACAGAACAACGTTTTTTGACATAAACTAATCTATGCTAACAAAACCCTTCTTGAGTCCAACAGAACAACGTTTTTTTGACATAAACTAATCTATGCTAACAAAACCCTTCTTGAGTCCAACAGAACTCCGTTTTTTTGACATAAACTAATATATGCTAACAAAACCCTTCTTGAGTCCAACAGAACTCCGTTTTTTGACATAAACTAATCTATGCTAACAAAACCCTCCTTGAGTCCAACAGAACAACGTTTTTTTGGCATAAACTAATCTATGCTAACAAAACCCTTCTTGAGTCCAACAGAACTCCGTTTTTTGACATAAACTAATCTATGCTAACAAAACCCTTCTTGAGTCCAACAGAACAACGTTTTTTGACATAAACTAATCTATGCTAACAAAACCCTTCTTGAGTCCAACAGAACAACGTTTTTTTGCCATAAACTAATCTATGCTAACAAAACCCTTCTTGAGTCCAACAGAACTCCATTTTTTTGACATAAACTAATCTATGCTAACAAAACCCTTCTTGAGTCCAACAGAACAACGTTTTTTGACATAAACTAATCTATGATAATAAAACCCTTCTTGAGTCCAACAGAACTCCGTTTTTTTGACATAAACTAATCTATGCTAACAAAACCCTTCTTGAGTTCTGTTTTGTCATTGTTATGTTTTTTCATATTCTGTGTTTTCATGTTCTGTTTTATCAATGTTCTGTTTTTTCAGTGTTCTGTTTTTTCACTGTTCTCTTTTTTCATTGTTCTGTTTCTTCAGTGTTCTGTTTTTTCATTAATCTGTTTTTTCACTGTTCTGTTTTTTCATGTTCTCTTTTTTCATGTTCTGTTTTTTCATGTTCTGTTTTTTCATGTTCTGTTTTTTCATGTTCTGTTTTTTCATTGTTCTGTTTTGTCCGGTCACCCTTTATAATACCTCTCTTATAGAATATGAGGCGAGAGGTAAAAACTACAACTGCAGATGAAACCATATATGACTATAAATTATTTTTGAAATTTTTGTCACCTTTTTATGGTGCCATATAATTTAATTCAAACCTACCCCATCGCCATTAATATTTACAATTTGATGGCCAGGTTGGTTAAAAATAAAATTAAGAAATACCTTAAATTCTACATTCTGGTTAGTATAATCCAGTGTTATGATAGTTATTGCAAAACGTAGCAATCAGCCCGCGAAATCTCGTTCTTGGCCAAAATTGCTAGTGTGAATTTTTAAATTTTATCGTCCGCATCCTGGGATTTGAAACTTTAACGCGAGAGTTAGCGACAAGAAAACACTGAATACTGAAACGATATCGTGATTGCCGGTCGTTGACTCGCTTGAGCTTAATTCTTTGTAAATATTAATATACATATCACGCTCTGGATCTCTATCTGTGTGGGCGAGATGGACAGATTTTGATTTTTGTTGTGTCAAGCTGAAGAAAAAACAAAACTATGTCTGGAGGAAAAAGGTAATAGAATTTGAATTTGGCGCAGGCAAAAAATATAATGAGAGTGAATTAAATAATTGTTGTCATCTTGTAATTTGATATTTTAACTTGCGGCAAAATATTGTTTTAAATATTTGCCTCAAGGTGATAGAAACTTTGCATCTTTGACGTCAAAAGCACAAAAAATATTTGTTCTTTTGGAAATAATTATAAACTTTTTATACCACTTTTTTGTTGAGGTACTACGATTCTTTCAATAATATGAGTATTTAAAACAATTACGCATTTTTTAAATGAGCCAATTATTTTATATTAGCTATGATTAGCACTAAAGCCCTAAAGCTACTAATATTAGCTTTACAAAGTAAAAGAAGAATATAATTTTAAAAGTTGTTTCAAAGTAATCTGCGGTATCTGTTGATATGTGTAATATACTCGTACTATTACTTGATGTTTAAAGTAACGGTTTATAAATTTTTACTGCAACAAATTGGCAAAGAACTGTTCTCAAATGTAATTTACTATTATGCTAATTATAATTGTACAACAGAGCCTTATGTTTTGAAAGGATACTTAATTAATACGGTACAATTTTTTGCTGGCCATTAAGGAAATTGCTGCATTTGTTACATTACCTATGTTTAGATCATTAGATCACTTATTTAAAATATATTTTAAAACTAAAAATAATGATAGTGTCTTTCTATTCCGGATACAAATACGATTTATTCCCACCACCGCAGATATATAGAAAAACTAGGAGCATTTCAGAAAACCAATTTCATATGTATAATTTGCGATAAGTTATAAACATACATACATAAAATAAACAATAACAATAATTTTTTCAACAATTATTATAGTTCAGTTTTTAAGAGTTTAAGTTTGTAAAGAGCAAAATATGTAGTAGCTATTTGGCTTTGTTTTCTGATTAGTTTAGACCTACCTGATTACATCAGTTCTCTAGTTATTTACTCTAAAAAATCTGATGTGGCCAGCACAAGACCTCCCCCATACCTAGTCTTTTTACTACCTACTCTTTTTACTATACTATAGGTACTCACAAATATATTTTAGTCATTTTATGCAAACTGCAGAAGAAGATATAAACCATGTTGAACCGTGTCACTATTGTCATTGACACTGTCAAATTAAATTTTACGTAGTATGTAACAAATGTTAAACAATCATGAACTACAAGATACCGAATAGGTACTGAAATTTTATACTCTAAATAATTATAAACAGTAATTTAAATACTAAATAGTACCATGTACAGAAAAAAAATTTCAAAGACTAATAATTGTAGACGAGAAAAATATCATGTTTCATTTAAAATAATATATTGTGATAAATTTATTGAAATATTTAAGCAATACTACTTCCGGTTTGTGGATTGGTACCAAAATTTAATGAGCTCTTAAGATTCGTATTAAAAATTAAAATCTTAAATAATATAAAATTTGGTTGTTAAATGCTTGATATATTTTGTGTTATCGTCAACGAAAAAAATTGTAACATACGGACACACACACACACAAAGACAACATTTAGAAAAAGTTAAATTCGCATTCTAGGGACGTGCTTATTCAATAAAAACTCACACTCGAAAATTTTGACCCCTTTATAGAATATAAGGCGGGAGGAGAGGGGTAAAAATGAACAAAATATAAGTTACTATTGGTATTAGTGGTGTTATGCCTTCGTGTCCATTTTCTGAAATAATAGATAGAAGTGTTTGGTTTGGAGTGAAAATTAGTGTATCACAAAGTATTTAAATAAATCTATTTTATGAAGCATACGCCAAATATTTTTAAAATTTTTAAAAATACATAACAAATACTTAACAGTTAAGAAAATTTTGTGAGAAAATATTGAGACCACAGCAGGGGTATCAAGTTAATACAATACACTATCCACCCACAGAAAATAGTCAGTGTCAATATCAGTCGTCGGCTAAAATCTACAATTACTCTTTTTTATTGTCTCCCAGACAAAACACAGCGATAACAAATGCAACACCTACGCCACTCTTACACGCGTTTCCGGCTGTCACGTGTCACCGTCAGGATTTCCATCCCCATACCCCCCGCGTTTACAAAGGCATTTCCGGTGTTTGCCAAGGGAAAGGATCTGTCCACGCACACAGCAAAGCTGTGAGGGTGTAATCAAAAGGGACCAAATTGTTTGAGAGTTGGTAATTAAGAGAAGATTGCTGATTGATTTGATCCTTAACAGGATGTAGAGGGATGCTTGTGGGACTATTTTTAGGGATGTAATAGGATGATGAAAGAGTGAGAAGTAATTAAGGATAATATTACACAGAATCACCAGAAAATGTCATGTTCTATATAAATAACAACCATAGAAGTAGATCCGATCATTACGAAATATAGGTAGTAGGTATGTAAGACAAAACTGTTTTACCTTGGAGAAATTAATGACTTTTGAATATCAATAATAATAATAAAACAATTATAATGAATCCTGCAAAAATATACAAACACATCCGAAAAGTGTTTCCACACTCGTCGAGACTTCCGAAACTATGAAATAACACTTGATTGATAATGTAGACAACTCAACTATCAAACAACAAAAGACAGTTATTATTATAATTATTTGGGTACGAATTACGAACTTGGTGTAAAATATTTGTTTCAAAATTCAAATTTTGCACCATACTTGACCTAATTTTACGCATCACATGTAGTGATTCAGATAAATAATTAACAAAATTAATTAAAATTATAAAATTTGATTTGGAATACATTTACGACTTTAATATGGAAAGTTTTACTTTAGGTACTTATATTTACTACTTTTAATGGTTAAAGCTGAATTCAGTTTCCGCAACGTAACTTAATTTATAAAAACGATGAATTTAACAGCTTAAACATCGTAGGCTAGGTAGGAAAAATAATAAAGTATGACATATAATTTCAATTTTAAAATAAAATTAAATATTCTACATACATTTTTTTTAAATGTTGTCGTATTTCAGTTACGAAAATTATACCTATACTTATTCTCGTACTTATTGTATAAAACACGAAGCAATATTTCACGAAATTAACGATGTTTATCCTAACGTAGTTGACTGTAGTTTAACAAACAATTTAGGTATTAATAATTGCAGATTTCTTTTTTTTTGAAATATACGAGTAAACGAGAAAGAAAAATATTAATTTGAATGTTTATAATAGCCAATCGGACGTAATCTTTCAACCGTTAAAATTACTAATATAAAACCCTACATCCCATCTTCCAACTCCAGTCACCTGATGATGATCGAAAGATCGAAACGCGTCGTGATCAACCTAGTGTCGAGTCTTGTATCCCAGTTAGTGTTGTGTTGTTTGCATTGAATCATACATTTTATCGATCTTTGTATCAAACCTTAAGCTGCATTCAGACCGACCCACTTATAAGTGAAATATTTACAATTATAAGTATAAATCAAATGCACCATACATACCTACCAAATTAGTGGATGAACACCAATTGGAAAAATTTAGAACTTATGAAAATATTTAAATTTAAATACATAATAATTGTTTATTAAGTACAATTTGTTGTGTGATTTTTACAATTTGCATATTAAAATATTTTTTTATCTTATAATATCCGCTATGCTCGTTTAGTTAGGTTAGAAACGGCCTACGGTTTGAATCTGGTTTGTGTTTGTTATTTGATATTTCATATTTGTTTTCTTGATTCTTTTTTACACTGTAATATTGTTCTGGGATTATCCTGTTGTATTGCAGTATAAATAAATTATTATTATTATTATTAAAAGAAAATGGATTTCCATACACATGTAAATTAAAAAGTAGAATTTATATGCTTTTAAATATGTTTACATATTCAGTAATAATATTTTACAACACAAGCATACGATATTTTTATTAATTACTATTTATAATAATTTAATTAAATTAATATCTATTTTGTATGTCATTAATAAAACGCAGCTTGCAAGTGACAGTTCGATGATAAAGATGACATGATATACCTATCGCACTCTTCACTTAGTGGACTGATTGGAAAAGATAGAACTTTGGGAGGTTTTCAGATTACACTTATAAGTGAAATTGGAATTTTGACGAAGCGAACGCTGAGCGCTGATTGGTCAATTAGTCACTTATACTTATAAGTGGGTCGGTCTGAATGCAGCTTTACACCATACACTAATCTGGATACATTACTAAACGGAACGATTTTGTTTTATATTATTGTGACAATGAACTTCGGAAATTCAGATATCATTAATTTTAAATTATATATCTGAATAAATAAATTGAACACTTTTTGAATTTTGTATTCCAGAAAATTAAATTTCAAATGGATCAACACCAGCCGTCAAAATAGCGAAAAACAAAATGCCGTTTTTTCCATAAAATTGGTTTAAACAATAAGATTTTTTAAACAAATAAGACGTTTTCGAAAAGCTTGAAGTTGCCCTCTTTTTGCTCTAATGCCACTTTTTTGAATTTTTATGTAGGATTGTATTAAAATACACATGAAATATTCACAAAATTGGACATGTTTAGCCATGTATATAAAAAAAATCTGACGTGGACACCACATGACTTCCTGGTACGCCTTGTTTGTTCATACTTTTCTTAATAACTAAAATGTAGAATACTATAAAAAATTCTTTTAACTTATTATACTAGTATACTTACAAATATATTTTAGTCATTTTATTTAAACTGCAGAAGAAGATATAAAGCATATTTTACTATTGTCACTGTCATGTCATAATCATTTAAATTTTACATAGTAACAAATGTTAATCGATCATGGACTACAAGATACCGAAATACTAAATTATAAATATATACTTTAATTATTCTTAAATGATACCAGATACAAAAATATTTATAAAATACCGATTGTAGGTAATAATCACATAATCTTTCATTTAAAATAAAAAAATTTGTCTTAAATTAAATATTTATCGAATTTTTTTTTAAATTTATTACTTCCGGTTTGTAGATTGAAACAAAAAATAGGAGGTGCACAACTAGATGCTATAACAGTCCTAAATACAAAATTTCAACTTTCTACGTCTAACCGAATTTGAGTTATGCGACATACATACGTACGCCCGTACGTACAGACGTCACGACGAAACTAGTCATAATGGATTCAGAAAAGGTCAAAATGGATATTTCCGTAAAAATCTGAGAACCGAAATTTTTCGCGATTACAATACTTCCTTATTACTCCGTACAAGGAAGTAAAAATTGAAGAAAAAACTAAAAAACTGGCAAAGGAAGCATCCTTAAACTCTTCAAAAATATCTTAGTTAATTCGAAAATTTCAATTCTTACTTCAATTTTAAACAAAACATACTTTTCACCCTTTTAACGGCTAGAAGCCAACCACCTTAAGAATGGGAAGCAAAAGTAATAAGTATTATTATTATTTTTTGTAACTTACGGAATATTGAAGATTAAATTTTAGATAATGTCAGTGAGATTCTAGCGTTTGTAACTGTCAACTTTATAATCTTTTTCATTGTCCTAATGTTTTCGTAATCGTTTTTGTAACCGTTCTGAGCCAATTGTGAATTGGGCATTATGGTTCTTTTACCGGTTAACCTTTCTTTTACCGGTTAATATTTTTATCTCTCACTGGTTGATATCACATTAAAATAATTCTTTATAGAAATTCAGCTGAACCGAACATACTCACTTATAATATATTGTCGTCTTTGCTTTAACAGTTTGTACTAATTACAAAAATAACGTAAATTTTTCTAAGTTTAGTACTTAGGGTGGGTTAAGAATAAGAAATTTATTTAGAATTTAAGAATAAGGAATAAGAATAATTTTAAGAAACTTTTTAATCTAACCGAAGTGAAACGTTAATCTAATGTTGTTGTTACGACTTTGACAATTGACATTTATGTTTTTACTTCCTTGTACGGAGTAATAAGGAAGTATTGTAATCGCGAAAAATTTCGGTTTTCAGATTTTGATGGAAATATCCGTTTTGATCTTTTCTGAATCCATTATGACTAGTTTCGTCGTGACGTCTGTACGTACGTGCGTACGTACGTGCGTACGTGCGTACGTACGTGCGTACGTACGGACGTATGTGTGTCGCATAACTCAAATACGGTTAGACGTAGAAAGTTGAAATTTTGTATTTAGGACTGTTATAGCATCTAGTTGTGCACCTCCTATTTTTGGTTTCAATCTATAAACCGGAAGTAGTACTTTTTAAAAATATTTCGATAAATATTTAATTTAACACAAATTTTTTTTATTTTAAATGAATGATTATGTGATTATTACCTAAAATCGGTATTTTATAAATATTTTTGTATCTGGTATCATTTAGGAATAATTAAAGTATATATTTTTAATTTAGTATTTCTTTATCTTATAGTCCATGATCGATTAACATTTGTTACTACGTAAAATTTAAATGATTATGACATGACAGTGACAATAGTAAAATATGCTTTATATCTTCTTCTGCAGTTTAAATAAAATGACTAAAATATATTTGTGAGTATAATAAGTTAAAAGAATTTTTTATATTATTCTACATTTTAGTTATTAAGAAAAGTATGAACACACAAGGCGTACAAGGAAGTCATGTGGTGTCCACGTCAGATTTTTTATATGAAGAAATGTATCCATACCCGCAAAATCGACAAGATTTCAGATTATTTTAGGTTAAGTCAAGCTAAATTCTTTGACATGTCTGTCAGAAATAAGGAATAAGGCGTAAAATTATTGAGCATAACCTCACCTTTAGAAGTAAATATAATTTTGCTTCACACCTGCCCTAGCGTTCATCACACCGTTATGGTTTTGTTTTCAGCAATTTAAGCCACGGGCATCAGGATATCACGAACGACGAACGAGACTGTCTAATATTGAGTTATCGTGTGTAGGTCGGATCAGTTTTGAGAGGATCAGGCTCAGCGAGAGAGAGATGAAAATGATACGTGTTGACAAATTTGTTCCGATGATGACTAAATTGCGGTTGCTATATTCTGCGCTGCTATTTCCTTGTTTGTTTATTGTTTTGCGCGATGCCCGTTGCTACTGTTGATGAATTGTATATTTGAAGTTAGATTGAAATGTTTAATTGGAATTGAAAACTTGTGGATATTGATGAGAGGGAGGGCATGAATTATTGATTTAACACTGACCTCCAAATTGTAAAAAACATAATTATTCGCTTTTCATTGATGCAAATATGAAAACTGCACTGGATATACAGGTGTTCATTTTAAGTGGCGCACCATTGCTATCAATACAATTGATATTCAATTGATTTCTTCCATAGCACTCTTGTAACAATCAGATTTAAATTAAATAATCATAACTCTCAATAGCGTTTTTCTCATGTGTTTGTTATGCAAGGATATGAAACTAATATCTAGCTTAATTCAGAAAAAAATACTGAATCGAATCAGCAAATAAAGAATAGGTCCCCATTTGAAATAAGAAAGTTGTACCCCTGAGTTTGGAAACCACTGGTCTAAAAATTAGTATTTCGTTCATTAAAGTAGTTATATAAAATAGAAATTGTTTGCTAATTTAACCAACTTCGTAGTTCTTATACTTCTTTAGATAGCAAAGGTGCGCCACTTAAAATAAACATTCTATAACGTTATTTTGTGCTGACACATAGAATATTCTTAATTAGCAGCAGTATTATAATAGTTTAATTTTTGATTGTTTACATGAATTTAAATAAAGTAGTTATAGGTACCTAACTTATTCTTAAATTTTCGACTAGTTACTACGAGTTTAGTAAACCATATTATCATAATTTTTATATCTACGACTCAGCCCAGACCTGAATGTTTAACTTTTAAGATTTCAAATAAAACAAACAAGTAGGTAACATAACTTCAAGTTTGTTGTAGAAAACTTTAAAAGCTATTATCCTAGAAAAACTTTTATATGATAACCAACTTAAATCGACTAGTGGCTATAAGCTGTTGGGTTTAAGTTTAGTACGCAGAAAATGTGATTGTGGGATGAAGCTGAGTAAGGCAATATGAAATTTGTTGTTGCTTGTTGGAGATTTTGAAGTGATTTCAAAATTAATACAACGACTTACTAGTAAGTTTGTTGTTCTTTAATATAATTCGTTCCAACATTTTCCTACTACTTCACACAAACTTTAACATGTAAACAATTCCTCAATATCTCTATATATCTCTTAGAAACAGTCATAATTTTGATTGGATAATGCACTTGGTCATAAGTCTAACTTATAATTCCTCAGAACTTGTTAAGTAAATGAACAGTCAGCTCGACAAATCCCACTATCAACTAGTACACCAAACTATCTGCACGTCCGAGAATTTACGGAGAACAGCCTTAGTCTAGTCTAGAAGGCAAGACGCCAAATGTAAACCTAATAATAACTGACGTCTGGAATATCATCCACTATTTATGTAGTTCAAAGTGCATCGGATTAATACATAATATTCTGGAGACGTGAATCGTAGATGTAACATTGTGTCTTTTCCGTTATGATTATGAGAAAATTACAAATACAGGTCTTCAAATATTTAACTGATTGGATAATTGGAAATTAATGATTGATACCGTGTGCAACGTACGAAGGTTGTGGAACGTTTGGTCTAATCATTTTCTCATTTTCTGCCATGCAGATGGAATTATTGTTTTAATTACAAGCTGAATTAGTCGTTAGGTTTTGTTTATTTTGTATTCAATTTGAAATTAATTTTTATTATTTTTTTTCTATTTTTGTTTAAAATCTGATGCTGCTGCAGCACAATGAACATAATGGATCAGCTTATTAGAAAATATAATACAAACATACAAATTTTATGAAAACAAATCTGGCTCCCAATTATGTAATGTATTATGTTCCTTACCTACTAGTTAATATTTTTTAGTTAATATCTAAAGTTTTTATATATTGGTGATCACGGATTGAAACAACAATTGCTGACGTTCAATACGGTTTAGTGGAGCTAAAGTTTTTATATATTGGTTGAGGCCATATTCCTCGGTAAGGGTATACAGCAATATAAATTACAAAAAAGTGATTACAAATAATCAGTTCATTTAAAGGTAAATGTAAAGTTTGAAAGTATTAAAATTGAATCTACTTATTTAAGTAAAATGTTAATAAAAACAGTAGTAACGTTTTGTCGTTTTGTTTGAATTACACAGCTAAATAAAATATCTAAGTTACACACCCAATATTCTTACAAAACAAAGGACAACACCCTTACAACGGTCCTGTGGAGAACAAAACCATAACAGTATATCCATATCGACCGCCTACAGCAAGCGAGTATCATCATAGCAACTCCTGCAGTTTGTAACTGCAATGTTTGCAAGCCGGGTGTCGGGTGAAGGCGAACGCCGAGCAGGACGGATGAGAAGTTGACCCACCCATACTAGCCCACCCTGTTAAAATCTATCGTAATCGTTAGTTTTACGTTAGTTGAGTTTAGTTTTGTAGAAAATTGCGTTAGTTTTGAAAGTTTATACGTATTTTAAAAAAATAATATTTAGGTGGGCTAACTTTACAACAACTCAACCCTTTATTCGAAAGTGCGAGGAAAACACATTAATAACTTTTATATAATAATAATTGATTATTTGATGTTCGTTGTGAAGTTAGCTCACCCAAATATTATTTTTTTAAATACGTATAAACTTTCAAAACTAACGCAATTTTCCACAAAACTTAACTCAACTAACGTAAAACTAACGATTACGATAGATTATAACAGGGTGGGCTAGTATGGGTGGGTCAACTTCTCATACGTCCGAGCAGGAGTTTATAGTTCGTGGGTTTGGAAGTGACGGCATATTACGTCTAATTTAATTACTTCGTAATTGCGATTATTACATTACCTAAGTGTGATATTGCAGGATACAAAGATTATTGGTCGGTTGCTTCGTAGCGATAAGATGGTACGGGGTTAAATGGCATATTGGTTATAATTATTGTGATATTAGTGGAAATATAAACTACATACGACTGTGATGACTTAAGTAGATAATAAATATATGGCAAAAAATTTCAAACTTTGACAACTTGTACAGGGTGAAAAAAATACATGAATTCCATCCACTACCAAGGCGATAAAGTTCATTCATTTTCCTTTCGGGAAAAAATAAAAATCTGACGTGGCCATCACACAACCTTCCGCCATATCTAGACTTTAAACAGAAATGTATACGTACAATCCGGTGTCCATTTAAAATATACAAATAAAAATCTAAAATATTCAAACACAGAAATTAGTATCACCTGAATCAAAAGATTCATTCACACGAAAACTCTTCTGTGTTGAAGCAATCCTCCGTTCAGTTACTACATTTAATAGCTTACTTATGACTTATATAGCGCTAGTATGCCAACTTGTCACCCGTCTCATCTGTCAATATTTTTTATGCAGAAACAAAAATCAACCGAACAAGGATTACAAGATTTCAACGTTTTATTTGATAAATTTATTTTTTTAAATTTTACTGCAGTTCTTTAATGCTACCAGATAAAGACAATTTTTTTATAACGTAAATTGCAAATAACTTTTCCTCTTATTCTTATTACAAATAAATACTATATTTGTTCAAATTTATAGAAATTTTTGACACTTAACCTTTTCAATCTTCAAAAAGTACCACTTCCGGTGAAGATATTTGTACCAAAATCTAATGAGCTCTTCCTATTCGTATACAATTGTAAAATACCAAATATCAAAATTTTTGGATAATTCGTATTTGAGTTATGCAACATCCGGCATCGGCCCGGACCACACACATACACACACACGCACACACACACACACACACACACACACACACACACACACACACACACACACATACATACAGACATCATCGGGAAACTATAAAAAATGAGTTGTAAGGAACCTAATTCGTGCTCATCCACTAAAAACTCACTACCCGATTTTTTACATGATTCCAATACCTTCCTTTACAGGTAAGCGGAAGGTAAAAAGTAGGTACTTCCGATGATTTGGCTCGAAGTATAATAAATAAATACATTCATTAAGCTGTTTGTACAAAACTATAAATTATATGGTATTAATACTTGTAGTACGATGATTTTTTGTTATATGTGCAAAATTAACCAACCAGCGCTTGCACAAAATTCCAAATTCAATTATAAAACGTTGAGCGCAGGTTGGTAAAATTAGCCACTTAAACGAGCATTTAAACTTATAATTGGGTAGATTCGAATCTAGCTTTATACTAGTGATGGCACAAACATTCTGCCTTGATACTGGTTCCAGTCGATTCGGCTACTTGGCCGGAATTCTGGTTCCGGCCTGATTTGTCCTATGATTTGGCCGAATCATAATCATATTATATGCAATTTTAATTTGCATATTATAACTGATACTTTAGCTACTTTTATTGTATAAAATTCTGTCAATTGATATATAATACACTGTTATACTGATGAAACTTTTTTTTCAATCAGAGTTTCTACCAAAAGCATGGGCTATTGTAAAATAAAATGATGCCAGTATTTCTTATCTCCTATGTTTTATTTCTCGCATTGTTGTATTTGTACGATAATTTTAAATATTACATGTTTTTACCCAAAATGAAGAATGATCCTGCGGCCGGATTTCCAGATCCGGTTTAAGAAGAGGCCGAAATTCCGGTTCCGGTGATCCGGCCAAAAGGCGACTCGTTCCATCACTAATTTATACACTTATATTATAAAACAATAATAGAAGATCGCTCTGTAATTTAAAAGTTTGCATATAATGTATTACCGTAAAAACCCAAAACCATAAAACTTGTTTTAACTAGGGAAAACCTTAGGCCTTAGGCTTCTGGAATCTGAAGTTTAGTTTTTTAAATAAATTTATCATTAAAAAAAATGAAAATTATGCATTATATCTAAATATTATGCTAATAATTACGCTATCATCACGTACTGTACCCAAAACCAAGAAGATATGCAAACGTCAATATTTGTATTTACCTAATTTATAATATAAAACTTGCTTTAATAAAATATAGTAGCGTCCAGAGAAAACGCTTATTTGCGACTTCTCAATATTTGCATTAAATATTTCATCTTTTTGCAAACCCGACCGCTGCAGGTCTGGTATTTAATCAGCTTGATCAGCAGCTCACCAAAGTAAACATCAAACACAATACCCACTGGCCACATCCATGTTTTTTTATTTTTATTGAAACGCATAGATGAAATGAAATGAATTTATCGTTCAAGCAGAATGCGCAGAGAGACTATCATCAAAACTAGCAAATTTTTTTGCGATAATAAAATGGGTCATATAATGGAAATTTCTCTGCTATTGTCTCGTTTTTATGTGAGTAATACCGACGTGAAATGTCTGGATATAGTTTCTATGATCGAAATCGAGTTTTACGAGGTTTTGTCGCAGACGATGAAATAAACATCTGGAATGTCTATCCGCTGAGGTTTATGATGACGCCGATTTCAAATCCGGAATGATAAGTAAATAACCGAGTAAAAGAAAACTTTGTTATGCATCCAATTCAACTCATTGTTCTGTCTAAAACAGTTGCCAACATTATTTGGTTACTGAATATTAAATGGTTATTCACCTTGCAGCAATAATTTTAGAATATAAACTTGACTTGTATTTTAAGACTCAAAAAGAAATGATATTACAAATTTGAACTGAAACTTAAAAACACATTGTTTCTGCACAATAATTGAAACAATGTTGTACTTACAAAAATAAACAAAATTGCCTGATGGTACGTCATACAAATTTTAAAAAATCTTCCAGTACACCAGTATTCCTACAAAATTTTAGTTTCATTTAAGTATACAATTTCAAATAATTTGTTTTTTCCGATAACCTTTTTGGTGTATCTATAGTTGATTTCATAACTAAACGGAGCAATCTGAGCCAAATTTATACTGTGTATACGAGCAACATATCACTAGATTTTTTTGGCGGGCAAACTCGATACAGTCACTGACAACAGCTGACGAGACAAGATGGAGAACATTCGTTTGTTTACATTACAAAGTTTATGTGGTGTAAAACTGGTGTTACATCAGCCAATCAAAAACGATCAGTTTTAGCATTCCAACTTCAGATTCCTCCGTTTAGTTAAGAAATCAACTATAGATGTTTATATGTTCATATTTCTTTTATCTTCAATATTTCAGTTTCTTGATTCTAGATAAAAAAAAGTTAGAAGTAGATAACAATACATCATTTATCATTAACATATTGTTTCCTCGGACCTTTGAAATTCAAAACTTAAATGAAAGAAACATGTACCTAGTTCTAACACAATATGCCCACATCCCGCATGAAGTGAAAATATAACTCTCAGATACCGAAATTCAATTTAAATAAGTTATTAACGTCAAAATAAAAACGGAAAGATTAAAATAAAAATAGAATGAAATTTTTTAATCTATCGACAATTTAGTTAGTATACCGTATACCTAACATTTTTCAGTTCAGAACAGACATAGCAAGTTGTAAAAGATTAGATACATGAACAATAAATTAAGAACACATTGGTTGTAAAAGAACACTTTAGATATCGAGATTACGGAAAGATGGCGATTCCCAAGGACGAATTTCGTATTGGAATACCTAACCCCGAATTCGTTCAAGTGTACCAACATAATTGAATAAGCAAAGACGACAGCGGATTAAATTATAACATACCGTTTATTCAATTGTTAAAATTAACAGGTTTACGAAATACTTATTTAGTATTTTTCTATTTAGCCATTCAGATCATATCAGTCAGCTAAGGTAAGTTCGTTGAGCTATTAGTAAACAATCGCAGTTCGTTGCATTCCATCTCATCTGCAGAAAACAAAGACCGACTTCGAATTGCGAATTGCGTCGTGTTCACCAACTCAACTCACAAGCGTTTGGAGTCTCAATAACTTCAAGCTGCAGACACGCAGTCGTTCAGTTTTATTTTCCTCCGTTATTGAGAGGAAAATCTCGCAAACTTGTGACACTATTCAACATAGACGAATTGAGAGATTTTTTCATAGACTGGGTAATATTGCATCACAAAAGAAGGGAGTGTGAGTGGGTCTGAACAATGAACTCTTTGAACTGAGACTTTTTTATATTCTTTTATTAAATATCTTGATATTGATTGTTATAGGAACAGATAGCAGTTCAAAAGTCTATAAATAGAAAATAGCAGGTACCTGTTTTATTGGAAAAGTATTACTAATTAATTAACCGTTGTAATTAAAAAATACCAGAGCCACTGACAACAGCTAGTAGGAATTCAATTACAATAATTCTTCATTTACCGTAACAAAATTAAATATTTGGAAGATAAAAAGGTACATCAAACAAAATGTTTAAAAGGGAAAAAATTATAAAAATCTGGAGTGCATCAATCAGAAATTTACAATCGCTTAGATATTATTTTAAGATTTTTAATGATACAATTCAGATTCTACATGAATAAAAGATATTTGGATATCATTATTGACTACAATAATGTACAATTTAGAATATAAGTATACGAGTTTATTTTTCACAGTTATGGTATTAATCGTTAAAAATAAATAATTCTCAAAATATATATTTTGTTAAGGCGGGAATGTAGCTGTATGAAAAAGAGGTAAAACAGTGCTCTACGGTTTGTATAATATTGAATCTAATACTAACGTAAGATCATTGAAATTTTTTTACGACAATATTTAATATTCACTCTACAGTGCGGCGCATCGATTTTTCCAAATTTTTTCATAGTATTGTTTTTAAAAAATGCCGAATAAAGAGAAAAATACTACTTTTACATGTTTAATTTAGGGCATTTAAAATACAAAATCTATTAAAATGCATGCGTCGCACTGTAGGTAACATGTTATACAGTAGGTATATAAATAACGCGTTTGATTATTTCTTTTGTTTTATAAATACAATATCATACAAATACGATGCCACTTTTAGAGCGCGTTCGCTATTGCTGCCTTTGTTCGACACACTAAATTTGTATATATCTCTCCTTTTTCTCGACGAAATCGTGGACAGCTACATTCCGGCCTTAACGTCTACCTTCTATTGGCTACAAATAAATTATAAATATGGAAAGAGCTGTTAGCAAAGTATCATTAGTGAAATGTGAACTTTGTTAATTTTATATTTTGTTATTAAGAAAATAATAAAAATTAATATGAAAAAATTTGAACAGTGGAAATCTGGAAATTAATAAAAAAATATGTCGATGAAAAAAAATGTCGTCACAAAACTTTCGTCTGAGAAATAATAAACTAATTTCTATTTTTTTTACTACAACTACATTAGGAAAAAGTACAATTTAAACATATAGGTAATACTAGGTAGGTAGGTGGTATAACATACCCGTAAAATAAAATTACCACACAGTAAATATAATTAAAAACAAGATTAAAAAGGAAGTTTTAATTATTAATTTCATGCTATACTACAATTTTAAACTGTAGTACATACTAAATTACGGTACGTGCCTGTTTAATATGCGTAAATAACATAATTAAAATGAGTTTATGTATGAAATCTTTTTTTACGATCTTATTTAATAACTTCGCTTGTATTTTAGATACATCGATAATAATTATTATTAATATCCAGAGAACAAGCACTTTATTTGATTGGCACGATTTTAATGTAATTTTGAAGATACTATTTATATTTAATCATGGTTTCACGGTTTCTAGACAGTTACATAGATATATGTATTTCGATTACATGTCTTTTATTGCCTTCTATTTATAGAAAGATTCGCTCTTTACACTTCATAACATAACGTGATTTATTTATTGAGCTGTCAGATATGATAGATTCGTTTACCTTGACGCTTAAAGAATAGGGCACGAAAAGATTACAGACAAATTTTAGTATACCGATGAATTGATCTAATTTTGTATTAAAACCATTTCATACATAATATTTATGCATTATTTCTTTTGCAGATATTTAAAAATGTAGTACCTACCTACATTATAATTTATAAGAATACTTCGATTATAGCTTTAATGTATAGTACAGAATTAATATTTGAAACAAAAGAAGTTTATCAAGTTAAATTTACTTGGAAGTAGGAACACGAATTTCCACAAAAGCACAGACACAAATATATATTTTTAATTATTCAGATTCTTTGTTCACAAATTCTCTTTTATTTGAAATTTGACATACTCCAGACATTTCAAACACTTCAGTAGAATCAAAGTTAAAACTTCCGACACCCAAAGGATCAAAAAAGTTTTTCAACAGACGCAATAACTGGAAATATTGTTATCGACCAACTTGAAATTATTTTTCTGCGAACTTTCTTATATGCACAGAGTCTTTCAGTATTATTTTCAAACTTCATCATTTCTTCCACTCAATATTCCATATTTCAAACTTTCTCATAGTTAGGCACTATTCAAATCGCTTGAGAATATTTAAAGCTAGATGATTTCTTTGCAAAACTTTGAAATACCAAGTACCTGTTTTGTTGAACGTTTTTGTCATAAAAAGGATAAAAAGAAATGTAAAACACGGCAAATGACGGAGAAAACGTAAAGAAAACACAAGGAAGCCTGTGAAGAGTGCAAATATTTATTTGCCAGTAATTTTTTTCTTATTTACAGACCTTTAAAAGTCAAAGAATGGTTTGGAAAGGAACGCTGATCGTGCTCATTTATTAAACTTAACGAGAGAAATAAATTGAAGTTTGATTTTGATTATTGCCTTTTGCTTCCATTATACTTTCAAATACCGCATTCTTACAGTGATCAGAATCGTAATGCGCCCTTCGTACATAAATAAGAAAACAAGTACAGCTGGATCAATGATCTATTTATTTTGAAAAGTTGCAATTTATTGATAGAAGTTTGGAATATAAAATATTCAGAAATTAATTTATCTTAGGAGATAATTTTATGAAAAGATATTCTTTTTCTTCATATTTTCCATTGTAGATGATTATTTCATTTTTGTGAGATGAAAGAAGTCTGGTCATAATCATCTGTATTATGAACAAATAAAATATTTATCTTTGTCGTACTTACATTCTCCAATGGTATGCAACAAATATGTATTGACTATGTTTGTTTTTCAAAAAATCATATTGTTTCAAGTAAGTTACGACATGCATAGCAAAGCGTTGCTCGTTTAACATGTAACGTAAGTTCAGTAATTATTACTGAATATGACAATATGGGTGGAGCTTAAATCTTACTTTGTTTCTTACTGTTCCAGGATGAACTTTGTTAGACTTCTTTCATCTCACTGACTATATAAGCAATGAATAACTTTTAGCAAATTATTGAAGTATTGTATACTAAGATTTCTTGTAGAACAATAATTGAATTTTCTACTCCCATATTTTAATTTAATTTGAATTACAAATAGCTGATATATATTTTAATTAAACTCATATCGATTTACGTGTTCATTTTGATACACACTGATTTAATAACAAATATTCTCATGAAATGAAACTTATTTAGATATAGATTTTCTTTTTTAACTGATTTCTATTTCTTTAATATTTTACAAGAATTATTATTGTGGAAAATATGTTTTATGCAAATAGTTTTATCTTTAAAACGTGGAAGTTAAAACAAGTATGTAAATGTATAATAATAATTGCTAACTATACAGTCTTCAGGGTCCCTTTTTACTCACACTCGCATATTGATTTATAAATAGGTAGCTATCATCATATTAAACTCTTTGCATAATAGTAAACAATGGATTCAAATAATGCGATATACACGAAATAACCGTAGGTACCATTTTGTTACATGAGTGCTCTATTTTGTTATCGTCCAAACACATGATCATTGATAAATTCACGTTGTGTTCCATTTGTATAACTCTATTTAAAATTTAAATCCTTTGCGTACTAAAATTAAGAATTAACTACTGGTTGTTGCACGATGTTTTGAGCCGAAGAGCTATTGCAATAATATATAATTTACTACAGTAAATGCCACCCTCTAGGGCTTTTATTAAGTACTATAGGGATGTAATATCTCACTCACTATCTGACTGCAAGATAGAAAGTGCGAACTACATGCCTAAAGCGAGATAATTGGCAACATGGTACACAAAACGTCCATAATAATATAGCATTGCCTATCTTTCTCACACTGAACCTAGAGTGTGAAATGACCTATAGTCTGATTACAACTTTAATTTTGCCATCAGAAATTAACATTACCTGCAACGATAAATTCAATCAAATCAGAATACTCTCACTATAGGGTACTTTGCCATAGTAGCAAATTAGCAATTCAGTCAATTATATTGAAAGGAGACCTCAAAAATGACTTATTGCCATATGAAAATAGTTTTCAAAAAGTTAAAATTCTTTACATATTCGAGATTCTACGTATCTACGTCACAGTAATGCGTTTTTACGTGTATTCTTACTTACAGTAATAAAGAAACTACCAAATTGCATTTTATATTAACATAACATTTAGAAACAGTTGATTTTACATGGAGTACATTTGAATACCATGCCAGCCCCATTGTTTGAGAAGATTTCCAGCTATAAATCTACGACACACAAACTTTAAAAATTAATTACAGATTTATTAAGAACAATTAAGGCTTATCAGTAGTCGCAATCGCTTTCAAATAACATGAAGAAAAACTTAAAAAGAAATGGTAAACTACCCTATTACAGCTTTCAATCTGTTGCCACACACTTTTTCTTTGTTTTCTGTGTGTGCACCGCGGTCGTGTTGGTATGTCACAGCACAGTCACCGACCGAACACCGAACTTCGATTCTGGTGGCAGCGTAGTCAGAATGAATGTGGGAGTCACGGACTCACGCCCGATCAGATTACCATAAATCTGTCTGCAACGACGTCGTGCGTTCTCGTACTACAAATCGTCACGTCGTATCACCGTAGCTTAGCTACGAGAACAACAGGCAAAACAAACGATTGCATGGTGTAAGATGGAGTAATGATCGACTGATAAATGAAGAAAGGTGGAAAGAGTTTTATAGCAGTTTACGACTTTGGATGTAGATTAAATTTAACGGATTGAATACTCTCAGTGCATTAGTATTAAGTAATAGTTATTTTTGAACTCATCACCTAGGAAATGACATTATGCACGCAATTGACATTCGGAAATGTCAATTTCCCAGTGTAGGTATAGTCAATCGGGACAAATGCAAAGAACACTGGATTTTCTAGACATTTCAGAGTAAAATCATCTTAAAATTAATAAAATTTTAGTTATTAATATAACAAGAATATTATGCGATTTATAATACCGAGGCTGTTGCTAAGCGACGAGGTGAAATCGAATCTCTTTGAACATCCAAGAGGGCTTAAATCGCATATATTCGCGTTATATTCAAAGCTTAATCGTATCATCAACGACAGCGATGTTCAAACAAATCAACAATTTTATCTGTCAATTTGTTGACAATTCGCATGTTATGGAAGGTTTTGATGTTATTATGGTTCTTTCTAACGTATTAAGTCCGTAACTAATGAATTATAAGTATCTAACGTACTATAAGTAACTAACGTATTATGTTGTTGATAATTATCAATAAATGAAACATATTAAAAGGTAATAACAGTTGATGATACGATTAAGTTTATAAAGTGTTACTTGCCGGAATTATAATTACCTAATGAAAATTGTCAAGACCACCGAAAACCGCCAATATTTAAAAATAAAACTTGTGTGCAGTGCGCCATTTGTCGGTAGTAGTGAGTAACAAAAAACATCGTAACCTCAAATTTCATGATCAGACTACAAATACAACTTGAATGTATGTAATTATAGTTTTATTCGATACAAAAAAACATTGTACAAAGCTCTTGCGGGAAGACACCATCCCAGCATTCGCGTAAATGAAACCTTCGCTTCGCTCGTGTTTCAAATAACTGCTCATGTGGGATGGGATAAAGATCTTCCCGCATTTGATTCGTAAATAACTATTTTATTATAAGTGCGGTATGTTTTATTTTACAACGCGAGGCAAAACACATTATGTATTATATTTTGTGGCCGACATGCCATTTTATTTAAATTATTGTATTTTCTATGAGGTTTAGTGAGATGTATTTGACATTTGTAATAAAATTTTCTTCTGTCAAGTAGCCTTCAAATAACTGCTCAGAAATGTCGCCAGTAAATCTGTTTTATTTATTTCAGGTCATGGCATGTGTAAAATATCAACTACCATAGACGTCAACGATGTGTGATTGTTATGTTTACAGTTGAGGAGGCCAAAAATGTATTTACCCGTTCATTTTTGATAATTCACGAAGCGAATTTTCAAATTTTGGTAAAAATGTTCTTGCTGTTTTTAGTTCTTAGATTTCTTGCACTTGTTTTGAATGCTGGAAATCACTTTTATTTCGATTGGAATATCGATCGGTTACTTATTATTTTTTTAATATATTTTTTTCAATAATATTACCACAATAATTTAGAAGAAAAATACTAAACGTGTACCTACTTCTGTAAGTTTATAGGAGTATATCAAATTTTTACTTCTTTTCAATTTTAATTCTTACATAGACTAAAATCGGTCCAGTAGCTAGTCATTTTCTAATTTCCATTGGTTTTGAAAAATTTGTTTTCGATTTTAAATAATATTATTCGTAAGATATATTCTCCTTCTCCTTGTAATCCATTTATTTCTTCAAAAAGCCTGTTTATTTATACCTATTTATGTGTAGTAATGCAAAAATGAATTCTTTTCATATTCATGTGCAGGAAATTCATTATTTTGTAAATATATTTGTATGTATAGGTACCTACTCGTACATGTATACATTTTAAGTTGAATATGTTATTGATTAATTATATGTCAAATCTGTCAACAGCACTAGCATTGTATGCGTAACGCAAATTAATTAGAAAACGATGAAAAACCACAAAATTTGCACGTTGCGAAATGTTCCGAGTGGAAATGACAAGAATGTAGAATTCGTAATTAATTGCTCCAATAAACTACGTTGTTTTAATTAATTAACAAAGGAAACACCCTTACAATGAAAACCAATATCAACGCAAATTACAAATTTCCCTTAAAATTTCAAAATTACGCGAAAATATTTTCTGAACAATAATATAGTTAACTTTACAATTAAAAAAAAACAACTAATTAGTTCCAAAAAATTCTTAATTTCTACCATTCTATTTTAAAATAGTAGACATAGGACATAGCTTGAACATGACTTGACTCTCACCCAGAATACTCTACGAATGCAAAGAAAGAAAATTAACCAGTTCATTGAGGATGTAAGTATCTAAGCTATCAAAGTTTAAAACCAAGGTATCACTTAATAATCTTACATAAACATTAATTCTTTCTATTGGCTGTTATTTGTGTCGCACGAATAAATGAAAATCATCACATTATAAGAATAATATATGATGATTTAAATTGTAACAGAAAATGTCTGATTATAACTTCCTGTTTTTATGTTACACTCACATGTAATATCTGCAAAAAATAACAAATATTTTAAAAGAAGAAAAAAATAACAAATATTTTAAAAGAAGAAAAAAAAATAATAAAATTTCTGGCGTGTAACAAAATTTCAAGTTGTAATCTTGAAAAAAATTCACGAGAACTTAAACAAAGAAAAATCATTAAAAGATCGTATTCTTTAATTTGATCTGAAAAACGTAATTTAGATAAGTAGGTACTACGAACTGTCAGCTGTCAATTGGATCTGGTAAATTACGATTCACATGTGTCGTAAAAACAGATGACGGTATGAAAAATAATCGTAATCGTTGTTTTATGACCGAATGCCAAGCTTACCTGATCTGGATCTGTTTCGTATTATTGATGATATCGACAGTCGTTAAGATGAATATATGATTAGGAATTTACTACCTATTGTAATAATTATCATAATTTTATTTATGTCTTAATGATATACCGCAGTTATCTAAATGATTACATAACTAACAGTAAAAATGTAATAAAACAATTGACCTTTAAATATGACAATATTCAATATATTAATTTTCTACACAATATATTAAGTATAAACTTCAAAGGTAATGGAAAAACATGTTGACAATTTTTTTTTACATTGTTACTTCCAATTTTTGTTGTAATTACATTTCATAATATAAGATAATTTCAAACTACATTCCATGTTGAAAAACAAAAACAAAATGTAAAATTTTCACTTTATATTTTATCACATTTATAATAGGACGTAAAGTAAAGGTTTAACTCGGGTTTAAGTTTTGTCCCTTGGCATAAATTTTTGTTACGTACAAAAAAATAAAAATATTACAAATTTCTATGCGAATTTATTTACCATATCTACCAACTACCACCTCGCCTGTGCAACTTATAAATTATGTATGTATGTGTCCTGCATAAATCGGCAATATTTAATTCTATACCAGTTCTACCACTAGACAAGGATTATAAACTAAACTACTATCACACAGTGTCGCGCGGCTACCAATACAATATTAATTACCAAGATCCACAGTCTTTTGTCTGCCCAAATAAACACTAATCTTAGAAATGATCCTTTTAAGTCTACCGTGCTTGCTCAAATTAAAACAAATAACTAATTGGAAACAAATTGCAATGTACCCACTTCATTTCACTTTGCGCTGTTTTCAAATAACAATTAACTTGCTGTTGATAAATACTTTGAAAGTTTGCAAGGCCGAGAAGAACAACTATTACAGAGCAATAGTCGACAAACTTTTAGTAATTTAGTTGCGGACGTTAATTATGCTGCAGCTTGGACAATTTAATTAAATAATTTGTTTCTTAAAATTACATCACAATTATTTAAGTACAATTTTTAATATCGTAGTATTAATTGTTCACGCTTTATTACATTCGTCGCACAATATTGTTATTTAATTATTTACTTATGGGCTAAGGGCTACTAATAAGTCAGACCGAGTCAGGTAACGAATAACGTTATATGTTAAAATTATTATATATGATTGAATATGAAGAGTAGAGATTCATTAAGTTTCATCAAGCTTGACGTTTTTGTGAATTACTTGACTTGACTTGAAAATCAAGCTTTTTAAAAATTAATTACTCGACTTGATTTTCTATCGCAACTACTTGACTTGATATCAAGTAACGAGTCAAGTAATTTTAAGCTAGCTTGTTATTACTTGATAACGAACAGCTCCATTTTTTCCACTCCATTTTTTCCACTTCCATTTTTTCACAAATACATTTTTCTGCCAGTATATTTTTCCTACAGTTTATTTTTTTAGTTTAATACATTCAATAGCTTTATAAAAGGATATCAAAATTATCAAAATCAAACATACGAGTATATCAAAATTGTTTGTAACATCGAATATAATGGGGTTATGGTCAGATAAATGTTAGGCAAGAATATGTACTAGTTTTATTGTTTTTACTCAATAGTTGTAAATAAATACTTGTAAATGAGTAGTAGTAAATAAATAGTTGTAAATATTTGTAAATAGTGGAAAATATACCAATGGAAAAATATACCAGTAGAAAAAATGGAGTGGAAAAAGTGTCACCCAATCGTATTAATTAATATTAGATTACATGGAGTGAAGTTGAAGTTTAAAATAAAAAACTATGAATGTAAAAGAAGCATAAAATTCAAGATTGATATACGAGTCACATGTCGCAGTAAAAAGCATAAAACTTTTACAATCTGCGAATTTGCCATTTAAGAATTTATTACAGGTTATAAATAATATAAACTGAGGGCTAAATAGCAAAGTGCACTGGCTGTTCCGATGATATTAGCCACGGTTGGAAAACCGTGAAACAGTGGAAATGCAGCGAATGCACCACCAGAGCATTTTCAGCTTCCAGACGAACTTATTGATTTTTTCATTTGGCTAGTTTAGCTTATCTAGTTGTTCCAGACACTGTATATCTTGTTAATAAGATCGAGTTTAAACGGCTTGTGAAATACACCAGCTTTTTATATTTCCTTGAGCTTGAGCTTATTCTCTGTGGCAACTTTGGTTTTAATTATTATATCCCCGTTACGCTAATCCTGCCATTTGTATACAATTTATTTTGAAGACACTGCAGTAATCATAAAAATTTAAATTGTTGCTTCTATCGAGAATTTGAATACCAATTAAGTTGTACAATTAAAATTAGTGCACCTACTACGATACGCATTTACATGATAAATATTTAAATCTGACTTTCATTTTATCAAATTTTAAGGGTATAAACTTTAAGGGTATATGTAACACGTTCTACTGATAACGGAACAAAAATAATTTTTAAAAAAATTCGCAAAATTAAGAGTGGTTTACTTAAAAGAAACATGTTGAGTACTACTGGTTTCATAACTGTTTGTGTTGTTTTATTCAAATATTAACAATGCACGTAATTATCTAATCCAACGCTGATACTGTGAAATGAACAAATTAAATTAATTTTGTTAGAAGACGGTGGCACTCAACATGTTTTCTTTAAGTAAACCACCCTTAATTTTACGAATTTTTGAAAAATTATTTTTGTTCCGTTATCAGTAGAACGTGTTACATATAGCATAGGTACCCTTAAAGTTTGATCCATAAGAACAAAAACACCCTGTAGATAAAAATTACCAACGATAAAAAGGTAACGAAATGGCCGTAACGTTACCGGTAATTTACAGTTTTAAATTATGATTAGAAAATATGAATTTAAAAAAACTTACAGTGTACTGCAGATGGTTTGATATTCTAACAGAAAATTGGATGAACTTACCTGAAAAAGAAAATATAAGTTAGTAACATGTAGAAAATAAAAACTCCCAGAGTGTCAGAGATATTAAAAAACTCCTTTAGTTTCGAAAAAGATAAATTTAAAACACTACTCGTAGTAGTTTTCTTTGAAGCTGAATATTTCCATTTCTGTATCAAAAGTTTTATAATATACCGGGTGTAAAACTAAAAACATGAAGCTATATCTGACATTAATATTTATAAAGATAAAAATTAAACAACAATTTAATATATAGGTAGGTATTATAGTTCTTGATTCTAGATACATATTATTTATATTTTTGGTCTTATATGACAATCGCCAAATTAAAATACATTAATATTGTTTTTCCTGATGTATTTTTATTAAATTCTACACTCGTTTGAAAATTTGAAATTTGAAAAAAATATTTTTGAGACCTCAACATTATTCAAGGGCGGATCTAGGTGATGCTCTTCCGGGGGTAATTATATAAAAAGTAATTAATAATTGCGTAACAGGCGGAAAATAAGTTTAGTTCAAGATCAAATACTTCCAAATTAAATTTTCGGATATTGACAACATGTGCAAAAATAAATAAAAATATAAGTTTTACTTCTGCGTTAGTAAAAAATAGTATAATAATTATATAAATTGGAGAATAAATTTAAATAGTTGTCCATTATTAGAAAAACTTATAATCTTATTTTTTTCATTTAGTTGAAAATCTACATCGAAAATTTATAAATTAATTTCCCTAGAAATAATTAAGCAACATCATGTCACTTTGATAATTATATTGGCAAGGGAAATATATCGAGTATTTATAAATATATAATATTAATCATAGTTTCATATTCAAGAACTCTTTGAACATCACTATTGGAAACCATGTGATGACTATAATTGGTTGGACGTGAGAAGAAATCGAATGGAAAATAGGGGGAAAAAGCATGGGAATGCTGTTATTACTGTATAAAATTCTATTGGCGATGCCAATGTCATTGATTGGCTTTTGTTTTTCCGAGAGAGATCTCTAAGCGATACAATGAATTATGTAACGCGCGAAAAATGACCAAAATGTTATTGCATTTAGGGCTATTGAAGACTGAAGCTGGGCTATTTTATATAAATTCAGATATTTATGTTATGCGGCCATGTAAAATATTATTTAACCACTTTTTTGTGGGCATTATTATGATTACGCAATAGATTTATTATTAAATCACTTGTCTAGTTCTTCCGTTACATCAAAAATACTACCTTATAATATTACCTTTGTATAGTTAGTATAATATGTGAGATTTACTTTTGAAATTTTTATAATGAATGAGTCCAAAATGTTTGGTTATATTTTTTCAGTAGCTGTCAAAAACGTTCTAAACTCTGTTTACCTTTCTCACTTTCGTCTTCACACTGGTATTTCCCCTTCAACTACAACCCGCTGCATTCATTTTTTGATAAACAGCAATTCCTGATTACAGTAACTGACAATAGGAAACTAATAAACTGTAAGAAATTCAGACACACTGATCACAGATAACACCAAATACACTAACGTACTTTATAATGCTTTACTACTGATTCGTGCGTCAACACCAGATATAGGTACTGAATAGTCAACACAACACTACAACCCCAGTTAATATAGTAGTTCTAACAACAACGTCTTACATAAACATCAATTATTTTTATAATACATTCCTTAAATATCTTACAAAACATATTTATATTTGGGGAGAATATATAATGAATGAGATCAAATGTTGGGTTATGTTTCTCTAAAAGTTATGAAAACCCGAGTGAAAACCGTTCTCAATTTGGCGTGTTCTTCTATCACAATCTTGACGCAATTTAAATTTATCCAATAAATTTTTCTTACACGAAATTTTGATAAACATATCATAGGTACTGCTTTTAGATTGTTAGAATTTTAGAAATATATTATGCAACTCAATTTTCTTTTATTTAAATTTTTCGTAACATTTACGTTCGTCAAAATTATATTCATAGCTGTTAAACTGCACTTCCATTTCTCGGTGAAAAAAGCGAAAAAGGCATCCATTAAATTTTGAAGTTGTACATTCCGTGCACTCATTCAAACTTAACTTGATAAAATGCTGAATGCATGGCATTAGAGAATAAGTGATATAAATTCTCACAGTTCAGAACATTTACAACTGCATTTAGCTTTTAATTTTTTGTAAAATGCTAAAAAATAAAATAAATTAAATAAAAGTTCCATATATACAATTCAAACGAAGAAGTATGTACTTATAATTATGTCCTTTGTTTTATTTTAGACACGTTATTATGAGATACAAGCTTTTAGTTCGAAGATTTGAAAAAAATATGATAGTGGTTGTGTGTATTATTTAATAGACTATTAATTGCAGCACATTTAAGAGTGTCGTTTACCTAAATGACCAAAACATGATTCGCACAAGTTAACAACAAACAAACGTAATAATCAAAAATTCGCGATCTACATTCCATTCTTTCATGTCTGATTTATCAAAGACTATGCTTTGTGAAACAAAATGTGATTATTAAAACAAGATAATTCAATACTAGTGAATGACCAATGAAATATTTTCAAATATTAATCAAAATCAATTTTAATCACTTAGTGTCCATACAACAACGTGCAAATCAGTCACAAAATGCACCGTTGTTTAAGTACAAAATTTTACCACTAGGTTCGCATTCTTATTGAAATATCCCAATAACGGAAAACATAGTTGCACCAGTATAAAAAACTTCATAAATCATGTATTCATTAAATATCTTTCTAATATCTATCCTCTTTTACAAGCTTATCCTTATCAACTTGTAATACAATGCCCAATTTCCTATTTCCCATCAACCGGAGCATCGCATTGCATTCCTGAATTCATCTTCTTTCTCAGAATCCGCCATTCTAACTCTTCAGACAGGAAACACGTCTCGTCTCGTTTCGCAACTCTGAGAGAATAGAAACAACGGAGTGCGCACCATCACCAGCCGACGAGACAACAACCGGTCTGTGATGAAAGATGACGGTGTAGGGTGTAGCAGGGGGGACAGAAGTGTAGAATGCAAGGTAACGATTATATTACGTTTTTGTGTTTTGTTTCTGTTTTTGCGCTTCCTAGTTACGCACTAGACTGGAGATGAGCTTGTGACGACAGGGAAATCTATTTTCGAATGGTAGGAACGAAGCTGGTTTGATTTTATTTTTGATGGAATGATAATATATATTGGTAATTGTATATGCTTGTTTTTTTCTATAATATGCGTGCGGTATTTTGATTGTATTGTAACCAAAAGAAAATATTAAAACAAATATAATGTACTCCATACATAAAAAGTTATTTTACGTGTGACACATACATTTTTTTGGCACACCCAAAAGCTGTTGTAACACCTAAGAAAAAATTATATCTACTGAAATTCCTATCGAATTTTAGAATTTCCGTAACTTATAGACACTACTTGTAGTTGTAACGTTTCCTTACACTAATTGCATTTCTATAACAAAAATATAACTCTTAATAAATTTATACAGTAACAATAAAATTATGAAAAATATTTAAAATGTTTACCTACCTATAAAAATCAAAGTTCGAGTAAAAAAATACTATTGTCATCAAAAGAATAAACTTTGAATAAGTAGATACACCTTTAAATAATCCATGCATAATATAAATAATAGTTATTTATTATACAAGACGATAAAGAAATCATCTATTGTTAACTGAAAGATGCGACGAAGAAGCGAGTGCACTACCTTTGACGAGTCGATAAAAACTCTTTATCGTCGTGTATATATTATTATTAATAATTTATTTATGTATTAAAATGTCAAATATCATAAGATTGATCTACCTTATGTTTTGTAATACATTTTAAATAAAGTGTAGATAAAGAGCTACTTTATCTACATTTGATGTTAAAGTGATCCTTTATCTACAAAAAATGAACGCATATAACCTACTTTTAACATTAAGTACAAAATAAAAAAAACTGCGCATGAGTTGCCAAAGTTGGACCTTTTTGGACATCAGGTACAGTCGTTTTTCTTAGGGGGGTGGGAGGTGGTGGAGTGGATTTTTTGTCACATTGGCTATCATCACATTAAAGATAAGACTTCACCGTTTTCAGAACTTGAAGATTCATCCAATTTCGTCGAATGCAGCCGAGATATCGCACTTTGAAATTGTGTCATTTTGGGTGCATTTTCAAGTGGTGCGTTTTTATTTTCCTCGAGTATATATCCTAATTTTTTATTTATTAATTTAAGGCTAATCTACACAAGACACTTCGAAACCATCAGAGGTCGGTTTGAGTGGGTAAGCATAATGTTCGGCGCAATGGATTTGAAATTTGAATGGAACACAACGTTAGGTTCTCGGTGATTGATTTTGTCAGTCGGTAATGTGTTCGCTTCTGACGGAACTCTAATGAAATATGTAGAAATAGAAATACAGTGTTCGTTTACCGAAAAACTAACATTGTGTTCCGTTGGTATAGCAACCAATTTCAAATTTAATATATTGCTTACTAAAACCAATGACTAGACTCTGGGAAAAATGTATCATAATATTCATTAAGATCAAAATATCATTTATGTTTATGTTTATAATACTTATATTAAAAAGTAAAGCAAAATGCCGAGAATTCTTTACTTTGATGTCTTCATCATACTTTTAAATTTTTTATATAAATTAATTTTCTCAATCTTGGAATAAAATTTTTAGACTGTTCACTTTATAATTTAATAATCATTTGTGAAATTTGAATATTAAAAGTCAGTTGGATTAAATCCTGTCAAAATAATTTATAACATATTTAACAAATAAATATTCTCCAGAAATGTGTATACAAATAGTTATTTTTATAACATGTGTGGGAAATAAGTGATTCTGAAACGAATGCAAGCTTTCCAAAACAGGCGCAGTGAGTTTCAGAATTTGCAGGATCAGGATCACATTGTCCGCAAGTCTTATTATTTGTATAACAAGTTTTGAAAAGATAGTTTTTTGTACTCATCACCTAGGAAATGACATATTAAACACGCAATTGACAATCGGAAATGTCAATTTCCCAGTGCAGTCAATCAGGAAAAATGCAGAAAACACTGGCTTTTCTAGATATTTCAGAGTAAAATCATCTTAAAAATAATAAAATTTAGTTTACAAAGTGTTACTTCCGAGAATTCAAATTAGTGAAGATCACCGAAAACCGCCAATATTTAAAAATAAAACTTGTGTGCAGCGCGCCATCTGTCGGTAGTAGTGAGTACAAAAAGCATCGTAACCTCAAATTTAATGACAAGACTACAACTACAACTTGAATGTATTTGATTATAGTTTTATTCGTTACAAAAAACATTGTACAAACCTCTTGCGGGAAGACCCATCCCAGCATTCGCGTAAATGAAACCCTCGTTCCGCTCGTGTTTCAAAAAAACCGCTCATGTGGGATGAAAATCTTCCCGCATTTGGTTCGTAAATAACTATTTTTCGAACGCGAACGAAAATTGCAGCCTGATCGAATGGAGGCTTGCAATCGTTTAAGTTCGACAAAATTATTTTCAAATCGTGTTATACACACTATTTTTTCTACTCTTGCAAAACAAGGAAGTTAAAAAATACAAAAAAACATTAATTTTTTGACATTCACTGTAAATTTTTTAATTTTTTATTAAATATATCAAATCAAAAATATAATATCAATGTTGTTGCAAAAACTGAACATTAAAAAAGAAAGCAAAACGGACTTTGTTGCACAGTTTGGTACTTTGCAACACACTTGCGACAAACAGCTGCTTTCAATATTAAAAACAATGTAGAAACATGAACTTTCAGTAGCAGGCGTAGAAATTTTTTTCTGCAATCGTCCTCAAAAACATAATAGGTAGGTACTTACTAAATTTAAATTCAAGTTTTTTATAGTATGTACCTAAGTAAAAAATAATTAAATAAAACAAAGAAATTTAATTTCTTGCATTAGTGCTAGAATAGGCTATTTTCCGCTTTCATTCTGAGTATCAAAATGTCTATCTTTCGCACGATGGCGGGAAAAATATTTTTTCGCAAAACATAATAACTATCATCTGTTGTTTTATGATAGTTATAAAAGTTACATGAAACAAAATTACCACCTGCCACATTTCAATGTTAATTATGAATATGTTCAATTCTCTGTCATTATCAGGTTCAACACTTGTCTGGCCTCTGGGCAAACATCATTTGCAAAATTATTGCAGTTAATATCTACTAAATTTCAGTTCAAGCAATAAATTTAATAATTCTCGCTTTTATATCTTTATCATTTTAAAACCGTTTTTATTCATTGGGTTTTCATATTTAGGTCCCTAATTCATATTGTATGTTCGCAGAAGTAGAATTTCATTCCACACTTTTGTCAACAGTTTATCTCATTTTTCTTACAATATTGATAAATTCACGAAATTTTACAAATATCTTACAGTACAGAATTTTCAAACATGATTAATATTTTCAGTATTCTAAATCAACACTGATATATAATTATTTTAGTTACATAACTGTATCATAGTAACATAAATGAAATATTTTATTATTCACGAGTAAAGTATTAAATAATTCAAAATTAAATTAAATTCATTTGATGTTCAATATTTGGCTAATCTGTGTGCAATGAAACATACACAAATACGTATGTGACACTGCATATTTATATTTAATTTTGTGAAATTGATTGCGGTAATGTCATTTAAATAGAAAAAATACATATTAATAAGATATTTTAATTAAAACCAATACTAAATATGGACATACACTCGGACAAACAACAACCTGACGCAAAACGAAAAATAAAAATGTGAAATTAGTATTGACAAATTAATGCTTTTATCCTTCAGTTAATTATAATGATTCAACCCGTTACTTAGTTTTAAATATGCGGAAGACACTTCAATAATGAACTTTCAAATTTGCACAACTAGATCGGATGTTATTACACAATTCTTCGTCGTTCAAATAACTTTCTGTTCGAGTATTATTCTACAACTACTCGAAACTTTTGCAACACTTTTGGCAAAGTTAAAATCATAATTATTTCCCAAAACACGCAGCAGTACTAGGTAAATTACAAAAGTTGTAGTTTTGCAGAGTGAAATTAGCAATGTTGGGCTGCAAATTCGGAATGTAATTGCTTCCAGACACGGAGTTATGTCACGATTTACGATATCGTATATAGGTCACATGTTTTGCACTAACATATAGGTTGCCTTTAATGTTACGTGATTCTAGATTCTATCTGATGGCAGTGAATCTACAATTGTGGAGATAATATCTCATTATAAATGTAAACCAGGAAATGTGCATGGAACCATAAACAAACAATAATAAAATTATTTATTGAATATTTTATTGCCTATCCAGTTACTATTGACAGGAAAACAATTATTTTAATGTAGAATTAATTAAGTAGCCAGATTACCTTTTGTTCAGATTTTTCTCGGATTTAAAAAATGTGTACGTAATTACAATGCGTAATTCGTGCGTAATAATAACCTAGTATACCGTATACCTAATATTTAAGAGAATTTTATTTAATGAGTGATTATTATTAAAAATATGAACTTACGACCTTACAACAAGAAACACATTTTTGGGTCTGAACTTTGAGAATTAAATATAAACGAAACGAATTTATCTAAACACGTTACGTGTGTATCTTTTTTTTTAAACTCGAAAATATACATTAAAGATTTTAAGAAATATTATTATTTGTTCATTGTTGCATTTTATGTAGGTTGGTACCTGCGATCGACGTTATTTTCTAAATAACAAAATCTTATGTGGTCAGCACAAGACCCCGCCATACTTACTGAATATATCGCAAATATATATTAAATACAAATATAGTAATATACTACTACTACGACTCACAAATATATTTTAGTCATTTTATTTAAACTGCAGAAGAAGATGTAAACTGTCACTCTCATGTCACAATCATTTAAATTTTACATAGGTAAGCACAAATGTTAAACGATCATAGCGGATCATAGACAACAAAATACCGAAATACTTAATTATAAATACCTACTTTAATTATTATTCTTAAATGATACCAGATACAGAACAAATTATAAAATACCGACTGTAGATAATAATCACATTTGTCTTAAATTAATTATTTATCAAAATATTTTAAAAAAGTACTATTTCCGGATTGTAGATTCAAACATTGGGTTATTAAGATTCGTATTAAAACCTTAAATACAAATTTTGAAATTTTAATGTTTAATATTGTTATTGTTTGAGTTACGTAACGAAAAACGAACTCGCGCGCACAAGCACACACAAACGCGCGAACCCACACACATACACAATTTTTGTAAGTACGTTAATTATATATTTATATTAAGTACCTACATAGAAATAAGAGGGAAGAGAATTATGGCGCGAGGTCATGTGCTGACCACATCAGATTTTATTTAAGTTGGAAAGAGAGAAGTTACTAAGGTATATGATAAGCTGTAGTTCCTACTTTGATCCATACTGTTAATGATACACCAGAAAAGATATATCAAACTATAAGCGTATAATTTAATTTAAAAAACACAAGTGTAAGAATAATAATTAAGTAATTCATTTTTGTTGCAGGAATTTGGACATATTAAAATTAACACGATTATTTGCAGGGAACAACTTTATGAGTAAATTTTACTTTCATGTTTATCATTGTATGATGTAGGTATAAACGTAATTACAGCTTTTATGCTCAAAGAATAATGCCCAAAAATATTCACATAGTCTTCTTCATAAATTACACTTTCTTCTGGAATTTAACCTTTAATTAAAAAAGTTACACAATGCATAGCTTTTCAAAACGTATAAACACTGAAGCATATCACATATTTCACGAAATATTTACAAGAGTCAACAACAAGGAATTTATCACTACTTAGTCGGTGAATGCAGCAGTGCAAGACAAGAACATAACCTCGAAATAAGCGTCCCGAAAGCCGAATTTATGAGCTGTATATGGCATGTAGCATACACAGGTATTATGGTTATATCCATTGTGAAAAGAAAGTAAAGATTATACAATCCTCTGCGACTAAAACGCTACTTTTGTTATGTGATACGAGGTTTTTAAAAAGCTATTTAATAATTTAAAACAGCGTATGCTGTGGTAGCGAATGTTAGCCGAGTTTTATTTCTCGTTTTGTTGGAGTTGGGGGTATTGTAGCGCAACGACCTTTAAATTTAAATGTAATTTAAATATCAATCTGATGTTTATACTTTATACAAGGTTTGTTTTGTCTATTTTTGGCATTTTAAAATATTGGTTGTTTTTCAAACAAATGAACTTAATTGAAAACAAACTTATTTCCGTTTTTATACGCAACAAAATTTAATTAATTATCTACATAACATATATATTTTTATTACTATCGCAAATAAGTATATTAATTTGAAATTTATAAATATATTTAAATGAAGTGTCACCATTTAAGAATATGTAGGTACCTACACAAAATGCAAAAAATGCAACATTTCATCATACTTATCAGTTCTTTGCCAACTACCATGGCGAAGAGTCTTTTTGTGATAACCATTTAATATATTTTAACCATGATAAAAAATTTTAAATTGATTTAAAAATGCTTGAAGCTCGTGGAATAGAGTACCTACGCATTATACGATAATTGCATAACATAAAAAATCCTAAACATAAGTACTTATGAATAATGATGTAATCTTTTCGAATTACGTAATAAGACAAATTTTAGTTTTCATTTATAAGTAAATAATAAGAAATCGGTCAACCTGTTCGAAATATATGACATTTTTCAGAAAGAATCCACACTTTATTGTGACATATTTCCTTGTTCAAAAAGTGAAATTGTAAATGTTGCAATTATTTCGACAAAGTAACTATCAAATTACACAAAACTCCAGAACATAAAGACGTATATAGACTGAAGCTGTGCAAATTCTTCTCTAAAAACATTAGCAAATATACAGTTCAGTCGTTTAGCGAACTCGTCAAATATTCAAAGAAAACAAGTACTTCTCTTGTAGACTGTGTACCCGAATATGGCCCGCCAGTTAAATTAAATTATCCTAATTTAAATGTAAATAAATTGTAAACTAACAGGTAATTTAGACGACTGAAAGTTTAAGGCTAATGTTGTGCAGCGAATGTTAATATACTTCGTCAAACAATTTACACATTCATTTAATTGTTAACAGCGGCGTGACGCTGACCTTACGCTGACACGGAAGAAAAAACTAATTAGTTAATAGGTGATTAATTTCACACTACATCAGTTGTTTTAAAGTAGAAAAGTGTAGAACTGAGCAGGAAATTGCATATTCGTGACAGATTTCCATTTAAGAAAGAAAATACAGCTGCTATAATTTTTGAGTTATATGGATACGAAGCTTGAGGAAATAACACGATACTAAAATTAGAACCCATAATTTATAGTTATGCTTATTGAATGACACGTTTTTTATACCACGAACGAAAAATAATGCATTTGATTTCAGATTTGAATAACTGATATGGTATTTTCCGGGTATTTTCCTTGTTTTCTGTACATAAGGAACGGATAATAACCAGCGTTTAATACAGGTGATTCATCGTAACTTACTTATTTCAAAACGCAATAATGCCCATTTTATGATTCAGAAACTTTTTATTTTAATTTTATAATGTAGGTAGGCACATATCTAAAGTTTTGTTTCACCCAGTTTTCAAAATCATATCAGGTAGGTGACGCCCCCATTGTCTATCTCTATACATTGAATAAACCGATTTCTGGCGTTTGTCATAACCCTTTCCAGCATGGCAGCGGGTATGTTGGCAATTGCGGCCCGGATGTTGGCCTTCAAGTTTTCTAGGATCCTTGGACGGTTGTCGTAAGCGCGGGATTTCAAAAAACCCCACAAAAAAATCACGAGGAGCCAAATCGGGCGAGTGGGCTGATCACTCCTTCGAAAGTCACGCTGGGTTGCGATCACAGAACATCCATAGGAAAAGTACGACTCAATTGAAACGTATGAGAAGTTGACCCACCCATACTAGCCCACCCTGTTAAAATCTATCGCAATCGTTAGTTTTACGTTAGTTGAGTTTAGTTTTGTAGAAAATTGCGTTAGTTTTGAATGTTTATACGTATTTTTTAAAAATAATATTTGGGTGGGCTAACTTCACAACAGCCCAACCCTTAATTCGAAAGTGCGAGGAAAACACATTAATACCTTTTAATTGATTAGTTGATGTTAGTTGTGCTACATATTACGTTTGTTTTGTTATTCTAAGCTGTCAAATTTGAGCCGAGTGGGTGGGCCAAAATCACGGTTCTCCAGCCCATTGCAGAATTTCACGCGTAGATTTTACATACGTTGTCACCGTGGTTAGTTGAGAATAGTTTTGACGAAAAATACGTTAGTTGTGCCATAATTTGCCCGCCTTAACCAAAATAACCATTTTCGCTAACCGTACGCACTTGATGCTATTATGTCATTGATTGCTGTAATTTTACAATATAAAATTGGAAATAAAATAGAAGGCAACAACCGGCAACAACCAACAGCAGTGTTGGAATTTACCAGATTTTTTTAAATTTAGTTTATGATTGACAAATAATATGGTACAAAAGTTTTCAAAGTGAGGAATTCTTAAAGAATGCAATAGTTGGACGTATTTACCAAAATATAATTTACCTTTTCTTTTTTAGTGTGCATGCAGTAAGCCAAACGCTACTGAATAAAAACAAAGAAGCAATTTATTAAAATAAATTATTGCAAAATAAAAAATCTGACGTGGACACCACATGACTTCCTTGTACGCCTTGTGTGTTCATACTTTTCTTAATAACTAAAATGTAAAATAATATTAAAAATTCTTTTAACTTATTATACTAGTATACTCACAAATATATTTTAGTCATTTTATTTAAACTGCAGAAGAAGATATAAAGCATATTTTACTATTGTCACTGTCATGTCATAATCATTTAAATTTTACGTAGTAACAAATGTTAATCGATCATGGACTACAAGATACCGAAATACTATAAATTATAAATATATACTTTAATTATTTTTAAATGATAGCAGATACAAAAATATTTATAAAATACCGATTGTAGGTAATAATCACATAATCTTTCATTTAAAATAAAAAAAATTGTCTAAAATTAAATATTTATCGAAATATTTTTAAAAAGTACTACTTCCGGTTTGTAGACTGAAACCAAAAATAGGAGGTGCACAACTAGATGCTATAACAGTCCTAAATACAAAATTTCAACTTTCTAAGTCTAACCGTATTTGAGTTATGCGACACACATACGTCCGTCCGTACGTACGTACGTACAGACGTCACGTCGAAACTAGTCATAATGGATTCAGAAAAGGTCAAAACGGATATTTCCGTCAAAATCTGAGAACCGAAATTTTTCGCGATTACAATACTTCCTTACTTCGTACAAGGAAGTAAAAAACTGCAGTAATACATTTTTTACAATAATTTATATTTAGGTATATTTGTTGAAAAGAAGAAAAAATTTTGATATTAGCAAAACAAATTGAGCGATATTCTTAAAATTCTAGAACTATGTAATTATTCGAAAACAATTAAATTAGTTCCTAAAAATAAAATATTGAATTAATAAAATAAAAATCGCATGACACAAATAACAGCCAATAGAAGAATTGATTAAAAAATAGTAACAAGGATTATATAAAAATTTAGCGGAAATTTTTTACAATTAGGTTGAGGAACCTAACTATAATAATTAATTAATGCATAACTTTTCTGTCACATTCCAGTTTGATATTTAAATTAAAAATCTGCTGTGGCCAGTACACGACCTCTCGCTTAATTCTGCTTATTCTACTAATATAATAAATAGTTTTACTTACATTTTAATAGTTTTATGTTCATGTAATATGTAAACGATAATGTATACCAAGATGCAAGCAATAAATGTCAACTGTACTGTCACTGTCATAATAATTCAAAATGTAGAAACAAATTTCATATGTTCATGGACAACAAGTTACTAGAATTTCAAAAATGTAGAATATTAGTTGCACTTTATTTTATTGTTAAATACTATCAGATTCAACAAATTGTATTTAAAATTATCTGTACCCATAGATAACTATATTATCTTTAATTTTTAATTGCAAAAATTGTCATAAATAAATAATGTACCAATATATTTAAGGAAAACTATATCAAGCTTCAAAAGGTACTACTTCCGGTTTGCGGATTTCTACCAAAATCTTATCCGTTGTTAAGATCCTTATTAAAATCTTAAATATGAAATTTGGTTATTATAGGTTTAATACCTTTTAAGTTATCGTGGACGAAAAATCGTCACATACGTCCATACATACATACGCACACACACACACACACACACACAGACATCATCGTGAAAATATTAAATTCGTATTGTAGAGACCCTGAAACGTGCTTATCCACCAAAAACTCATACTCGAAAATTTTGACCCATTACAATACCTCTCTTATAGAATATGAGGCGAGAGGTAAAAATTGGCTAAATTGTCATTTTGAGATCAGATTATTTTAAAAAGATTTTTGCAACAAGTAGGTATTCAAGTAAAGTATTATTTCCGGTAACAGAATTTTACAAAAATCTTATCAGTTCTTCTTTAAGATGTACAAATGTTTTATGCAAATTATTATAATATAATGTTGGTGTAGAAATTGAGATTATAATAATAAAATTATAATGACAAATAAAGTGCGCAAAAATTCATCCATACATAACCACACATTTGTTTCTACCATGACAACAATAATTTCTTGTATTAGTTTAAAAAATGATTTACTTTTTGTACAATTGCTATAATAATCATAAACAATTCCTGAATGGCCTCCTATTTTTACAGAAAACAAGGATATATAGTAGCATCAAGTCCGTACGGTTAGCGAAAATGGTTATTTTGGTTAAGACGGGCAAATTATGGCACAACTAACGTATTTTTCGTCAAAACTATTCTCAACTAACCACGGTGACAACGTATGTAAAATCTACGCGTGAAATTCTGCAATGGGCTGGGGAACCGTGATTTTGGCCCACCCACTCGGCTCAAATTTGACAGCTTAGAATAACAAAACAAACGTAATATGTAACACAACTAACATCAACTAATCAATTAGAAGGTATTAATGTGTTTTCCTCGCACTTTCGAATTAAGGGTTGGGCTGTTGTGAAGTTAGCCCACCCAAATATTATTTTTAAAAAATACGTATAAACATTCAAAACTAACGCAATTTTCTACAAAACTAAACTCAACTAACGTAAAACTAACGATTGCGATAGATTTTAACAGGGTGGGCTAGTATGGGTGGGTCAACTTTTCATACGTTCAATTGAAAACACACGCTGCTGCGTGCTCCAACGCATGATGGCGACTGACCGGGTAGAGAACAAAACTTTAAAAGTGCACCTGTCGAATTAGATCACTCTAGTCGCTATACCCACTACGATCCCTACAGCCTGAATGGCACGCATTTTAAAAAAGCAAGTTATGATGAATCACCCTGTATAAGATGATATCAAGTGGGATATTATATTTTTTTGTAATCGTTCCATAAAATAATGCATACTTGAATTATAATAGGCAGTACCTAAGTACATTTAAATTTTTTTTATCAAGTTGCAAGTTCCAACAAAAAAATCAAGGCTGTTCACTATTATAAATGTGTGACTATAATTCTTAGTAAAATTGAACTTGATTTTCATGGTTTTAAAACCTGAGACACCGATTTAATTAATTATTTGGATGTATAATAATAATTCATTTAGGTAGGTAGGTACCTTAAAAATGATATAGAAAAATACTGCAAGCACAAACTTTGTTTTTTGATGTTTTCTGTTTTCCATGTTAAATCTGTTATCTAAATAATAATTCTACAGAATCTAACCTAAAAGAGTTAAAAGATTATTTAAATTTAAATAGTTGTAAAATAAACATGCATGTGTGATTTATGTCAATGTTATTATAAACATGGGTCTAAATATAATTTAATATTTTGACCAAATTATAAACAAATATGCACTAAAAGTTATATTAAAATGGATTGGATTTTATAAATAAAAGTGAAATAATTGTATTTCAAAATATAGTGTTCAGTATTCAATACTGGCTCATATTGCAGAACAAAATCTTTAACATAATGGGAGTATGACAAATAATTCGATAATTATCTACCCGTATTACGTTCCCCATTGTCATCATAATGTCTACTAATAATATCTCGACATTTTAGCCGAAACTATTCCGAAGATGGATTACAAAACACAGAAGACCTTCTTGGATCCTAGTCCCAAGTCTCAAGATGCTTGATTAATTAAAATAGACAACAGATGAAAAGTAGCATTCCATCGTATTGTTATTCACTACAAAGGAACGAAATAATATCAGCTACTAACAGCTAATTGTTCACGGTAATTTGTTTCTTGAAAACATATAAAAAATCATTTTCCACGAAAAGAAAAAGAAGAAAGCAATAAATGTCCCAGTAGATAATGACATAAAAACATTTCTGAATATTAAAAAGCTATCTAATCTGAAAACAAGAAAAACATTAACATCTACATCGTGATTCTATCTTGGATCAAATTATGATCTTAAAGTATTTCATATAATGTACCTACAGAAAGGAATAAACTGCAATAACTGGCCCCTATTTAAGAGATATATTTAAAAATGTATGTATTTAAAATGAAAATACATATTTTCCAAGAAAATTGTAATTTAAATCTTTATTTGAAATCTTTAACATATTTCAATAATGAAATAATCTAAAATTTAGTGCGATGTACGAAATACATGTTCCCAGGCAAATTTGTGTTTCACAGTTTATAAAAAAAATAAAATAATTAATCCAAATTCATTAACATGAACCTCATTATATTATTTACATTCATGTAGATGTAATAGATATTTATGATACAAGAGAAGAAATTTAGCCTCCGAGCCCAAAGGGCGAGTGGGATAATTTCTTCGAGTGAATAAACATTCGTATCTCACGTGGTTTATACAATATTTTATTCAATTTGGAAGAAATTATTTCAAATATATGACATAAATTTATTTTGACATAACAAAAAAATCAAAGTAGTCGTCAGTGGCAAGTTGTCATTGTTTTTATACATTTTTGACGAAATAATGACAATGTGTTGAGTGATAAAAAGTTTTAATTCACTTGTGAATAAACAGTTATTTAAAGTTGTTGCTATGGAGTTAATAAAAGCAGTTTAAAACGTCATAATTGAATATATTATATTTAGTACGTAAAATGGGATATTTCGGGTTAATCCGTCTTTTTTAAATACGAGGAAAAATAAATCGCCATTTATTTGTAAAATTCTATATAAAACGTATATTGGCATTTATTTAAAGTAATGATAAGCGAATAATCATTATAAAATTTGTTGTGTTTATATTTATAAAACTTGATTTGTATAATGACATTTAAATTAAATTTGCACTTTTATATTTATACAGCTACGATATCAATTTGATTGTACAAATAAAACGAATGAAAATTAATTTTTTGTCCTCAGGCAGGCAAACTTGAAAAAGAACTGTTTGTAAAAAAGTATCAACGAAATATGAAAACGGTTGAACTTGAAAATAACGAAAACATTAATTTTTTCGGCCATAATGCAAAAAATTGACATTAATGTTTTTCTACAAAAATAAATTATGTGGATTTTAATTGCCACAACACAGAAATTTAATTAATTTGTTTATTATTTAGGTTATGTCATGTAGTATTAGTAAAGCATTTATCTTTTCCTGAAGTGAAACACTCTAAGTTCGTTTAAAGTTTTAAATTGTGTTCGAAAGTTTTAACATTAGTGGTATCTTATTGAATTTTATTATTAATTGATCAAAAAATAATTAGTTAAAATATTCTCTACATTACCTACTCAGTTTGGAAACTCTAAACTCTGTTCTACATTCTACGTAGTCTGAACTATCCCGCTTTTCGCAATTCGCACGCTGCCCTTATCAGAGCAAATGGTCTGTGTCCTAAATGAATCAGGATCGGGCTTGGGATCAGAGCTCATAGGATCTCAGCGTCAATGGATTCATTTCTGTCTAATCAGTGACCGGGAGCAAGAGCGTATACTTAACTAAGAGAATGACTGAATGTCGGGTTTAGCTGATGAGCTGTTTGTTAGACCGTTTGTCTGGATTTTATACCAGGATTAGATTATGTTGTGCATGTGAAAATGTGACCCGTGTGTGAGTGCGAGGTAGTGTCTGCTAGTCGGAGATAAATTTAATAAAGTTGTGGAATGTTGAATTTCCTCTCCGGGCTAGGTGAATAAATTGATTTTTAAGGCTAGAGTACTAATAAACTGTTTAGCTAGATTTAAAGCTACCTCTCACATTAGCATATACACGGCGGGATAGCCTAGTGGTAGAATGCTAGACTCTGGTTATGTTCAGTGGTTATGTTCAGTGGTTATGTTCAGTGGAGTAGTTTACAGAGCTTATTGACGTGGTCGAGGAGCTTGAGTTCCTTGGGCTTAACGATTAAGCATTTTGAATTATAGAAACGGAGAGCCAAGTAAACCCAAAATTTATTGAAGTTTGACCGCATTTTTCACAACTTTGAAGTAAGTTTAGCTGACCAAAATTTAATTTTTACGATTTGTGTTTGATAAGTTTATAAGTTTAAAGAGCTATAAAAATATTCAGTTTGATAATATACATTATGTACACATGTAAGTAAATCTATGCCTTTTCAACTTCAAATTGGGACGAAACAACTTCAAATTGGGAATACAAAATTTCAAATTGGGAATAAACAATTTCAAATTGAGACTTAACAATATCAAATTCGTATTTATTTATTCCCAATTTGAAATTGTTTATTCCCAATTTGAAATTGTTTATTCCCAATACGAAATTGTTTAGTTCCAATTTGAAGTTGAAAAGATGTTACTTGTTACAAACAACTAAGATGATACTCTTATTCCCGCTCTTATTATATCTTAAAATAGTTGGAAACCACTGGCAATTGGCATAGTGGTGTAAAGTCCGCTGGAGAGTGAAGTATCAGTAAAGCTCATATAACGAATTTGGAAATTTGCTTCGTTTTATACCGCGTTAATTAAGCTATAGTAGTGTATTCGCTCGATATTTGATTCATTAACAGAAGAGTAGAACACTGATTTTGGAAAATTGCTTTTATGTGATTTAAAATAAAAGTGATGTAGCTCAATGCAATGATTGATGAACACAGACAAAGAGTTTTGTAAACTATGCTAAATGCTAATTTATTTAACGAATCCTGTGAACAAATACGAACGGTATTAAAAGTTTGACGATTTAATAGTTCTGTGTTTACCAATTAGAAGTACTAAATCAATTACACAAACTTTGTTTTAATATTTAATAATCATGGAACTTGTTCGCTTTCCTAAACCTAGTCCCGTTCTTGAAATGGAAACATAAGCACAAAAAATTTGGGAAAACAGTGTTGGTAATTTTTCTGAAAATCGCATGACACAAATAACAGCCAATGAAAGAGTAATAGTATCCATGGTTATATAAAAATGTAGCGGAATTTTTTTACTAGTAGCTTGAGGAAATTAATAAGTGGAAACTTTTCTGCCATATGTCATTTTGACATTAAATTAAAAATTGGTTAAATTGTCATTTTGAGTAAAAGCAATTAATGAGGTAAATAATACATATTTATTAATGTTAAGTTTCGATTGTAAAAAGAATTCAAAATAGGGCTGCGGTGTCATTACGATTTTCTTACCGAATAATACACTCGTACATTAATTCTTGTTTAGGAAATTTTTTATCGTGCATTCTATAACAACGTAATTAGCTCTCGTGCACCACTCGAGGTATTTAAGACGTTGTTGGAAAGCACTCAAAAAAAATTTCAGAAAGAATTAATGCACATGTAAAATTATAGGTGAAAACTTCTTTCAAACTATAAATATATTTGTTATTTTATTAATACTTAATTTGCTCAGAATACCTAGGAATAAATAATTTCCATCAGAATTTTTTATTATATACACGGTGCAAGTAGCAAAATATGAAGCGTATTGCTATATGACAAGTATTTAACTGTTTCCTTTATATTACAATTTCTTTAGAATATAATATGTCTAAACGTGGTGAAAAATGATTAATTTGATTTAAATTTTCTACCGTAAAATATTTAAAACTAATATTAAATAAAAAAGTCTTGACGATAACGCGTTAATGTTCAAATTAATTAAAATTTCTTTATAAGGTCGGAGATAATATTTCATCGCTTCTATGTTTCATTTTGACAAGTTCGATAGTTATGTTCTTATTTTAAGAATTAAGATCTCTTTCACAGGAGTGAGCAATGAAAAAGAGAGGACATTTTTAACATGCAATGTAAAGATTAAAATATTTTTTCTTTGAAACTCCAAACGCGTAATTTCATACGTTCTTGTTTTATTGAAAAGAAAACAAAATTCGAAAATACAAAACAGAGATTTACTGCATACATTTTTTTGTGCTTTCGCTACAATTTCTTATTTCGGTCGAAACCACGGTTTACGCAAAATGCTTTCAGTCTTCAAATAAAATTTAGATAACATAATATATTGCTTCATTGTACTTTATGCATACGAAAATAGCACAAAAAATAATTATTTGCGAATACATTTTATTTTCAAGTAAGATTTCAGTAATAAATATTTTTTAAGTTGCAAAATTATGCGCATGAAATAGCTATTTATGTAACAAGTGCATAATTTGGGACTTTCTTGGAAGAGCTGTAGTTTATGACAGAGTAAGCGCAGCGACGCAGCGAGTGAGTCTCCAAGACTGATAATTAAAGCGAATCTATAAAGTTCGATTATGCACGAGTTGCATACAAAGCTTTATATTCGATTGATGAGATTTTCTTTAATATGTTAATAGTTGAAAATTTGCATCTCATAGTGTGCGGTGTTGTTGTTTGTTTCAAATTGTCAAATTTGTGCAAAAAATATTTTAGTTCTTCGGTCTTCGCAATTAGCTCAATTTCAAGATATGCAATTCAAGAAATGGAACAAGATTCAAAGAAAATAAAAGAAATGATACATTTAATTTAATAAAATGCATTAAATTATAACATTTATTTTGACATGATATTGACCATATTGACAGCAGTACACTCTTGCATATTTATCGCACTAGTCCGATAAACTACCCGCTTATGGACAGTAAATTGTGTTATATAACAAGGTTAATGATGCAGTCGAACATAAAATACATTAAAGTTATTACAGTATAAAGATCGTCAAAAACCAAATATAATATTAGAGAATAATTTATTTTTAATGAGCAGAGTTGTATTACAATTATTATTCCTTTGAGGATGACTTAGATTGCTTCTTCGAGAAGATTTTTTCAATTTTCTTAATTCAAACTTGTTAAATCCTTGATATAAAAGTGCTTGAAAGATTTAAAAGAAAAACGAAAGAAAATTCAATCCAGAAAATATAATTCTCGTACGTATGATATATTTTAAATTAATGAATGGATAAGTTTAATAAAACTAAATAAACGAAATAGATTGAAACCACAAATACAACTTTTCGGTGATTGAAAGCGTCTCAGTCGGTTGTATTTAGAAGAAAGGAGAGATAAATTAGCGACTTTCCACTTCTAACAACTAACACTCATATATATTAACGACATTTGAAGTAAGCGTTCATTTTAGTATCGTTAACAAAAAGTTTATTGTTTGCTTATAAAGATGTGAATTTTTGTTGTATATTTTTTTATTATATTCTGTTCTTCTTTGCCATGTCTCAATTTCGCAATATTTTTCAGAATTCGACGTAGTGGGAAGTTCACTTCAAATATTTGTTTTGGAGGTTTTTAAACGAAACAGGTACTCAAGAAAAACTAACACAAAAAATTTAATATCTCTTTTTGTGGAACAGCAGATGGTGTATATAGGTGGTTGTTTGTATGCAATGAACAAACTTTTCAAACTTCTTTTTATTAATATTTGTTCAAAATTTCAAAACGTGGACAATAGAAGTATTACACAATGAATTTTTCCGTCATTTTCCCGGAAATTCTGTAACCACAGATTTCGAAATATCTCTTGTAGAATATTTAATTAAATTAAGCATAAAAGTAATTAACTTAAAAGTAATACAATCTATAAAAGTTTTACAAGGTTAAGCTGGAGTACTGTAGGAGTTTTGATTAAAAGTTTAAAATGAGAAAGTTCTTCAAGTAAAATACAAATAAATTTAAGTATTCTACGCTATTATGCTAGAGCTTCATTTTAATTCGTGTCAACGTTTATTTATGCCTCTGATATATTCAAATTGTTTTTGGCACAATATCCAACTATTTGATCATTTACATAATTCTTGTATTTATGCTTTAAAATTCTATAACGTTTTGGATACACGGCTGTTCTTCGCAGTATTCATAAACTTGTTCTCAAAAATATAAAAATAAAAGTTTAATTATATTCACAATATTTTCACCGCGCAATACATATAAATGACGACAGTTGAAATTTAAGAAAATGATCGAAAGCAAACATGTTATTTATCGTATCAACTGTGATAACGTTTTAATATTAAACATTTATTGATAATAATTATAAACAACATAATACGTTAGTTATAATACTTTAGTTACTAACTTAATACGTTGGATACAACCATAATAACATCAAAACCATCCATAATATGCAAATTTTCAAGTAATTGTTTTTACATGACAGATATAATTTTTATTTGTTTTAACATCGCTGTCGTCGATGATACGAAAAAGCTTTCAATATAACGCGAATTTAATGCGATTTAATCCCTCTAGGATGTTTAAAGAGACTCGGTTTCGCATCGTCGCTTAGCAATATCATCGATATAATATTCTTGTTATATTAATAGCTATTGTTTTTCACATATTACACAAATTACACAACTGTGCTGTAGGTAGACCATATTATTCCCCGTCCACAAATTCAATTTATTTTTCACTTTAATCTGAGCATAATCAGTTTAGAATATACTAGCGTCAGGCCCCGCTACGCGGGCCTTCGGCTAGGTCGCGCTACCGCGCGACAAGGGGGATTCGCCCGCTTCGCGGGCTCAAGTTACACGGACCCTGCGGAGATTCGGCCCTTCGGGCCTCAAATAATTCCAATTTCATATTTAGTTTAAAAATTTTGAATTTTAAATGTCATTTTGACATTGACAGCTGTCATTCTGACATAGACAGTTGTTACTTTGACATTGACAGCTGTCATTTTGATATATATATATGTATATAAATGACTCCTCTTAGTCAGATGTGCAGAACTTGATATGCACAAATGTCCAGCAAGAACCACGGGAAGGTAGGAGCTTATATCTTGCCAGGAAAGGATGGGATACAAAGGATATATGGGTTAGGAACAAGTTTAGGGAAATAAAAGTATATTCTGTGAAGTACCTAATAAACAAAAAAGAATTATTAATTAATTTAAAATTATTATTAAAATCCTGAAAATTAAAACATTTAGATTGAAAAATATATAATAATTATATCTACATGTGAGTAATGAGTAAAAGTATTATTAAATAATGTTACCAGATTTTTATCAAATATATTTTGTTCCGTAGCGCAAATTATGGTATATATAAATATATTTTATTTTGCAGTGTAAACTGTGGTGAATATTGAATTTTATTTCGTATAGACAACCGTCATGTGAAGAACATATTTTGCAGTGAAAACTGTGTTGTATATTGTAATTGCAGCGCTCGCCGAAATAGGTTTTGGTTTTGCGTAATATTGCATCAATTACTATTGTATATATTTACCGTTTTTATTTTAATTCGTTTACCGTGGTGCATATATTCGCAGCGCCCGCCGAAGCAGGTTTTGGTTCTGCGTAATATTGCACCAATTACTATTGTATATATTTACCGGTTTTATTTTAATTCGTTTACCGTGGTGCATATATTCGCAGCGCCCGCCGAAGCAGGTTTTGGTTCTGCGTAATATTGCACCAATGACTATTGTATATATTTACCGTTTTTATTTTAATTCGTTTACCGTGGTGCATATATTCGCAGCGCCCGCCGAAGCAGGTTTTGGTTCTGCGTAATATAGCACCAATGACTATTGTATATATTTACCGTTTTTATTTTAATTCGTTTACCGTGGTGCATATATTCGCAGCGCCCGCCGAAGCAGGTTTTGGTTCTGCGTAATATTGCACCAATTACTATTGTATATATTTACCGGTTTTATTTTAATTCGTTTACCGTGGTGCATATATTCGCAGCGCCCGCCGAAGCAGGTTTTGGTTCTGCGTAATATTGCACCAATGACTATTGTATATATTTACCGTTTTTATTTTAATTCGTTTACCGTGGTGCATATATTCGCAGCGCCCGCCGAAGCAGGTTTTGGTTCTGCGTAATATAGCACCAATGACTATTGTATATATTTACCGTTTTTATTTTAATTCGTTTACCGTGGTGCATATATTCGCAGCGCCCGCCGAAGCAGGTTTTGGTTCTGCGTAATATTGCACCAATTACTATTGTATATATTTACCGTTTTTATTTTAATTCGTTTACCGTGTTGTATATGATATTCGCAGCGTCCGCCGAAGCAGGTTTTGGTTCTGCGTAATATCACACCAATTACTATTGTATATATTTATTTTTCTATAAGCTGCAGTATTTTTAGATACTGGTTAACTGGAGTAGAGTAGTCTTTTAATAAATGTTTATTTACATTTCTAAAATTTCTGTAAATACAATATTTTTTGTGAATCCTTCGCCGTTTTTATTAATTTCTTCATTTGTTAATTTTATTTTCAAAGTTTCCAAAGATCTAACTCGCGACATTGCTACATATAACTGACCGTGTGTAAAAATTGGTTTTTCTAAATTTATACCGACATAATCAAATGTTTGTCCCTGGGCTTTATTAATAGTCATAGCGAATGCTAATCGTATTGGAAACTGTCGTCGTTTTAAAATAAATGGGAGATTGGAATCAGTTGGTATTAAATCTATTCTAGGTAAATACATTCTAGATCCTGAACTTTGTCCGGTTAACACTTCTAAATCGAGAAAATTGTTTTTCATATCTTTTATGATAAGCCGTGTTCCATTGCATAGTCCTGCTTTCGGATTCATGTTTCGTAATAACATCACTATTGCACCAACTTTTAACTGTAATTTATGGCGGGGCAATCCAGAAGGTGTTTGACTGTTTAAGAATTCTATTGGGTAATTGATTGTATTACTTTCATCACATTCCGCTGTATCTGCACTATAATATGTTCTAGTTAGTCCAATGATTTTATTCAGAACAATATCATTTATATGCATGGTATCTTCATTTTTAGGTGCTAATATAGCCCTGTTTGTATAGGCATAAATATCAACTGGTGATATTGTGTTTTCTCCGAAAATTGCATTTTCTAAGGAAGTAGTTACTATGCATTGTGATGGTATTTGTATGGTTTCTGCTAGTCCATTTCCTACATTTAAAAGATATTTAGAAAAATCGATTTCTTTTTTGTTCACCCGCATGTTTTTTGTTAACGCATACTTTTTGAACAACGGCCAAAGATGACTTCGTAACATGGATATTTCGATAATAGCGGTTCTGTGGTTCGTATATTTTACTATAGGCAAGCATTGTCTGAAATCTCCACCTAATACAATAACTTTACCTCCGAATGGTAATGTATTGTCCATAAGATCTTTCAGAATTAGGTCGATAGCTTTTAGCGCATGAGAAGGTGCCATGGTAATTTCATCCCAAAGTATTAATGATGCCGATTTAATAAATTTTCCTGCATTACTATTTGCGGTGATTTTGCATACGCTCGATTCGTTGACGGGTACTGGAAGTTTGAATACCGAATGTACTGTTTGGCCACCTTTTAAAAGAGTTGCTGCGATTCCGGTCCAAGCAACAGCTATCACAGTTAATGCTTTACCTCTCAAACTGCTAATTAAAGTGTTGTATAAAAATGTTTTACCTGTTCCGCCAGGGCCATCTATATAAAAGTACCTATTTTTCTCTATTGGATCATTGATTGCGTTCATAATTTGTTGAAATATATCTGATTGTTCTGTATTAAACATTGCCCTATTTTGTTCACCTTCTTTTTCTTCAAGAATTCTGTTATATGTGTCATCTTCTGCGATATCATTTGATTCGTCAGGTTGAGGTAGACAAAAATCTTTTAATTCAAATCTATGAAGTAATAATATGCTTTCAATATCATGAAGACACTTGTTTTCGGCTGTAGGTTTTGAAAATCGATGCATATAATCTTCCATTAGATGTTCTTTGAATTTTTTCCATAATTCAAGCGCATTAGTCGAGGTATGAAAGCAAATTAAATAAGCGAATAGTTCTCGTAATTGTTTGGGAAATTGGTTTAAAATAGCTTCCTCCAAACATTTTTCGCATTCGTCGTCATTGGCTAACAGTCCTTTGGCCCGCGCTGCCTCTTGATATGTGTTGTAAAGTTTTCCGTCCACTGTTCGCAAATCTTCAAAACTTGTTGCTCCTGAAGCATGTATTAGTATCAATCGTAAGTGAAATCTTTCTATATCTTTTGGACTAACAGATATCATGCGACCAATGGGTGGTTTAATTTCTTTCTGTCTCGCTTTCCACATGTTGTCATTTGAAAACACGTAATATTTCGGTATGTCCATGTATAGGTATTGGCGCGCTATTGTATCATTTTCATTAAGTTGAAACCAAGCAGTAAGAGTGGTGTTTCTTGTTTTGGCGCGTTCTACTGCTTGTTTTATTTGTCCAGGCTTGAATACAACTGTTTGTTGGTTTCTTAAATGAACTGCAAGGTCAAAAACTGCGTGAGACTTGTCATGTAGATGATATTCTAATAAACGCCAACAACTTTCTGGTGCGGATACATATCTGGCGTCTAAGTAACCGCTAATTTCATCCCATTGTACAGTTTTGGAATTATCTATTTGTCCTAATTTAACGCTAGCGCAATCATGACCTTTGCATAGGTAGTCGCATATGTATTTAATACTCTTAACAGAAGAGCAAATTTCAATATTAATATGTGCGCGATATTTTTTACTTAAATACGGGTTATATGGTACGATCCATCTGTTGTCGATAGTATATTTGATTGTATTATTTTTCCATAAAATGTACATTTTCTGATTATTGTTGCGTCGTCGATATAGCGGATAACCATTAACATTTTCGCGTGTTTCATTGTGGAAGTCTTTCGGATAATTTTTGGTGCATTTATTGTCGCTCATGCATGGTGAAGTTTTATTTAATATGCCGCAAGGCCCGTGAATCATATGTGTTTTAATGATTTCGTAGAGTTCGGGATCATTATCTTCGTCTGGTATTTCTGCGCTTACCACTGCATCAATTTCATCTTTATTTCGAATTTTGTCATTTTCCGCGAGAGTAAGTAATAAATGCATATGTGGTAATCCTCGTTTTTGAAATTCGATAACGTAAATATATGCAATAACTTTACCAAAAATGTTATCGTGTAAAAATTCATGTAACATATTTTTAATTTTACCATAAAATACGCGAGCTACAATGTCGGGTCGATCGGATGCGTTTTGTCCTACATGTAATTGTTCTGTTATTTCCCGCCATTTTGGATTACATGTTACGGTTATGAAAAGATCAGGTCTGCCGTATTCACGTACAATCGCCATCGCGTTTTGATACATTTTCTGCATAAATCTGTTTCCACCTTGGAAAGAGGAAGGTAAAATAATCATAGTACCCGGTTTTGCACCCTCGTTTGCTGCAATATTGTTTATATGATCCATTAAACCGCTGTATAATTCTACTCTCAGTTTTGGTTGATTTTGTCTTATATATGTTAATCGTTCGGATTCAACTTTCACATATGCGTCTACTATGTATTGTTGTGTTAACTTACCAGCTTGTAAACATGGATTAAAATGTCCGCGGTCCGCTAACCTATTCATATAAAATTGTAAAGGTGTTTGCCGTTTAATGCCGTCCGCTTGTTTTAAATGGATGCCCCAACCTGGCTCTCCATGAGGGAATAACAAAGGGTATACCATTGGATCGCAGTTTTCGCTATACTGATTAATTCTAACACTACTCTGACCTCTTGGATGGATACAAATATCTCTGTTTATAGGTGGTTCTCCATCGTTAGATGTGAAGACAACAGCTACCTCGTTGCATGTAGGAATATTGTACCTGCGTTTATCTTTTCCTCTATCATTCAAAATCCATAAATTAATACTGGGCGCAACTTGATTTGTTAGCATGGCTTTTGTAGTTTCAATATCTTCCAATTCTTTTAACATCATGAATGCTTTAAAATATGGATTACTTTCGCGAATTATTTCATCTAATGTTTTCATAATGTGTGGGTTACAATTTTGATTATGTTTATTATTCATACGTTTAGTAAGTGCTTCAGTCGTGTCAATGACGTATAGCTGTGCGAATTGCTCTGTTTCACCATTTTCTGGATAAATTGAAGAAGTCCTGTGATAAATTTGTCCATGAATGCGAAATGTGTATGGTCCTCTACCGTGCGGAATTTCAATTTGGGCCCCCATTGATGCAAAAGCTAGAGCACTGTTGTATTGACGAATATTTTCTTTAAAGTTTTTATTTTCTTTTTCATTTTCAGTCATTAATTTTTTCAAATATTGTGGGTAATCCTTTAATGTATTTGAAATTAATTTTCCCTTTCTGCAGCAGTGTGTGAATTTTCCATCGTATGGTTTTTCAAATTGGAAATTTTTTGAAGAACACATTTGACAAATAACATCCATAGGTCCTAAATAATGTTGTTCAATATTGTCTTTCAAGGTATTTCGTGCTAGATAACTATTTTGGATCACCTTTTTATGTTTTTTGGTACTTTGTTTTTTTTGTGATTCTTTATTCCTTTTTAAACGTTCATTTTTTTGTATCGGTGTTTCTTTTGCAGTGTGTTGTTTCAAATTTATTTTCAATTTTTCTAATGTTCCCAATTTTTCTTTCTCGGGTTCCGTTATAATTTTTGACATATTATACTTCATTTGTTTATTTAGACGGTCCTCTTTTTCTTCGTTTGTCTCGTTTTCTATCTTTTTTTTGTAGCATTGCCTATTTTGTTGTTGTTTCATAATTGGGAATGGCGTAATTTGTTTCGATGTATAAATGTTCGCAAGATGTGTTCGCATTTTACTTATATCATAAGTAGTATTTTCTGGATCTTGACCGAACATAACACTTATAAAATTCGCGATTGCAAATAACCCGCAGTCGTAGCCATTGGTTTGTCGCTGAATTTCCGCGAATTTAACTGGAGGTTTAAATGGAAATAAGCGATTTAAATAGACTTCAGCATCCGGATGCATAGTTTTTCTATTAAAACTGTCATATATTATTAATGTCGTTCCATCAAAATACGCACAAATCCAATGTCCTATACCAAATCCGTAACCAGTTAAATATAAAGTTTGAAGATGTCTCGTAGTTTGAGCAATTGGCATAATACGATTTGGTGAATGTAAATAAAAAGTTGGTTGCGGTCTAAAATTAGAAATGGCGCGAACTAAGTTGAAAAAATGGTCCATGTGAATATCTTCCAAATATCCACGCGGACTTAGAACAGTATTCATATCTATATTTGTCATATTACATTGAAATGCTTGAACGGTTCCCGAATTATTGTTTTCAGTTGTGATATTAATATTCGTTACGTTTTTTAATTTATCATCTTCGATTTCATTGTTTAATTTGATATTATTTGAATATTTTTGACGTTTTTCTTGCCGTTTTGTGCGGTCTTTTGAAGGCATTTTGATATATAAGATAATTGATAATATATTACTGGTAATCAATATAATAATAATACAAATTATTACTATTACTTATGTTATATAAAAATAATTTATTTTTATAGTACTTACTTGATTGTAGTCTTGTCTGTATCTTATTTGACTGTGCAAATATAATCTTACCTCTGTTTTGGATATTTACAAATTGTAAAAAAAACTTATACAGATTTTACTTCTTAACTTCCAATTAAATACACTTATTTCAGTAGAACTACTCAATTTTACCACAATGTAGCAAATATGAACACTTAGTACGTACTGTGCAATATGCAGTGCAAAAAATTAGTTTTCGCACTTACCACTAGATGACAGCTGTATTTAATAAATATTTCAAAATGCAAAGAAAATTAATTAATATATTAATAAAATAAATAAGTATTTCCGTGATTTTACATCCGCACGCGCAGCTAGATACTTATTGTTATTATTACTCTTATCTTATATCTTCTTATATACTAAAAGTATTTCCGTGATTTTATATGCGCACGCGCAGCTAGATTCCTATCGTATTTTAATAGACGATTTTCATTTAGAAATCGATAGTGGCGCCAGCGGTTGCTGGCTGAACTATTCTAACAGCAGTATTTAATAACGCTAGCTAGATTTGATTAGTATTTTGACGGTGTAGGTTTGCATTACATTACAATAAAGAATAATACATAAATTTTATTGTAAATGTTAAGTTTTTGAATCTTTCGTTGTGCACACGGTTTTTCAAGCCATCGTTTTAATTTAGCTATTGAATGTTGATTTATAGTAATGTATTTTAATTTAGCCTCGGACATATCATCTTCTCTTAAATGTAATATATTTTTATCCATAATTATATATTAAAATTACAAATATCAACAAACAACCATAACCAAAATCAAAGCTATTGTAATTACTGTCAGAATAATTTACAAAACTGCCACAGTCAAATGACGTCATAATGGAAATGGTCTATTGTTGAGTGCTGCATGAAAATATTTGTAATTAGCATATTAATGAAAAAATGAAATTCGTACTTTTCTTTCGGAAAATCATGTTTTTTATTCAGAAAGAGGAATCACGTATTAATATTTATTGTACCATAATTTTTTTGAAAATACTATAATTTTTTACCGTCTGCATCATAAGTTTACATGCGAGAGTTGGCAATACTGGCTCTGTGCTACCTATGCTAAGACGCAAAGGATTTTATATTTTTGGCTTTGAATTCCGTTTTTACCTGTGTGCTCTTATTTATATTAAATATTATGGAGAAATCTGTAAGTAGTTATAATTGGTATTATTATTATTATTATTAATTATATGTACTAATTTTTATTTTCTTAATGAAACGTATTTTTATTAATTTATTCTAGATTTATCTTAATTATCAAATTGTTGGTGCCAGTAATATGGTACGATTTTGTAGTACAATATTGGGCAGTCGTGCTATTAAAAATAAAAATGTGAACAATGGCAGTTCAACAATTAATTTATGTATATCTGGGCAACGTATTCGTAATTTAGAAGTTCGTCTTCGAAGAGAACACAAAAAATTATCTTCACACATCATTATATGTATAGGGACCAATGATGTATTAAGAGTAAGTTTATATAATGGATATTTATATTTAAACAAATGTAATAGAGACTACATTGGTACATTTATTATTTTAGATGAATCCTGTGAGAAATTTTAAAAAATCAGTAAATAAAATTAATAAAATTTTACGCGGGAAAAAAGTTGTGTGGTTGACTATACCACCCATTTTGAAATTACAACACAGTGAACTTCATAATAAGCGTATACAACAATTTAATAAAGTTATTGCAAAACTTGGTAAAATGTTTATAAGCCTCGTTAATATTCATTCATTAACATTATATAATTTGTTATAGCCAAAATACCGAATTCGGCAGTTATAGATTTGTACCAGTTCTGCCATAACAAAAATGGGAACATTAGAGAGGAATTATTTTCAAAGTAAGGAATGTGTTGTCCGTCTAACTGGGTTATTATTGTTTTTTTTAGTAAAAAAATAGAAATACTCTGAAATAAATTAATAGATTAATGTAAGTTTTACATAGTTGCAAATGAAAATTATAAATCAAATACCTATTTTATGTATTTGATCTTTAATTTATGAAATATTTTCAATACCAATAAAATAATTTTAAAGACAGTATAATTTTGTACTGTTTTTCATTTGTTTTTATTTATTATGAAATAGAAAAGTTAGCAATTGCAATAATATCCAATTTTTATTGACATATGTACTTACTGAATTATTTATTAGAATTATTAAGAATATGTTATTTTAGATTCTATATCAGACCGCGAAATAAGGCTCACCTTCCGTGTCGTGAAGATGGAATACATTTTAACATAGTAGGTTTAAGAAAAATTGCAATGTGGTTGAAAAGAATACTGCTGCCTGTATAACTAATATAATTTGTTATTATATTATAGTTAACCGTATATATAATTATATGTATATTTTTATATATTCAAATTTATTGTATTAGAAACAATAATTGTTGTTTTTGTAAGTTGAAATATTTTTGGAAAAGCTCAACGGTATTTCCCACGCGTTGTATCAGACTTCTAAGTATGGGCATCAGGTTTTGCTGTTAAAATATCAGTTTCTAAAATTTACGAGTTTTGGCATTTCGGTAGATGTCAAAATGTGAGATACGGAAACCATTTAGTTCAATGAAAAGTATTTCAACTTCACTTGGAAATGTTTGAGTGTTTGAGATTTACTGTCGCCACGGTCAGAATTATTTTTTGAATCAGGGGATAGTTTTGAACTATAGTTTTGTAACATATTTTCGTTTTTAAAATAGTTAGTTTTAAGATTTCAAAGAGAAAGACGTTATTGATAATTGCAAATGAGTTAATTTGAAGATTTCGAAAGAGAAAGACGTTTTTAAATATTGGGAATAATCTGTCTTGATTTAATTGTTTATTTGTGCTCAAAGTGAATCTCAATACTCTCCGTTTTTATTTGTGAATGTGAAACTATGTATTTTTGAGTAAGTTGATATTTTATGTTTTTATGTTTGTTTTTGTTATCTGTGTTCTTCGTAATATATTAGTGGCTAACAAATTTTTTTCCAAAATTCATCACGAACTTTTGTTTAAGGTTTTTCCATTTAATTAATTAGTTAACAAATTAATTAATGGTTTTCCTGAACGCTTAAGACAAATGTCGAAAGTATCGTTTTATTAAATTTAAGTATTTTATTTAAATATTAGTTTTTGTTTCTATTAATATAGTTAATCCTTTAATTACTACTGTGTTATATTTTATTAAACATTCCCATTCTTATATATATATATATATATATATATATATATATATATATATATATATATATATATATATATATATATATATATATATTGTTAAATTTGGAAATTTATTTAAACGTATTTCCCGCCTTTAGCTTCCACTCCTTCTATTCATTACGTGTGCACCTAGATGGCTCTGCGGCTACAGGAAGTTATCAAATTTATGTTTCGGGCGCCAGATCTAAATTACAACTTACTGAGATCGAATTTATTTTAATTTTAAGTATTGATCTTTATTATCTTGGGATTCAGTACAGTGAGAGCAAGATGCTTAAATAATAACTCAATTTAAGGTTTAACAACATGCAAGATTTATAAATTAAAACATGATAACAATACAAAACAAACATGAATAGTGTGGGGTGAACTGCCGTAATCAAATGTATTTAATTGTGTTGATTACAAGAATGTTCGTTGTGATTTCAACAATGTAAATAAACAATGTTACAATCAGTTGATTACAAAAATAAATTGATTATGAAAATCATGTTGAGGATTTCAACAATTGCTTTTTGTGTTAAAATGAAATATACTATTACTATTAAAGTTAAAGTTTAAACAAAAAAATCCTTTGCGGCTTCTGCACATAAATAAATTAACCAGAGTTTGAGCGAATGTAATTCTGAGTGTAGTGTAACAGCTAGTGAAATTTGTAAATTAATATGGCGTTTCATATACTTTTGTCAACAAAATAATTGCAAATTGAATAATTAACGTTTAAAATAATACCAAATTCACTAGGTTAACCGATTTTTGAGCTCGTGGCAAGTTTAAAGTTTTGGAAAAATCGAAATAATTTATATTTATTTAAAATTTTAATAATTGCAATTGGAAAAAAGGCGGGAGGCTTTGGAACGATTGTTACGACACTCAATGGGTAATTTGGTTTGTTAATTAATTAGAGCTTTAAAATTTTAAGTAAAATACTGGGATTTATACAAATATATAGTATTAGCCACGGATATTTGATATATAGGTAACTATTCCTAAGAAATCTACGTCTGGTGACAGTTAGTGGAAGCTGTCAAATAGACATTAAATCTTGAAGAACTACGCTTCGTTATATTTATCAATATTATCTAAGTATGAAAACAAATATAGAAAATTAGTAAAATACTACAGTTTGTCACAGTGTAAATATTGCAAAGTTTTGTTAGGTACCTAAGTAATTATAATTGAACATTTAAACTTGAGTCAAAATATGCCATAAATATAGTAATAAATAAATAGCAACATGAGCAACTTGACAGTAGTGCGTTGTAAAATTGAATAAAAATTTCAAAAATAATATTATTTCAAATTTATACAAAAACATTATACCTAGGTATGTAAACATAATGCGTGCTCCATCTTTAAATACTCAATAAAATTTTCAAAATACTTCTACCTTATCAAATATAAAATATAAATCCAAATAAAATTTCAAATTGGAAACGTCAAATCTGACAGTAGACAAAAAAATCATTTTTATCAAAAAGAAAACAAAACTTCCATGGCATGCTCCCATTTGCGTTCCGTGCATTTTTCAGTTTTTTCTTAATAACTTTCTTAATATACCCAATATTGGGTTGAAACATGCATAGAAATATAGTCAAATTCATCCTCTACCTATATGTCAAATGAAAAAAACAATCGAATAACGTATAATGCCCGTATCCAAGGAGTCAAAAAAATCACTGTTTTTCAACTCCCCTGCGACTACCACGCCATCTACAATATTCATATACCCAAAAGGCACTACTTCACATGATCCTCTATCAAATAAAAAAAAGTTCATAAAAATCGGTTCACTCGTTTAGGCAGTAGGCGAGTCGAAAAACGGTTGCTAAGCTGCTGAAAATGATCTCAAGCCTTTTAGTATATAAGATTACAGAATTTATATGGACGGTGAGACTTAATGTCAGTTGTCGAACCACGGTTTCTGATTCGAAGATTTATTTCATATTCCATCGATATTTTTATGCAAATAAAATACCTAATATTAATTTTTCTAGATTTTTATTTGTAAAATGATGTAGGTACAAATCAACTTTTCAGCTCCAGGCTCCAGGAAGGGAAAGAGGGCTACGGTCCTGCTCCTTACACATCGTTAATTGTAACATTGTAAGTTCCTGGTGCTATGTTCTTATATTATTTTTCACAGCAAAATAGTAAATTAATTTAAAAGTGCCACTTTGGGAACCTACATGTTAAATAGAAGTACGGAGAAGAAACAGTTTTATTCTTTGATGTTTTTCCTTTGTTTTTTTGCGGTAAAATCATGTGCAACAAATTTTAATTTTTAACACAAATTTTCTTACTTCATGCTTAAGATATAGGTACATCACAACACAAGGTATAGGATATAATTGAACACATTGAAGATGATATTAATTTAATTTTAAATAAATTTTAGTTACTGAGTTTCTTTCTGAGATCATCAGAACGTTCAAAATCTTCAGAAATTCCAGTTCTTTCCCAATATCTTACAATTAATCCCACATTAAAACACTTGAACAGTTTTAAAAGAAGTTTCCACAAAGATTTCCACTTATTTCAAACTTCTTCTCTTCATTTCAATCCTTTCCTTTGACACTCGCAAGATTAAAACTGTGACAACTAGCTAGCAACTGTTCGCAGCAAACTGAACATCGCACTATCGTTGTTGCTGCAGCAGCTGCATCTCACCCTATGTATGAAGTTGGCGTTGACGTTGCATAAACAATCGAACTACGCCAGCAACAGCCTCAGTTCAACTCACGCGTACATTTTGATGGACATCGCATCTGTCAGATTCGTAATAGACCAAGAGAATGTGAAATGTGACTGAGTTGAATATTGAGAATAATGAATAATGCGATATGTTCATAACTTCATGTAACCATTGTAACTTGTAACCATGAAATCAAAGGATTGAACAGTCTCAATTATGCAACAATAGGTCGAACTTGTATTAAATTTCATGTGAAATATGAAGAATAATTCATATTATTATTTTTATCAAATGTCAAGTGTGTCACATTAAGTTCCATAATGTATAGGAAACAACACACAAGGAAGCTAAGCAGATAGTTTATTAAACTGTGACAAAGTCGAGACGAGATATAAGACATTAGTTTATTAAACTGCGACAAAGTCCAGACGAGAAGAAGCATCTCGCATCTTGACGTCTTAGTTCTTGTCTTGTCTCTGCTCGACAAGTTCTTATGGTTCTTAAAACAAGTGATAAGTAAGACAAATTTAGAAAATTAGTTTTAAACCTACATATGTGGATATAGGTGAAAATAAGACGCAAATAAGACAACGTTTGCTTACGTTATGGTAAGCAAAAGTTTTGACTTCGAATTTCAATTAAGGCAGTTTACCTAATATTAAATTACCAGTCTGCCAATTCATACCGGTCACAACAAAAAGTTACGTGGGCTCAAAATTGCATTTGAGACACACAAACTTACGTAATTAGCGGCAAAAATAATCTAAGGTGCAAATGATAGTTGACAAGCTGACAATATCTTAAGTTATAAACCACAAGTCTGCTAAAAATTATCAATCACAAAGGGCCCGGCAGACAAAATTCAAAATTTTCGTCATTTTCGGAAAATAAAAAGTAAACACAAGTTGAAAGGAGGATGTACACAGCTCGGATATACCACTCAAGTCCCTGAAGATGACCCATGTGGGGTAGAAACCGGTTGGAGATGAAATAAAGCCTTCAAATCTTGTGACTGACTTCCAGTAATTGATTTTTCCTTCCTTATCTCAACATCCAGTCAAGAAGTTTACATTATATTTATATTATATTATATTATATACCACTCAACCATTATTCTTTTGATGGTTGTAGACGCACGACAAGTTTTCGAAAAATGGATAAATGTACAAATGTACTTGATCAAATTATGAATTAGCGGTCTTAAGCCAGAAAAACTTTCATGATTGACATTTTGTTTTGGTATATTTCTTAGGTAGGTGCTTAATGCTAGCATTTTTAAATATATTTTTTCTACGATCAATATTAAAAGTAGGCTTTTTAGACTTCACTTGGTTACTTGAAAGTTGAAAATGAACAATTGCATACCAATGTTTCTTTGTAGACCGTTGCTAATAGTGAAGGTCATAAAAAATATTTTCAGCCCACTGCTTATAAAAATCTGCTCCAGTAGGTAATCATAAATAGATTTGGTTAAATTTATATTAAAATTACAATTTTCAATCCAAATTCTTTATAAATGTCAAGTTTGTTTACATTTATGTTTGTTGTATTGTTTTTCTACATTAAAAATTTTAGCTTTCGTAGATGATGGTATAGAAGAAAAATTACAAAATTTCTGTTGATTACTAATATATGTACATCGATTAATCGTAGAAAAAATGTTGTGTATACTTCTGGCTGACAGTATTTTTGCAGACTTCGACAATCTCTAGCCTCAATCTGCAAAAGGGCACTTTCAGCCCTGGCATACAAACAACTATTTTGGGAACGTTTTGCCGTAAAATCCGACAAATACGTTATAACCTGCACATACCTTATATTTATCTCTACACCAAGATTACCAATGATGACTTTTATATTCTTCTCATCTGTTAGATTATATTATATGTACACTGGATAAATATAGACAAGACATTGGATATTTACTTTTTGTACAAGTATGTTATGTGTTTCTTGACACCTAACGCGTTCATCATCCATTGCAAAATTGACGCTGGTAAATTGTAATTTGTAACATGGTAAGCATCGTCGTGCAATATCGTGGGACGGAATTGTAAAGTGCTGTTAAATGTGAACAACACTGACGACTAGTTTTGTGGGACTTGAATTTAATTGAAAAGTGGAGTACTGGTCAAACAGAAGTGGTTTCCGGTTCTATAATGCCGAATTGCGCATTAATTGTTTTACATTTGTTTATTTGTTGCAGTTCTATTCAACTATCAAGTTCAATTAAGCTTTGTTATCTACGTGTTTAAATAACGGCAGTAAACGACTTGTGATCAGTTATTTCATTATTACAATTTACCGTTGACGTGGTATCTGAACTAAGATATACAAAAAATTCTACAATTGATTTGCTTATCTAAGGGAACAGTTTATTACATTTACTAAAATGATTTTTAAATCCGTGGTGAATGACATTCCGGAGGTGTCCAATTTTTAAATTGTCTAATAAAGAAGTGAGATCAATAGCAATTTCGTAATGTAGGAATGCTATAATGGCCAGTGTTCACTATTTCATAGTTCTGAATTCAGTGTTATTTGACTGGCGGTGGTGGTAAATACAGTTAAAGCGTTTCTATCTATAAACAAAATTTGTTTTCACTTAGACCATTATCCAATACCACTATGAAGCCGGCAGTACCAGTATTAAACAGTAAATAATGTTATACTCAAATATAATGGCTATAGCGGTCTACAGTTTGTTAAATATTGAGTGGGCTAGTGGGCATATTATGATTAGGGTAAATATTGCTGTATTGAGAACGAAGAGTGAAAGAGAGTCTATATACCTAAATGACAATTAAATCCGAGCATAAAATACGAATTAAATTGTTAAGATTGATATGAATAATAATAATGATACCTGTAAATACAGAAAAATAAAGAATTAATAATAATAAATTTTATTTTATTTAGACACAAATACAATGTGTATAGAAATAGTCAGGTTTACAATAAAATTAGAATAATATTACAATGTCATAAATTCATTTAAAGAATAAAAATTGTTCTCATTCAAAAACTATTTCAATTTAGTTAGAAATTTTTTAATGTTAGTGATGTCTTTTATACCAGAGAGAGGGAAGTTTATTAAAAATTTCCAAACCGATTCTGTCTGGCGAATCTCGTATGATGTTGATTCTAGAATGTGGCACGCTAAAATCATTTTTGTTTCTAATATTGTAATCAAGTTTGTTTGAATTAAGGTTAAAGAAGTCTTTATTATTACGTAAAAAAGACAAGAGTCAAATATATAGATGTCATTTAGAGTAAATAAACTGTACCTATTTGTTGAAAAATTATCTGCAAGATGTACTATTCGACAATCGCAATATACAACAGATAATATTTTTTTGACATATAAAAACACTTTGAGCAGCTGAAGAGTTTCCCCAGAATCTAATTGCATATTTTATTCTAGAGACTACAACAGCATGATAAAAGATTAATAACTGATTGATGTTCAAGTTTTCACTTAAATGTCTAATTTGGAAACAGACTGAATTTAACATATTTGAGACGAGAGCTCTTCACAATTAAATTTTGGTGAAAATTTAGTTCAAAGACATGTGTCGTTAGATAAAGTATTATTTCCAAAAGTTATTTCAATTTGATAGGCATGGAATCTAAGTATTTTAGTTTTATTGTTATTTAGATAAAATCTGTTAACTTGAAACCATGAAGAAAGACATTTTGATTACATTTTTCAATAAGTTCATTATCGTTTTTGCTTGGAATAGCATAGATCACCGGAATAAAATCGTCAGTAAGGGCCGTAGTTTAATCATTAATAAAAATTGTGAACAAAATTGGCAGACCAACTTGAACATCGAGTAAATTTGAATTTCCATTTGCAGTGACAAACTGATGTCTGTTTGTCAAGAAGCTAGCCATCCAATTCAGAAGTACTCCACAGATACCAATTACTTCAATGAGTTTAGAATTTCATTTTATTAAAAAAAAAAACGAACGAAGCGATTATGAATTATAGGTACCAAGTAGAAGGTGACTAGTTTAATATAATATAAAATATTTAGACATTAATATTAATTCTGTTTATCTCACAGTGTCTCGTACCTTACCCAATTTGATCCATACAGGTGACAGACCAATTTAATATTTTTTTTCATAATTTCGCAGAAAAAATATTAAAATTGCCAGTGCATTAAAGTGATTTTGTAATTATGATCCAAATACAAAATTTAGGTACCATTTCATTCTTCCGTAAAAAAATCCCATCTCCTGAATAAAAACTTAACTCGGTGATCTCTATCTTCTGACGCCGCTGCATGCCACACCGCACTCCACGGTGCTACGTGATGTGACGTGACGTGACACAAAGACAGAGTGACTGGCGCGCGGTGAGCGGGGCTGCAGGGGGTGGCGGCTACAGCTACCTGCCCGGATGTTCATGGCGTGGACAATGAACTATAGATGCTCTCTGTGTTCAATAATACAAGCATAGATAACGAGTTTCGCCTGGAAATTGACCTGGTCGGGGATGGAACAAGGAAATTGAGAAGATTATTTTACCAATGAACTAGATGAGGTTGGCCTTTCCACTTTTGTGAATAAAATTGCAAACAAATTTTTCTCGTTTATATTTTTGTGACTATCATACTATCAATAATCTTAAGAACAGTATTTACACCCGTTCTATGACTTCAAAACGAATTTACATAACATTAGAATGTATCTATGTTCGTCTAGTTTGTTTAAACACTAGACGAACCTAGTTTAAACCTTAAACTAACTGTAAATATGTTTAAAAAAATAAAAGTATGTAAATTACACGAAAATCTATACTTAAAACGAATCCTCTGTAACATTGAATTTCAAGCAGAAATGCATGAAAACATATATAGGACTCTTCTTCGCCAGCACAAAGTGTAAATACAACTCTTAACTGGAATAATTAAACCAACGGAACACAACGTTAGCTTCTAGGTGATCGAACGCGTCATTGTGTCTGTTGTATATTTGGAAGAATGGCCTACATTTATTCTGACAATTTCCAACGGGGGAAGACCTTTTGGGGCCAAATTATAAACTGAAACTTTTTTTGTGATTTTACCAATAATTAAGAAAATAGTTATTTTTATACAAGACGATAAAATTATATTTTATCGACGAAATAGAAATGTTAATTCACAAGCGACGAGCCAATGAATTATTTTTCTCGAGTCGGTAAAATAATTTTATCGCCTTGTATAAAATTCTATTTTTGTCTTATAGCTGATGTTAAAGAAAACATATAATAAAAACCATTTTCAAATTCAATTGCAATTTCGAAGTTTGTTTGTAATGTATTTCATCATCCTACTACTTTTTCACAGAATATGGAGAAATGTGTGAAAACGAATTTGAAGGAAAATGTAAAAAAAATCTAATGCTACTTTATCTACTCAAATTTTACTTTATCTCTCGCTTTATCTTATCTATCCTTAAGGTTAAAATGTTACTTAATCGACTTAAAACAGTCGATAAAGTAGCATTTTAACATCAGCTATAGAAAAAATGGTTTTTTTATATTCTAAGGCAAGCACGTACAAGGCGGTGTACAGAGGGTAACTTTCAATTAAAAGGCATTTGACCTTGATTGAAAAAAATTTGATTCACTTTTGTTCAACCTTTATTGTAATATAATGACTTAATAAGTACCTAGAACGCTAATATGTAAGAATCAAAATAAATAAAAAATCAAATCTGTAAATTTTGTACAATTTTACATTCTAGTAGAAATTGCATTAATTTAGATTGACAATTTGCAGACATCTTACAGATGTTACAAAAAAAAAGAGTTAATTTTGTTTTAATGGAATAATACTACTTCGTATATATACCTACACGTACGCTTTCAATTCAAAGAAGTCATGCAAAAAAGTAGAAAAAATACATGCATTGTTTATTCACGCAGGAATGTAATCCGTATTATAAAAGTACAGTTATTCTATTTATAAAACTTTTATAACTAAATATGTAATATGAAATAATTCAATTCAAAATGGAAATTATACAGCATTACATACACAAATTTTTAACTAGATTAGTAGATTACGCGGAATTGCATTATAGTTGTAATGAATGTAGCTACATATTAGAATACAAATTGCGATTTCACTTCATGGTGCATAAAATATTAACATAACTTACAGTTTAATCTCCACTTCTATAAAGTATAAGCATTATAACTTGCTACTCGTTTATTATTAACTTTAGACGTATGGTAATAAAGCTTGCGATTGATTCGTGGTTTTAGATTTTAAATGTGGCATTTCAATATATTATATTATGCAACGAGTTTATAAAACACATAGTATACAAATTGCATAACTACTCCCAAGCTATAATTTGTGAAATAATTATAATTGTATGAACAATAATACTTATTTGTCGCTTACTTGTATCATAATGAAAATCTGTAGTATTGTGATGAATCCATTAGTACAGATTATATGAAAGTTTCTTTCACAATGAATGTCATTAAAAAAGGCCGTGATAGATATTGATGTATGTACCTCGGTATGTACCTATTAAATAATTTGATAAAAAATGGATTTTATAACAATTTCTTGAAGTATAGTCACAGATTTTGTCCGTTTATATGGCTTAGTACTTTTTCAAAAAATTGCAAAAATGTGAAATAAGCAGCAAATAAGATATTTAAAAGTACTTGCAATACTTTTTATTAACTTTAAATGAAGTGCTCTGCAGTCTACTATTTTTAGTTTCTTAAACAATTCCATAACTGTGTTGAACAGATAACAAAACAATTAAACAGCTAAAAATAACATCTTTATTTGATAAAATAATTAATGATCTACTTCAAACACGGATATATTCTTCTTCTTCTCTTATTCTCCTTACTGTAAATATATCATAATTATTCTATTACACAAGCATAAATACAAATACCCGAATTGTGACTACAGAGAAATACACACATCATGATTTTTCAATATTTATTTTCTCTTGAAGTCTATTTGCGTACGAAACCGAAGTGTACGGAGCTTACTATAGATAAAATATTTATTTAACCTGTTACGGAACACTCTATCTACAATATGTTAGGTGTACAAATCAAATATCATGAGTACTTTATTACATAGGATAAGGCGAGGGATAAGGTAATATTTTTGAAGACCGACGACGGAGAAAGTGTCTAGTGATTGTGGTGCGGTTATCATTTTTCCAAGAAAGAATTTTGTCGCTGTGGTATTTGTTTTTAAGAGTTTGTTTAACTGTACTTACAGTCGTAAAAATAAGTCATAGTTTGTTATTTGCGACGTTTAGATAAAAAGGATTAAATCAATTTTTAAATCCTTTATATTAACTTCACCGTCCGTCATCTCTGTCTAAGTCAAAAATGACCCACTTTCCGGGATCCTATCGAGCTGAAATTTTGCAAATACACTTTTGTCACCTAACAATGCACTTTGGCAAAATTTCAGATTCTCCGCCATCTTGAAACAAAATGGCGGCTAGCTATCTCAAAATGTACTGCACCGATTGTGGTCAAATTTGGTACAGTAATAGCCAAGGATCCTCGCAAGGATCTAACTTATAGATATATTAAAATGTCAGTCCGCCATCTTGAAACAAAATGGCGGACATATATCTCAAAATGTACTGCAACTATTGCGTTCAAATTTGGTACAGTAATAGCTAAGAATCTGTGTTGAAACATAGGTATATTAAAATGTTAGTCCGCCATCTTGAAACAAAATGGCAGCTAGCTATCTCAAAATGTACTGCACCGATCTGGTTAAAATTTAGTACATTAACAGCTAAAGATATAATTTAATATACTATAGGCATATAACAATGTCAATCCACCATCAAAAAAAATTAGTACCGGAAAAGTGTTTACGCGGTGAAAAACGAAACCAAAATTGTGCACAAAAAATTTAAATCAATATCGATCGAGTCTCATATATAAAGGATTTATAGTCAAAAACTTTGTTTTTGCAGGTTCGTTTTTTAATAATTAAAACTTATTCCCTTCTTTAGCATTAAGGGGTAAACAAGTAATGAAATCAACTTAGTACACATGATTATGCATTGAAAATCGTAAAAAAAATTTTGGAGGCTCAGTAAAATGCAAAAAATATAACCTATATTATACTCTATATTACCTTACTAAGAACAGAAAGAATTTTTGAAAAATTTCTTATTAATTACATTATGTATTTCCTTTCCTCATTCAGTATTCACATATTATTCGTTAATTTTTGATCTCCTACCTACTCTCCAAAAGTTAACAACAAAAACTATTATCCATGTTTGAGAAAAACTGCATAAAATTCTACACAAAGCCTATGATAAAATGTCTCTACCGTCCACAATCTGTAGGAAAACGCAAATATCACAAAATATTTCAATATCCAAGTCTCGGGCGAACATTTCACCATCCTCATTCACATACAACGCACAGTGATCTTTTTTGAATAACGGAGTAACTATAGATTCTCTATGAGAAAAGAATGGGCAGACCAAAAACAATATTCTACAGAATCGAATTTTCACATTCGCCGGCGAGGGAACGAAATCAGATATTTAGGATGCAATGGGATTCTCGAACTCTCAGTTTCAATGGAGATAGAATGGCGCCGGCTACGTGGTTTGCGGCAAAGTCGCAAATGAACGGACGTGTTCCGGATAAATAGAAAACAATGGACCTTTTTCTTCCTCCAGAACAATACATTTACACCTTTGTCGAATAACGGATACTGGGTTGGGTAACTGAGGAAAAAATTGTAAACATTATTACATACTTGGATTTGTACACAACTATATTTTTAGCCATTATTTTTGTGCACTCACTGCGACAGTTTAAAAAAAGATACATTTTTTGTGTGGTCATATTATTAAAGATTTTACTTTTACAAACAGTTTTTTGCTGCAAGAGCATGCAAGCATTTTAGTCAAAGTCGTTCAAAAGAAATCGTCCACTCTATAATTCATTTCCGATTCATTTAATTTTAGATTACGTTGTATTAACACAATTTTTAAATGTGATGTTTTGCTGTTTTGGTAATGATGCGTTAATTTTTATTATCAAATTATGTATATATTTAATTCATTATTTAGTTACTATTTTATAAAAATACAGTTAGCAAATCCGCTAAAATTTCTGAAAGCTTTTGTGTTAAACTTATTTTTTAAATTAAAACTTATTCGTCATCCAATAAAATATTAGAGTAATTATTACTAATTTGCAGATATGAGTGCATAATTTTATTCTACACTCGGCAATAAAACGCACCACTTGAAAATGCACCAAAAATTCCGAATTTTTAGTCCACCATTACTCGGTTGAATTTGGTCGAAAATGGATCTTCGAGTTCTGGTTCTGATAAAATTGAAGTTTCCTCTTTAAGGTCATGCAAGTTAGTCTAACGCGAAGTTCATTTTACCTCCAGCCATCCTCCTTAGAAAAAAAAAGTTCTAGATGTCAAAAAATGTCAAACCTTGACAACTTGCAACGGGTGCAAAAAATCGTGAACTCATTCCACTACCAAGGCGATAAAGTTCATTCATTTTCCTTTCGGGAAAAACAAAATTGAGTACTTCCCATGATTTGGTGTGAAGTTATGAAGTTTTGAAAAAAAAAATGCATTTTGTGCCTTTTCAGTCATAACTCGGCTAATTTTGAACCGGCAGCCAAAATAATAGACAACATAGAGAATTTTTTTACTGACTTGATTGTCTGCAAAAAATAAATATCTACCCAACAGTCATTTTCTTCTTCTTACAATATAAGATTGGCGAAAAACATTTAATAGTAGATACCTCTAGTCGTATCTTCTAGTTGTGGTTTTAATGTTTTTTGATTTTTATCTTATTTTGAAATAATTTAATAATATTTTAATTATAAACTATAGAACGCGATAATTTAAACCATAACTGGTTTATAACGTTTATTCAGACATTAGTTTAAAGATTATTTTACATTTTACTAAATAGTAACTGAAACAATGAAGTAGGGAATGTTGATATCTATTTTTTTAGAAACACACAATATGCCGTATTTTTGAAACAATGTTGTTGTCACCCCCAGGTTGTTTTTAAAACGTGAAAATATTATTGTGAGTCGTATTGTTTCATAAACTTACATTATAGGTACATTTTAGCATTGACATAATATAATATTTAAACATTAAACACCTCGTTAAACACCTACTTAAATAATTGCATAATATACAAATTTAATATCATGTATAACATATTTTTCTTCAAATTTTTATTGTGAATTATAACAAAAATTAAAGTTTGTTAATGTAATACCCGAAATATGTAAATTAAATAACTACGGTCAATCATTTAATCTATACAGTATTATTTCTGGAAGTACAATTTATTAAAAATGTTCGTTCGACAAAAAATATCAATCTATTTATAAAAGTTACAAACGTCATAAGACGCAAAAACTCAGGTATTCAGCTATCTACCAAATATCATCACAAAACAAATAGCACCTCTTCTGTACTGAATACAACTCCCGTCAGTCTTCCATATCACAAAATTGATTATTTATTTATAACTACGTTGGTTGTTTGATCATTTGAACAAAAACTTATCCCGGTACTTGTACTTTGTCGGTCAATGTTGCAACAATAAAATACTTGCTCTTGTTCATCCATTTATAAGCAAGGTGAGCGGATGTTTGCGATCGATATTTGGGTTGGTTTACAGAGAAATTTTATGGGTTATTTCTGGAGCGCGCCATTTAATGTTTGATGTGCACAGCTGAAATTTATGTGTGCTGGCAATAAAGGAATAATGCTAAAGAGAAATTAGGTATTGTTTTTGGTTATTGATACAACGTTTTACTAGAAGAGATTACAAATATGTTGCACATAAAATTGCAAAGGATGTAATGCGAAAGTGATAAAAATATGAGTCATTTTATTTCGGAAACTGTTGTGTAACTTTCTGCAAAAATTATTCATAACTGATAAGAAAACAATGAAATAAATACTTTAACTACTATTTTGCAGATGCGCAATGGAATTTTAGCTTTCGAAAATAAAAATTTAATTGCTAAGCAGATTGTCACCTAATTCGTATCTACTATTTGCAATATTGCATTGTATTGAATACAATTTCAAGATTATCGTCAATATTTGCGAGAACATAACTCAAGTCAAAAACTTAAATATGACTCATAATCATTCTTCTTGGTTTGATTAAAATCAATATTAGATCACAAATAACAAACAATAAAAATATATTTATTACTAACTGCTAATTTACTCGAAAACATAAATTCCTATCTAATTATTTCCGGCTTCACCGACAAATAAAACTAATCATTGTATTGTATTTTATTATGATATCGGAATCGATGAGATCGGAATTTAAGGAGGTTCCCTACACATGCAGTGGCGTACTCAGATATCAGACTTTAATTAATAAAAATATTTTTATTAATGTAAAACAAAATTCGGTCAACGGGTGTTAGTTGATATTGCAATTCGTTCAGTTGCGGTGATATATTTTTACAATAATTTCTAATTCACTAATCAAAAAATGCTTGAAGATTTTTTTACAACAACAACAATATTGTTACAACTATGTGGTCAACCTTCTTCAAATTTTGGGAAATTGATGTCCGTGCTTGCATACGTTTATATACCAAAAATTAAGTAAATAGAACATTTCTAACATCTTTTTATTTAATCAATTAATGGAAAGCCATAAGAGCCCATGTAAAATATTAAAATTTAACAATTAATTTCGTTCAAACTACGTGGTCAAAAATTTCCAAAAAATTCAGGTATCATTTTTATGACACAGACAACATAAATTCCAAGTTTGGTTGCATTAGAACATTTTTTAAAATGTCTAGGGAACCTTCTTAAACCTCTTTGGGTTATGTCCCTAGGGTTACTTGATGGCACACACACAGAATTAATTTTTTACTTTGTTTATACTTTGCAACGGAGTTTACTTTACTACCATGTGTGTTGCCAGTCAACTCGGCGCAAGCTCTTGTTGCAGCCTCTAGCCGGTGCCCGATAGCTAGAGATTGAAAAGTTAATTAGATTCCAACTTGGAATGGTAATGGGAGTAGGTACCAATCCAAACCAGGTCGTGAAAATTTTCTTACCTGACGGGGATTCGAACACACGACCTCTTTAACAACTAACCAGAGCCTAGCATTTTACCACTATGCTATCCCGCCGTGTAAATAAAACTAATCATTTGTTCCTAAAACTCGAGATGGGATAATCAGCAATCTGCAGTAGGTGATGTTAAAATATGTAAAAAATTAATATGTTTTTCATACTAATTAAGATATTTTGGAATATAAATTTTGTTTGGTTTACATTAAATTAAGTTACTTAAGTGAGTAGGTATAAATTAATAGAGTATTTATGAACATACGACTACTACTTAAATTTGAAATGAGTCAATTTATTTTCTAAAATTTGACACATTATGTCAGTTACCTATCTTTTTTTAATGAACTGCATTTTTGAAGTAGGTAATTATAAAATGCATGCACCTACTTCAGTTGCAATAAATTTAAAATAAAATAGAACGCATATTACTCGGCATATTATAACATCAAAGAAGTTTGATGACAGTTTGTTATTTAATTAACTTTAAATAACTTTAATGAAGTTTTTTCGTGCGTAGGTAATATAAAAAATTCGTAAAAAATATAACACCACATGATATAGAAATTATAAATATACCTGCACAAAGTTTATGTTTTTAATTCATTACAGAGATAACTATCTTCTAGTGAACTTGCCTTCTTTGTCGTTTTTGCAGAAATAAATATATTTTCTTTTTCTTTCCAGATAATATTTAATTTTTTATTTAGGTAAACAACTAACTATTTTAAATTGAATTCATGTAGGTAGTAAAATATGTTTTTATAAAACCATATTTATCGATATTTATGTTTTTTTCTATAGAAATAATTTACAAAGAATGCAATGCTTCCTATATTATCTTTAATATATGAAAATTACTTATGCGGTAATAAATTACATAATAATCTCTCGCAATAAAGAATCTCAACCACTGATTGATATCGCTTTATAAATGAACTGCAGAGAAATCAATGTAGCATAGCCACAGTTGCCCATTAATCAGAAACCAATATACTTAAAGCCACTGCCAGAAGAAGAAGAAAAAAACCTATTACATTATTTTTATCTTCTTTCTTACTGGTGAAATTCCATTCCAGTGATGCTAATGAAGAATAAAAAAATAAATGAAACACCTGCGGTTCCAACCGTCACCTGTTGTCGGCGAAAATATTTTTACGAAGAGAGTAAATTATTTCGAAGAAGAGACACTACTAGAAATAAGAGAAGAGCGTATTTAACTAATGCGAATTAATTTCTCATTTAGTTTGATGATTCAATAAAATTGTTTAGTAATTATCTAACATGAAAACAAAATAGTATCGTAAAATTAGAATCAATAACTAAAGCTGTTCGATATTTGAATTTGAATATTGATGTTCGATGTGAAATAAATATAGATTTTATCGATAAATCAATGTTTCGATAAATCGATGTATCAATGTATCGATATATTTTATGTATCGATATGTCGATTATTGATGTATCAAAATATCGATATATCGATGTATCGGTGTATTGATATATTGATGTGTCGATATACCGGTGTACCATTGTTATGATAAAACGATGTATCAATATAGAATATACATATATGTAGAAGATAAATGGAATTAGTTTCAAATTAACTAAACTAGTACTCACTGTAACTTAACGCACAAGCGCATATTATTTGAAAATATCTAAAGGAACGAATACGTATACCGAATGCGTTATCCTAATCTTATACACAACATAATCATAAAATACCAAACAGTTTTACTACATTTTTAACATGTTTGTATCGAAGTAGTGCACAAAATACACGTGGTCGAAAAATATGACAACATAATAATTAAAATTGCTAATTCTGTAACGAATAATCCACATAGGCAGGAGCGAAACATCGATGTATCGATTTATCAAACATCCATGTAGCGATATATCAAACATCGAAATAGCGATACATCAAACATCGATATATCAATACATCGATATTTTTCTTCAAAATATCGTTATTCGATATATCGATATAATACCGATATATCGATTTAAACAAACAGTCCTATCAATAACAACAGTATTCGCTGTGCAAACAGTATAGCATCAAGTGTAATAATTTGTATTACTGAAAGTCCTAAATAAATATAAATAATAATAACTCTATTTGTGTAACTGTCACATGTGGTGCAGTGCTAATTGCGTATTTATTTTTGTGTAAATTTCAAGTACCTACAACAATCCAAACTAAATTTAAATATAAAATGTGAAGATTCCTAATGTCTTTCATTTTATTTTTAGGAAATTATTAATAGCATACTGCGGTGTATTAATGTACCGCTAATATTGATTTTTCTTTCATTTCATATCTAAAAATTCTTGTAAAAATATCTAAAATACGACTAAAATATGAACGAGTAACACGGCATAATGTTATTTTAATGGATATAAAATTTATATCAAGGTACACACAATTGACCTTTACCATGTATTTTTGCATATTACATCCGTTAACCGTTATTACTTTGGAGGTTATATGAATTGACGTTTTAAACAAAACCTGAACAATATTGATAATCTATTTTTAAACCAATATCAAATTATTTCTAAATAAAACTGTAAATTGAAAAATGATTAGATTCCAACTTGAAAACGATTGAACAAAAAAACATATTGCCTCGTAGTTGAAACAAATTGATACCATCGTTGTATAAATCTTTTGCGAGGAGCAGATTTAAAAGCAATTTTCAATTTCCGCGTGACAAACACAACCACTCTCATCAGCTGAGAGACACACGTGGGTAAAGTGAACTTACACAGTGGCGCGTCGTTTCGAGTACTTAGCGGTGTCTGTCTCTTCCAGGAAATCGTCCCAAGACCTGGCGGGCACGACGCACAGTCCCTCGGACGCGAACTCCAGCATCGAGGAGAACAGCCAGCTGGAGCGCTTCTCCTTGGTGAAGCCGCCGCCTCCGTCGCTGAGCCTGATCGCACGCATCACTACACGACACGGAATCACTGCATCACGATCACGTTGAGGTTAGGACACAACGCGCACTACACGGTGCCACTGCCACTGCGTTCAAACTGGTTCTAATCGAAGCGATCGTTGGATCGGTCGCGCTGGTCGTAGGCGGCCGCGATGGCCTTCGCTCACTCACTGCAAGCACACTTCACTTCACAACTTTAGGATTACATCTGCACTAATGTTGTGTACGTTGGAGGAAGGATGAGCGGCTCTTCGGGGAAAAGACCTTATTCGGCAGTGATTTACGGGTGGGTTTCGACTGCAGAATGGAAAATGCAAGGTGGGATGCCCGTAGGCATGTCAGGCCATGCTAAGATCGGACTGCTTCGTTGTTGTTTTACTACCTGTGCTCACTGTGTTGATACTTCGCTTCGCGGATCTCGAAGCACTTCGTAATTTTAATTACCACAATTATCGTCATGTTCTTGAATGGATAATACATATTTATCTCATTTTTTCTTGTTATTTTTGTAATCTTCCACTTCCAACTACTAAGTTATGAATACGGAAGTTGTTTATATTTCAACCATGTGCAGAAGAATCTTATTACAGTGCGTACAAGTTAATTTATTGCACCGTTGTAAATTGAAAATAATTATTGATTAATATCTCAATTAAAACCGCAATTATAACGGAAAGTTACAATCTGGATGCTAAGTTCTCTTTGTGTATTTTAATTTAATACGATTATTTGTAATAAATAATCAACATTTATCATTAACAATTTATGGTTCACATGAAATTGAATCAGGGAATAATTTAACATTCAATAACACCACGCGTCATTAGTTTAATTTCTCCCTGCAGAACGGACCACTTACATACGCATAATATTAATAATGTAAACAACATAGATACATTTGTAATTCAAAACCAATAGATGTAGGTACATATTTTTTATATAAAATACCTTTTGCATGATATACCCATAAGGTAATTATGTCATTGCCATTTGTATATTTTTATTGCTTTATGCAAATTAATATAGCAATTGTAAACATAAAAATTGCATATTTTTATTGGAATGTCGGAATACCATATTGTACTTTTATAATAGAAAACTTCTCGCACCTCCCTCTTTATTACGAGTTTATAATCAGAATACCTACCGGTAAAGTTTGTAATAAATATCGAGATGTTTAATATAAAAGTGTTCGTTCAACGGCTTTGCACGAAAGCCATAAATTAATAAAAATTGCGCTTTTGGATATAAAAATAAATTTAAAATTATACATGAATCTAGATAGAATAGAAAATTAAAATCAACATTATTTCTGGAACACGTGTCTTTAATTTTTTTTTAAGAATCTACAGCGTTTCAGTGATTATTAAATTGATTTTTGACCAATAAAATTTTTGTATTATGATTTTGGCCAAAGTTAACTTAACTTTTATAAAAGAAAAACTATTATAGTGTTACATTTGTCGTCAAACATCTTTTATAATGCCCCGTACGTGGAAAGTCTTTTCTAATAGTTTCTTGAAAATAATACAAATGCTAGGAGTTGTCATTAAAAAAACAGTCAATACCATTCATACGAAGAAAGACATTAATTTTAATTAGTTCTATAATAGTTATTTATGTAACAAGTACGCAAAATAGAGTTTTAGAGGATGAGTTTATTTACGGACGAGGCGCAAGCCGTCTTTAAATTAGGTGAGTCCTCTAAAACTCAGTTTGTGTACGTGTTACATACAAAACAAATTAGTACCTATGCTCTCCAAATTTATTTAGTTACTATTTAAAATTATTCTAAAATACATATTACTTAAAAATACAATTTAAAAAAAACGTAAGTGATGAAACAATGAAAATCAGTGAAAATAATCCTATAAAATGTAAATAACAGCTCATTGCCTAGGTTACGTTTACCGTTACTTTAAAGGACTGGTCCCCCTAAAATATTATTTTGCGAATTCAAAACAGTTCGCAAAGAAACGATTTTAGAGAGCATGTACAAAAAACTATTATTTAAGATAACTAGTTTATATTTTTTTATGACAGCTCCTAGCACTTGTTTTACTTTCAAGAAACTTTTAAGGAAAAACTTTCCTCGTGTGACCTGGGCATAAAAGATCTTTGTACAGAACTTTTATAGTATAATGCCGGCCTTAATAATATCCAAACAAAGTATTGATTTTAAATTTATCTTACAAAATAAATGAATTACTTAAGCTGTAGATAAAGTAGTACAGGGTGTTTCATAACTTCGAGTACATACGTTATGTTGTTTGATATGAAATCAAAAAGAATTTTTTTTTAAATTCGAAAAATTAATGGTAGTTTACCTTCATATTTTTTGTAGTACTGCACTGGATTCGTTTTCCTATTTAACACACACAATAGTAATAGCTAATCAACATCTTAAATTACATAATACTAGTAAAATAAACAAACAATATTTAATTACTTTTAATGAAACAATAATTACTTCACCCAGTGGTAGTGGCAACGAAAAAATTTTGACTGGGAAACATAAGTAAATTAATTTTGAGATTTAAAATAAAATTCTTTTTGATTCGTAATCAGTATACCAAACAACATTATACCCTTAACGTACCTATGTACCTGAAGTTATGAAACACCCTGTATAATATATTCTTAGAAGTTGACAAATAGACAAATACTCGCCTTCGGCTCGTCTAGTAATCTTGAGAAGCTAAAGATTAAACTTACCAAATCACAAATCTGACAGTTAAAATCGTCTATAACAATTTTCCGACCAAATTTCTGTTTATCTTTTTACTTCTCCAAGCTTTCGCAACCGCAGATTTACTCTAAAATGGATAAATAATAACACGGTCCGAGTCTACACGACCGGTCTCCGGTCTACGGTCCTCGAATCGTGTTTCGGTCCAATCTCAATGGTCTAGAGATGGTCCCAGCTGTTTCGTGCGACGAAGATAGCTATAATTGCAGTTATTAATGGTAGAGAGAGAGAGGTGTTAAGACCCTTTCGTACAGTGGAACCTGATATTTTGGGGTTGCCAGTTGCTATATATTACTTTATCAGAGCCGTAATAAGGGGATGTCAAGATAGATGAAAAATGAATTGGGATAGACCGATGAGCAGTTATGAATATTGATGGTGTCATAAGTGGATAAGTTGTTTTTGTTGACTACTTTTCGATAATTGATCCTATTTGTAACTCGCTGTAATTTTTTCCGATAAAGCAAAATCAAACTGTCTTTTATTCATAACGTCAAAAATTTCAGCAATTAGTTGTAAAGTAATTTAAAAATATACGTATATGAAACAAAACAAGTGAGGTACGGGAAAGAGCAGCGTATTGATTAAAATGAATTATTTATTAACGCGATAATTAATATTTTTTTAAATTATTAATTATTCAAGGATGAAGTAATGCACAGGGAAGTTGGGAAGTACTTTTTGATCATAAATTAATACATTATTTTCATACTGCACATATAAATACTTTTAAAGGTAATATGTAGATTAAGTTTTCAATTAAATATTTTTTTAGTCTGTAGGTATGGCATTCATAAAATAATTAACTTGTCATATTATTTATATTGACGTATTCATAGGTACGTACTTATTTATACATGCACTACTGCTGTTTACTGTTTAAGGATCCCGTCTCCGTAACAAAATATTGCGTGTTTAGAGGTGTCGCAGTTTCTGCTTTACTCATTGCATATTAAAAATTTGATGGAAAACATGTATTAGATGTATGTGAAAGAATAATTCTAGGTTTATGCCCAGTTAGAATGCAGAAAAAATTTTTGGAGTCCATCTAAAAAATTAATGAAAAAGTGTATTTTAAGCAAATTTTAAGATTATTAAGATTAAGATATTTAATAGAAAATGCATAAACCTAGTTCCATTCTTCGTCTGTAAATAAATTTATGAAATTTGCTACATCTGTAAAATTTCGTGAGCATTTTATAAATTCCTAGATTGCTTTTATGTATTTTAAGGGAATGTTTCGGTGTTGAGCTACGTGGAGTAGATACCCTTAAATAAAGTTATGATCAATTTTGTCTCGTTAAATCATATATCTTGAAATAAAATAAACGTATTATTGGTATCATTTTTATATGATTTTTGAAATATTAGAGACATTTAAAATTTAAATAAGTTACAGAAAAACCCTGAACCAATTAAAACAAGTTGTCTCAATTTTCTTATTAATCTTAATCTAAACTTAAATAACAGCAGTACTTGCAGTACTCAGTACACGCACACACACACACACATCTAAATAACCTAACAGTCTTTTATATTAAAATATATATTTATAGTTACCTACAAGAATAATATGACCTACAGTATATCTCTTAAAGTAAAATGCATTGTTTTTAAATTTTAATTGCATGCCAGCTAAAAATTTCAGTTATTTAAAAAATTTACATCACTGAATAAAATTTAAAACTTGTTATAAAAAAATGTGATTAAATTTATAACAGATAAAAATATATTTTTTTAATCATCCTTCATCCTATTATACTCCGAGATGAATATAGTGATAAATTTTCATCGCTGAAAATTCTAAATATTTGAAAATGAAATTTCAGAAAGATATGATTTATATGCAGCATTTATCTATCTGGGTAACATTCGGTAGCAACGTCAGCCGTGACTACTGACTAATTCATCGTTCAGAGGTCACATCGGTAAACCGGTTCACTGTTTTACCGGCGTTAATGTTAATATTGATAAATATTTGACACTTCCGTAACAGTAGGTACATGATTTTACACTTTCGAAAATTTAACTTTTAAATGCTTAAATATTTCACATACAAATTCATGATGTATTATTCAAATATAAACAAACATTCCATTTCCAAAATTGATTTAATATTTAATTGAAAAATTATTATTTAAAACGATTTTTTAAATATTAAAGATCTTTATTAATTATATTTATATAATGTTATAGTCACGAAATGATTATTTAATTAACCTCAATATAGGTACATATTTCACAGTCTTTATATTTATAAACTTGAAGAAGAGAACGGTTTATAATGACTAACAAAATTTTAAAATTCGTTCTTAAACCGGAGATAAAAATTCTTCCAGGTTATTAAGAAATACCGTCAACTGTATAATATAAGCTTTCTTTTCAGAATCCTATAAAAAATATGCGATCATATACATATCAAAAATTTATGGAAATCAGAGTCCAGAATTTTAAATAATGGAAGAATTTTAGTTTTTTGCGTGCATTTCATTATTATTATTTGTAGAAAAACTAAAACAAAATGTATAAAAATCCAAAAAAGACCATTTTTGTTGCAAATTATATTATGTAAGTACTTAATCACAATTTTCTAGGACAAGGATAAGACGTTCGATCCAATTCTCTTGTTGCGTGAGAAGTAAAAAATCTGCTGTGTGCTGGACACAACCGTCCGCCTTATCCTGAAAACTAAATTTTCAATTTAATTTGGTACAATGTATTATGTACTCGTATATGATATATATATATATATCGTTTAATGGCACCAACCTGTCAATATTTTTTTACTCAGAAGCCTATATGTAGTGTGCATCAGAAATCTTCGGGATGTCATATGCCTATATCTTCCCTTATGACGCAATATACTACTATATATTACGTCGTCAAATTTTATTTGACCGTAGTTTTAAATATGTTTTATTTGAAATATAAGGTCAGTAATAACATTTTCTGTATTCTGTTCTTTCTGTGGTATATTTACTATTTATAAAACTTAAATAAATATAAATATATCCGCCATATTGGTATGTTCGAGTAGCACACCCCCCTTCCGTATCATGTCTTCAATCCCACACCCAATAAATCTGAATATTATGCTACCTCTATAATTTTCTATACTCGAAGGTAAAAACAGAAACGAACAGGTAGGTACATGAAGAAAACATTCAGTGGGGAAGATGGGCAATTGTCATAAGTCTAAAGGTCATGTCAAAACCATAACACATACAAAAAATATAAACCAACTACATTTTGAGGGAATAGTAGTAGGTACAACGATATTATATTACTTGACATTTGAAGATAATAGCCCTTATAGAAAATAAATTTTGTATTTTGTAATATGTCAAGCATATAAATCTTATCATAAAAACGTTAAACTACAGTACATTTAAATTCTTACATGATAAATATATTCGATAAGAGCTGTTGAAAGGTCAATTATTTTCAAATTAATAAATTTTTGTAGAGAGACATGCAACATGCAACCAATAAGTGTCCACGTGAATTCGGTTGCATATCACAAAGTTAAGCACAGCACGAAACAAATGAATTGCGAAAACTGAAAACATCAAAACAAATATACGTACGCAGACGTATGAAGGAATTTTTAATATACGACATTTTTCGGGGAAAAAATTGGTAAATCGTAATAACCTATATATTTAAAGGGAATTTTTCGTCGTATATTGTTTGTAGATTAAACATGCTCTACTTTGTAAAATATATTTCCATTCTGAAATTCAATATACTCGTACCTACTGGCATTTATTGAAATGCATTTTATCATTTGTTGACTTTGTTGGAATATTTATTAAAAGATAACATTCATCATAACCATTAAAAAATATATTGATATTTATGTGGTTCGGTTTTGTTTATACATATAGTTATACAATATGTCAGTTTTAGAATATCACACATTTGACAGATTTTGATGTGTACACAGGAGTCGTAACTATTAATTAGGAGATAGATTATTAATTAGTTCAGTGGTATTCTCTATTTCCTCTACACTAACAATCTACATTTCTAGATTATATACTGAATCTGTTTATGTCAACTATTGTATTGTCTTTGTTATGTGTAATTGCAGACTTTATAATAGTTAATATCTAAAAACTTTAACTCACAATTAGAAATTAATTTTACAATTTCAAATGAACATTTCATAAAAATATGCTTCAAAAAATGTTTATTGATTCGCGAAACTGAACTTTTTAAATTTTCATTTATTTGATATCTTTAATGCTTTTATTCCATATCATATTTTATTAAGGACACGTTTCAAAAGTAGAGACAATTGCTACATATCGGTCATACTTATGAACTACGTTGCTATATTTAAAATATTCTCAATAGAGGGCTATACAATCGTGTTCTAAGGTTTGTGTCTGTTTACTATGACGAATTTCTCCCTAATTCTTGATGAACTCATCGGTGACGGGACGCAGGAGAAAATCAAGATCCTCGATAAATTTAAGCTTTCCTTCATTTAATATTGATTAGTCATTTTTATATCTTAATCTGGTTTTCATAGTATACATAAAACAAAATAAAATGAGCATTTTTATTATTATTTAATTTTTTGTTTTGTTTTTTAAATAAATTTTTTATAATTTTTTTTCTGTAGTTCTGTATATTTAACAAATGTTAAGTACACATACACAATTATTTCGTAACAATTGAAAACGTTTACAAATTTCTCTCATCATTACATTTTTATGTACCTACTTAAACCTATGTGTATTTGTCAAAAACAGAAATTATATACAAGTATTCGTTTGGACTGGAGAACTACATAAGTTATATAAAATTTAACATTTATTATTATATTATTGAGGCATAAATTACCAAATTTCTTAGAATTTTTTTTATTGTCGAGATTCGAGAATATTTTCCTGGAATCAATTTTGCTGGAGATTAGACAAATTTTTCTGAAACATTGTTGTGTGGCGATCAATTGTTAAAAATATTTTCAATAGGAATTATTTTTGTTAGATTTGATTGCAATATCAGATGTTTCTAAATAATTCTAAGAAACTTCAAAATCAAAATTGAAATTGAATTATCATTAGCAGATGTAAGAAAAATGAAATATTTTAGTCCCTCCTTCGTTTTAGTTATAGAGTAGTTATTGTTAATTTAGTGTAAAACTAGCATCAGGACCCGTTACGCGGCTCTAACACTAGGTCCCGCTACCGCGGGCTACCGCGAGGCTCAAACTCCGCGCACCCTGAATTTGGGAGGATTCGGCACTTCGTGCATCAATAATTGTAACATTTAGACTCTACCGAAATAAATTGTAATCTTTTCGTATGATGAAATTATAATTATTTAATTACAACTTCAAATTATTAATCTTTCTTCTTCAATATAAATTTTAGTTAAGCCATTACAATTTTAGAATAGAATAAGATAATAAGTATGTGTAATAAAATAAATATCTTGGTGATCCAACTATAAACAAAAGACGTCATTTTGAACAACATAGTACATCAGTTCCCATCAAGAACTTTAATATGATATTAAACTCAATAAGATTATAACATTTTTTTATATAAACAAATTGCAATCGCCGGCAATAATTTTAAATAAATTTATTAATTAGCCCTCGCCCTCACCTAGCTCTCTAATTAGATGTCAAACTCGATATAGTTCTATTATTTTTTCGATTAAAACAAATGCCGATCGTCGGTCACCATTTTCAATAATTTAATTATTGAGCCCTTATCTAGCCTTTACTTTGATACTAAACTTGATATGATTTTATAATTTTTTAATTAAAAACAAATGCCAATCGTCGAACACCACTTTAAATAATTTTATTATTAATTAGCCCTCATTTGGCTCATTAATTTGATGTCAAACTCGATATCATTTTATAATTTTTTCGATAAAAACAAATATAAACAAATAATATGATTTATCTAGCCCTTTAACTTCATATCAAACCAGTGTTGTGACAGATCATTTTAAAATTGATCTAGATCAAGATCTTCTAGTTTAATATGATCTAGATCAAATCTTAGATCAATTTTTACGATAGGATCTTTTTTTTAGATCAGATTAGAATTTAGTGATCTTTTTTCTTTAGATCGTAAAAAGATCAATATTAGACAAAATATTTAGGTAGGTAATTGTTGTATTACATTAGGTACATAAAAAAGAAGAAAATACGTAGTATTCAAGCGATTTAATCTACAGTTTAAAATTAAAACATATTAAAAATATTAAACTCGTACTTTTGCTAAATATTCAATTTCATGCTTTAACTTGCATATAGCGTAGAAAAATCTAAAAATATAATCTTATTTTAAGATCGTAGATCATATTTATTTGATCTAGATCAAATTCAAGATCCTTAAATATAAGATGATCTAGATCAGACCAAAGATCACGTAAATTGAGCTAGATCGGTGATCTAGATCAGTCACAACACTGTATCAAACACGATATGATTCTATAATTTCTTCGATAAAAACAAATTCGGAACGCGTGCCGCAATTTTTAACAACTTTCTAGCCCTTAAATTTACTTTTAAAAAACAATAGCCTGAATAGCCGACCTCTATTTTGAACAATTTTGTACATCAGTCCTAATCAAGACCTTTGATTTCTTTTCTTAGAATAAATATAAGATTTCGTGAAAATAAAGTATAACTAATGTAGAAAATATAGTAGTTATCGGTTATCCAGCTCGGTTCAAATCAAATGTGTCATTGTCACTGTCTGTTGTGTAGAAAGTCGAAAACTATATTACCGATATTTAGTGACAATTAAGTTATTTCGACTGAGCTGCCATCTCTACGGTAAAGGATGAACTATTTTCGACTACTTTGCTACTCAAATCTACTCAATTTGAATAAATTTTAATAGCCATTTTTGAGAAAACTACTGTAACAATTAAGATAAACATTGCAGATGTGTGAATATTAGAGCAAATATTGTTTCCTGAGAGTAATTTTGTATTGATATAGGGCATAATATTGAATAAAAATATTGTTTTAATGTTTATAGTAAACAATATTGGAACAAAAAATATTTCAGGAAACAGAAAAAAAAATATAAATTTCAATAATGTTTTGTTTGCCTAGATATTTTGACCAGGAGCGGAGAAAATGGCTATTAAAAATTGATATATTTTTATGCAACCTGCAAAACATCTGTAACGCACCCTTAAGGGTAGGAATGAAATTGTCATATCGGCGAACTTTGAAACTAGGGGTGACAATTATACGAAATAGATGGCACCGTAGTATTCATTTTGTATTGTTAGCAAGCGGGTAGTTGTGTAGGTTGTATGGCACCCGAGCCTACCCGTACGTAGCCGAAATATTTCTACGAGCACTGCAGCTGTGCCTTGCTGAGTTTGTTCTAATAAATAAGTTTCACTGAAATGGAGAAATATTTCATAAAATTACATTCAAAAATTTTATGACCATTATAAATAATAAATAACTAGTAAATCGACCAAGCACCAAAATTAACTTTGTCCCATATTATTTCTTCTATTAACTTTGAAAAATGGACAATTAGTCCAGTCAATGAGTGCCCAAAAGAGGGGTGTAGAGTGCATGGAATATGCGATAATTTTTGACTTCAGGAATTTGTTAGGGGTAGTTAGTAGGTAAACATACTAAAAGTCCCCACCCATGGGAGGTGAGCTAAAGGAGGGAGGGGGGTTGAAAGGTCCCATTTTTTGGTTTTTCGCTTATATCTCGGAAACGGTGCATGTCGGAAAAAAATGTTTCAAATAAAAATGAAAGCTAATTAAATTTCCTATAAAATTGTCTATATACATATTTGTCGAATTCCTAACGGTTTCCGAGATATACGTTATTGAAAATCGATAATTTTCGTAAAAATAATTTTTATCCACTCTTTTTGTCGAACATTTGCTTCTAGTGCCTCTTACGATCGTTTCTCAGAAAATTGTCTAAAACTAAGTTGTAGAACATTAAATTTCCTTCAATTTGATATACACTTTTGACACTTTATCTTCAACCAATCAAAAGTTATAGAATTTCTAACATGTACGCTCAATTGGCAGCCAACTAGCAAATAGTACATTAATATTAGCTCCAAAGCCGGAAATTAAAAAAAAAATAAAGGTTTGAGTGCTCCAAATTGTTCATTAGCCTTGGCTCTAAATGTGGTAAAAAGTCTTCGAAACCATATTGTCGGGTTTGGCAGTAAGGGTGAGGTGGGGGGAAGGGAAAGTGCCAGTACCGTATGTTTTATCACAAAAACGAATGTAACTATTTAGCAGATACGAATATCGACTTCCGGTTTCAAGCATTCGATTCTGCAGACTTTTTTCTATAAACAATATAATTTTGTAAACTTTTGGAGACCCTATTTTAACCACAATTTTAACAAAGAAAATAAATGAGTTTTAGTATTTTTTCAAATTCTTGTATTTAATCCACTCTAATTTCTGAACGAATTAAGATATCGACTTCCGGTTTCCAGCATTGGATTCCTCGGATTTTTTTCTGTAAAAGTCATTGTAACAAAAACTTCTAAAGAGCTTGGTTGACCTAAAATTTGAAGAGAGAAAATAGTGAAATCTGAGTATTTTATTTATTTATTATTTCTAATCATTTATCATTTCTAAATGGGTTCATATATTGACTTTTTGTTTCTAACATTTTATATAGAATTGTTTTGAAAATTTAAATCTTAAAACCGCAAGTCCATTTCTTTATTTGTTTAGATATTATAGTTGATTAAACACAGTAAACAAGAAAATACTCAAATTTCACTATTTTCTCTCCTCAAATTTCAGCTCAACAAAGCTCTTTAGAAGTTTTTGTTATAATGACTCTTACAGAAAAAAATCCGAGGAATCCAATGCTGGAAACCGGAAGTCGATATCTTAATTCGTTCAGAAATTAGAGTGGATTAAATACAAGAATTTGAAAAAATACTAAAACTCATTTATTTTCTTTGTTAAAATTGTGGTTAAAATAGGGTCTCCAAAAGTTTACAAAATTATATTGTTTATAGAAAAAAGTATGCAGAATCGAATGCTTCAAACCGGAAGTCGATATTCGTATCTGCTAAAAAGTTACATTCGTTTTTGTGATAAAACATACGGTACTGGCACTTTCCCTTCCCCCCACCTCACCCTTACTGCCAAACCCGACAATATGGTTTCGAAGACTTTTTACCACATTTAGAGCCAAGGCTAATGAAAAATTTGGAGCACTCAAACCTTTATTTTTTTTAAATTTCCGGCTTTGGAGCTAATATTAATGTACTATTTGCTCGTTGGCTGCCAATTGAGCGTACATGTTAGAAATTCTATAACTTTTGATTGGTTGAAGATAAAGTGTCAAAAGTGTATATCAAATTGAAGGAAATTTAATGTTCTACAACTTAGTTTTAGACAATTTTCTGAGAAACGATCGTAAGAGGCACTAGAAGCAAATGTTCGACAAAAAGAGTGGATAAAAATTATTTTTACGAAAATTATCGATTTTCAATAACGTATATCTCGGAAACCGTTAGGAATTCGACAAATATGTATATAGACAATTTTATAGGAAATTTAATTAGCTTTCATTTTTATTTGAAACATTTTTTTCCTACATGCACCGTTTCCGAGATATAAGCGAAAAACCAAAAAATGGGACCTTTCAACCCCCCTCCCTCCTTTAGCTCACCTCCCATGGGTGGGGACTTTTAGTATGTTTACCTACTAACTACTCCTAACAAATTCCTGAAGTCAAAAATTATCGCATATTCCATGCACTCTACAATATATTCATTGACTGGACTAAATAGATATAATTTTTTCAAAATTTGATAAGTACTTTTTACATAGGTATTTTTTTATTTTTTATTGCATTTTAAAATGAAATGATAGATATTTTAAATAAAGTTAAAGTAGGTAATTAATGTATTTTGATGAACTTATATAATTGTCATAAATAAATTTTTATTTTCTCTAGGTAGTATAATTGTTGCCCGAAACTAGCCCGAAACTCGTACTTTGCCGCATCCTAGCTATGCAATCTCATCTTGAAGTTGAAAATAATTGTTATTGTTCGTTTTAAATTCCATTAGTCTTAAGTCTTATGAATCATATTTTGTCCTTCATTTCTGGCCAATAAAATAATTTTCAATATAGTATTTATCTACTACGATCTACGACTATTGAATAATATATATTCATTATGTAGGTGGCGTCCGCTTATTTAGTCAAATATAGTTTTGTCAAAACGTAGTTTGACCAAAAATAATTAAGCCAAACTGTATTTTAGTCAAACTGTAATTTGTTCAACTAGAATTTTGTCAAACCGTAAATATGCCAACCCGTAATTTGGCCAAACTGTATTCTAGACAAACTGTAATATCACATTCCGTATTTTGACCAAACCGCAACTTCGACTAATATTTTATTGTCAAATCATTTTCAGGTCAACCGTAATTTAGCCAAAACGCAACTATACCTAACTGGAATAATCCAAAACGGAATTTATTCAAACCGTATTTTTGTCAAATCGCAGTTATGCATAACCGTAATCTTGCCAAACGCATTTTACTCAAATCGTAATCTGCCCAACTGCATGTCTTTATATAGAGTTGGGAAGATTACGATTTGACTAAAATACGGTTGGCAAGATTACGGTTATGCATATCTGCGATTTGACAAAAATACGTGTTGGATAAATTCCGTGTTGATTATTCCAGTTAGGTATAGTTGCGTTTTGGCTAAATTACGGTTTAACTGAAAACTATTTGACAAAATAATATTAGTCGAAGTTGCGGTTTGGTCAAATTACGGAATGTGAAATTACAGTTTGTCTAGAATACAGTTTGGCCAAATTACGGGTTGGCATATTTACGGTTTGACAAAATTCCAGTTGAACAAATTACAGTTTGACTAAAATACAGTTTGGCTTAATTATTTTTGGTCAAACTACGTTTTGACAAAACTATATTTGTCCAAATTGTGTGCTCCCTATATATTCATTATGTAGGTATCTTTAGTAAGATAAACGTAAACCCTTCCATATGACACACTATTGTATTATGAACAGTGTTGTAATAGATAACAATACGTTTCATTTAGATAAAGATAACTAATTATTTATTTAGATAAGATTATAGATAATCAGTGAAGAAATTAATTATCTAGATAATAGATAAACGATAAATTATTATTATCTAGATATTTATTATAGATAATTTAAAAATATATACATTACAATATTACAAGTTATAACATTATTTATAAGTATAAGCGGTATCAGCAGGTGAGCTTGTGCGCTGTACGCTGTACGCTTGCACAGTTTCCATTTGAATTAGGAAAAATGGTAATTATTTTACTAAAATTATCATCTATATTTTTAAAAAATAGATAAAGAAAATTTATATTTTTATCTAGACAAGATAATAGATAAATTAGAAAAAATATACCTATACATAAGATAATAGATAAAGATAAAACTATAAGTATTATCTAGATAATTTATCTAGATAGAATTATCTAGGTAAATTATAACACTGATTATGAATTCATAATTTATTCATCGCACTATTGTATTATGAAACCATTATTCAACACAACAGAATACAAATTTGTAAAGAAATGTTTTATTTAAAGTATATTATGTCATAAGTAAGTTATGAAAAAAATTTAATTGAACGGAGGCTGGCTTCAACACAGAAGAGTTTGCCTGTGAATGAATCTTTTGATTCGGGTGATACTTATTTCTGTCTTTGAATATTTTAGATTTTATTTGTATATTTTAAATGGGTACGGGATTGTACGTACCTATACTTTGTTTATAAGTCCAGATATGGCGGGAGGTTGTGTGCTGGCCACATTTTTTATTTACAAAATCTACCATAATTTTATCCGATCCGTTTTGCACATGACGTCACTCAAGACACATTTTGTTTCATCTCGTTCCTAACATGACACATATCACATAATGTTCATGAAAATGTAAAGAAACTTACATTTTTATTATGTTTTCTGTGTATTGAATTATTTTTGCAGTGAAGAACTGCGCAAACTCCATTGTTAACAACACTCACTCAATCTAAGAATCCTATTTCGTTTCTGAGAATTATTAGATTACTACTGTGTGTGTCTTGGCTGACGACACGAATAGGCGGGAACGATGCGCATTGGCAGACCTTACCTTTATCGTTCAGCCATTCATGTTTCGACGTGTTGCGTTGTTACGTTACAATAAGTGTTTTAGTCAGCAAATAGTAACAAACAAACAAGACAAAGTATAATAAAATATGATAATATGGACATAATTCAGAGTTTTACTTTACTTTTTTTAGTTTTCGTATATTTCAGCACCGTAGTACCAAAGAATGGTTTGTTCAAAAATCGCGCCACATATTACTGTTTATAGTGCCACCTATCAAGTTGTTACTGAACTAGAATCAATGTAAAATTACAGAAATCTACAATTGCACCAAAATCAGTTTATTGGTCTAATTTAGGTTATTATTTAAATAAATGAAGAATGAAATGTGTTGTTTAGTATAATTATTAAATCGTTTTCGGTTGACGTAAAGTAAAATGAAATCATATCTTTTTTTCAATTAAATTTTTTCTAAATAAATGATTTTCGTTGAACTTGCGACGTCACTATGTTTAGTATCTAATTTAAAACTCTATATGCCTTTAAAATTGTTTACAGCAAATGGAGTTTTAGAATTAAAACTGAATTCCAACATGACAAATTGACGCCCGTAACCCTGCAACCTGTATTACATCGTTCCTATCCTTAAACTAACTAATAATCGCGAAAATATTTAATTTAGTTTTTCAATTAATTGCTCTACTTTCTTCTTTGAAACTATTTATTTTGCATACCACTCAATACTCAATGTAATTCAGTCAAAAATAATTTGTAACAATATAAGAATGATGAACACAATTTTATTAAATAAAAAATAAATAATTGAAATAACTTTGTTTGTACACAATCATAATTCTTATTGAGTTTTACTGAAAATAACGAATTTTAACATGCTGTGTTTGAGGATATACATTTCGTTCTTCTTGAACTTCAAACCTGCAAAACACACCGTTGTGTACTATTTAAATTAAATCTTCAATTTTTTTCAAAATTTCAAAATAATTTTAAATGAAGCTGCAAAAATACTCGTATATTAGCTATTTAAAGTGCAGTTTTAAAATATATTATGCCTGAATGTAGGTAAAATATTATTTAGAAGATTATAAATATAAGACCAGAATAATGTTGTTTCTCTGTCAGAGTTATACATTTTATAGTCCTATCCTAATATAAAAAATCTACTGTGGCCACCACAGTACTTCTCCGACCATAAATATTGTGACAAGTTGCACTCATAAAAAACTGGTGAAAGCTCCTCCAAGCAGTCAAATTTTGTATCAATGGTACTACAGCAACAAAAGTTGTATTTCCAGGCTTTGCAACAGACTGAAAAAGTATGACGTCACGTTTCGCAGTCGTGTAGGAAACGTATATCCAACCCACAAAAAAGGTATCCAAACAAATTTATATTTTATATAATTTTGACAATTTTATCAAGCGTGTCTAGTAGGCAACGCATGCAACCAGCATAAAAGTTTTCAAACAAGCGTCACGACTTTTTCAGTCTGTTTAAAACTGGTGATTTTAATTGCATTTATTATAAGTTATGGACATAGTACGAGCAATGTGTACATATACCTACATAAGGTTAAGTAATAATAGTGAAAGCGCAAATGCTTACAATATTTTAATTTTAGTAGGTAGTTTAAATTTAATTAATAAAGTTGGTACCACTGATTATATAAAGCTCATTAACGAACTTAAAACTAACCTTTTGAAAAAGATATAACATAAAACAATGGAAAATTCTTACGCGTTCTCAAGTTATCGTGCTTATACAGACTGACCGACCGACCGACTTTTTTATAAATTATGTGTTTTTGGTTCAGTAGGGTCTAAAACGTGAAGATACAAATATCATTCTGAATGCTTTTGATCTTTTCCATGAACTGTGTTAAAAGCTTTATTAGTATTAAAATTGAGTGTCTGTTTATACATGGACTTCTTAATTGTATTTTTATTATTAATAATTTTGTTAAATTAAATTGTTTCCCAATATAAATTTGATTTACTCTATTTTTCTGTTAAAGTAGGTACGTATTAATTTCTTCATTATGCAACCCTATTTTCGCACATCAATGCAGCACTATATAAAATTTATAACGCTCAAAATTGACCCTTTCCCATTAGGAGCTACTTTCCCATTACTGTTTCATTCCTGACCGGTGGTTGTTATCACCCTGTAAAGTGCACATCAATCAGCGGCGTAGCCAGGAATTACTAAAGGGGGAGTCCGGATTAGAATAAAAAAATATTTTATTTTTTATATCAGATTTAATGGCAAAATATATGAATTTTATTAAAATAAAGTTATAATGCTGTATTCAATGGGGAAAGTTTTGCATAAAACGTTTAAAAAAAAAAGTGCTATGACTTTCAAAGCTGTTCACACGCGGGGAAATTATTTATTTCTATAAAATATATTTAGGGTCAGTACCTTTAATATATTTTATAAAATATTTAGTTTACACGTGTGAACGGCAATGGCATACAAAAATAACAGTTTATTGCTTCCTTTGTAGCATTTTGCTTCTTTTTTTGAAGAAAACTTTTAGGCAAAACTTTTATCGTGTGAACTGAGCATTAAACAAAAAACAAATAATAACAAGGTATTATATTTAGATTTTTTTAACGTTCTGTGAAAAACAACTAATTCATTACTCAACATTCACTGCAATTTCGCGATGTGTATCTATAAATATTTTGACCGTCAAGGGGAGGGTTCGGACCCCAAAATCCCCCCTTGGCTACGCCACTGCTATCAATGACTATAACTATAAGCTCAGCCCACACTGTATGTTGGTGATATGAAGTTTAAGGACACGTTTCAAAAGTAGAGACAATTGCTACATATCGGTCATACTTATGAACTACGTTGCTATATTTAAAATATTCTCAATAGAGGGCTATACAATCGTGTTCTGAAGTTTGTGTCTGTTTACTATGACGAATATTCTCCCTAATTCTTGATGAACTCATCGGTGACGGGACGCAGGAGAAAATCAAGATCCTCGATAAATTTAAGCTTTCCTTCATTTAATATTGATTAGTCATTTTTATATCTTAATCCGGTTTTCATAGTACACATAAAACAAAATAAAATGAGCATTTTTATTATTATTTAATTTTTTTTTTTTAAATAAATTTTTTATAATTTTTTTTCTATAGTTCTGTATATTTAACAAATGTTAAGTACACATAAACAATTATTTCGTAACAATTGAAAACGTTCACAAATTTCTCTCATCGTTACATTTTTATGTACCTACCTACTTAAACCTATGTGTATTTTGTAAAAAACAGAAATTATATACAAGTATTCGTTTGGACTGGAGAACTAAATAAGTTGTATAAAATTTAACATTTATTATTATATTGAGGCATAAATTACCAAACTCTTTAGAATTTTTTTTATTGCCGAGATTCGAGAATATTTTCCTGGAATCAATTTTGCTGGAGATTAGACAAATTTTTCTGAAACATTGTTGTGTGGCGATCAATTGTTAAAAATATTTTCAATAGGAATTATTTTTGTTAGATTTGATTGCAATATCAGATGTTTCTAAATAATTCTAAGAAACTTCAAAATCAAAATTGAAATTGAATTACCAATAGCAGATGTAAGAAAAATGAAATATTTTAGTCCCTCCTTCGTTTTAGTTATAGAGTAGTTATTGTTAATTTAGTGTAAAACTAGCATCAGGACCCGTTACGCGGCTCTAACACTAGGTCCCGCTGCCGCGGGACAAAGGAAATGCGCCCCGCTTCGCGAGGCTCAAACTCCGCGCACCCTGAATTTGGGAGGATTCGGCACTTCGTGCATCAATAATTGTAACATTTAGACTCTACCGAAATAAATTGTAATCTTTTCGTATGATGAAATTATAATTATTTAATTACAACTTCAAATTATTCATCTTTCTTCTTCAATATAAATTTTAGTGAAGCCATTACAATTTTAGAATAGAATAAGATAATATGTGTAATAAAATAAATATCCTGGTTATCCAACTATAAACAAAAGACGTCATTTTGAACAACATAGTACATCAGTTCCCATCAAGAACTTTAATATGATATTAAACTCAATATGATTATAACATTTTTTTATATAAACAAATTGCAATCGCCGGCAATAATTTTAAATAAATTTATTAATTAGCCCTCGCCCTCGCCTAGCTCTCTAATTAGATGTCAAACTCGATATAGTTCTATTATTTTTTCGATTAAAACAAATGCCGATCGTCGGTCACAATTTTCAATAATTTAATTATTGAGCCCTTATCTAGCCTTTAATTTGATATTAAACTTGATATGATTTTATAATTTTTTTATTAAAAACAAATGCCAATCGTCGAACACCACTTTAAATAATGTTATTTTAATTAGCCCTCATTTGGCTCATTAATTTGATGTCAAACTCGATATCATTTTATAATTTTTTCGATAAAAACAAATATAAATCATCGGCCATTATTTTAAATAATATGATTTATCTAGCCCTTTAACTTCATATCAAACCAGTGTTGTGACAGATCATTTTAAAATTGATCTAGATCAAGATCTTCTAGTTTAATATGATATCTAGATCAGATCTTAGATCAATTTTTACGATAGGATCTTTTTTTTAGATCAGATCAGAAATTAGTGATCTTTTTTTCTTTAGATCGTAAAAAGATCAATATTAGACAAAATATTTAGGTAATTGTTGTATTACATTAGGTACATAAAAAAGAAGAAAATACGTAGTATTCAAGCGATTTAATCTACAATTTAAAATTAAAACATATTAAAAATATTATACTCGTACTTTTGCTAAATATTCAATTTCATGTTTTAACTTGCATATAGCATAGAAAAATCTAAAAATATAATCTTATTTTAAGATCGTAGATCATATTTATTTGATCTAGATCAAACTCAAGATCCTTAAATATAAGATGATCTAGATCAGACCAAAGATCACGTAAATTGAGCTAGATCGGTGATCTAGATCAGTCACAACACTGTATCAAACACGATATGATTCTATAATTTTTTCGATAAAAACAAATTCGGAACGCGTGCCGCAATTTTTAACAACTTTCTAGCCCTTAAATTTACTTTTAAAAAACAAAAGCCTGAATAGCCGACCTCTATTTTGAACAATTTTGTACATCAGTCCTAATCAAGACCTTTGATTTCTTTTTTTAGAATAAATATAAGATTTCGTGAAAATAAAGTATAACAATGTAGAAAATATAGTAGTTATCGGTTATCCAGCTCGGTTCAAATCAAATGTGTCATTGTCACTGTCTGTTGGGTAGAAAGTCGAAAACTATATTACCGATATTTAGTGACAATTAAGTTATTTCGACTGAGCTGCCATCTCTATGGTAAAGGATGAACTATTTTCGACTACTTTGCTACTCAAATCTACTCAATTCGAATAAATTTTAATAGCCATTTTTGAGAAAACTACTGTAACAATTAAGATAAACATTGCAGATGTGTGAATATTAGAGCAAATATTGTTTCCTGAGAGTAATTTTGTATTGATATAGGGCATAATATTGAATAAAAATATTGTTTTAATGTTTATAGTAAACAATATTGGAACAAAAAATATTTCAGGAAACAGAAAAAAAAATATAAATTTCAATAATGTTTTGTTTGTCTAGATATTTTGACCAGGAGCGGAGAAAATGGCTATTAAAAATTGATATATTTTTATGCAACCTGCAAAACATCTGTAACGCACCCTTAAATAGCCAGGTAGAACGAAGAGTAGTGAAGTTAGATGAAGTTGTATACATTACGTACAATGTAGGTATACCACAAAATAGGAGCTGAAATACTAACAGAAGTTTAGCAAATTTGCTACTTCCTGACTGGGACTGAAAATGGGGTTAAAATTGACGACAAACATTCACAAATAAAGGAAAATGATAAAAAAAAACATATAAATAAAGTACATGTATTTAAATATTTCTTAAAGATTCTTTAAAATATGTATCTCCAATCTACACATAATATAGTAAAGGTAAGTAATAAGTACAAAATTAAATAAAAGCAATAAAAGTCATTTATGAAAGAAATACTGCAATTGCATTGCAATAGTAATATGTAGAAACAATGTACTGATTCAATGTTAAAATATTTTCATTTAAAAATAACAATGTTACATTTTTTTAAATTCTATTATTCGCTCGTGATGCAAGTGTTTTTTTCAATATTTTAATGTCAGCTTAATGTTTCACTAATATTTTACATAAAACAATTTATTGATTGAAACAAATTTTCTAAGCTCATCCATTCGGATGTTAGAGACTTCAATTTATTGTATAATTTATAGATCATATACCCAGCAACCCAACCCAGCAAAAATATTGAAAATAATTTTTTCTACAACTGTCAAAAAATGTTGACATTTTTAAATTTTAAACAAAGCACAAAGTTGTTTTTTTTCACAATTTTCTTTTTGTTTTGCTCCTTGACAACCATTCAAAACCATTAAAAAAAATTTTTTCACGATTTTGATAAAGGTTCTCTCTATTGAAAATGCTTTACATTTGAATGAATTTTTACAAATTTTAATTAGAATTTAGAAGTAAAATACAGTTGTAGAAAAAATGTTGTTTATATTTCGATCGTGATAGGTTTTAGTGCGTTCGAATAACTTTTTTAACTCGGCAAGCCTCGTCAAATACATGACATTCTCCCGCACAAATACACTAACTTCCTGCATTAATACAAAAGTATTTATGTATTTGCTTGTTGTTTTTATGAACTGAATTATTATCATTTGTTATTTGCTGATGAAAATTCAGTTTCCGAAACGTCGTAAATAAATACAAAACTAAATTTAAAAATAAATATTTTATTAAAATAGTTTATTGTTTCATTGTTAATAAAATAGTGCCATGTTATAGGTATACCATGTTTTATAATTATAATTTATAAATACAATAAACAAAACTGATAGTAGTCACATACTATGTCTAAGATACCAAAACCTGTTAGATGATAATATAACGATCTATTTGAAGAAGGCTTTATTTAAATGAAATAACGAGTTTATAACATTTAAATATCAAAATTTGAAATCTTGATTATTTTAGGATATTTATTCAATAATTATTGTTGCAATAACTATAAGTATGTAATTTAAACTTTTATTGAAATAATTTTAACATTCTCTCTCAAATAATTAAATTTTTATTTTGATAATGGTAGTGAAACACATTAATTAAAAAATAAACTAGAATGTTATATTTTTTCTATATTGCATTTAGAGCAATAATATGTTTTTAATTAACATTATGGCACTGACATCAGTTCACAATAAATTATTTATTATTTTTAATTAAAGTTGAAATTCATACTATTTATATTTAAAAAATATAGAAATTGTTATATGGTTTATTATAATTGAAAAACAAATAAAAACAATTCCAAATTAGGGTAGTCATAAAATATTGCGAATGTTCGCGGTTTTAACCAAAATATGAACGCACTTTATCTTTGAATTAAATATAATATTTATTGAAATTATTTCTGCAGTTTCTCGTAGATCAATGAAACGCAAGTTAGTAATCACAGATGAAATCTTAAGTTCAAATACTCCTGGGAATAAGAATATAAATGTAAAAGCCATCTAAAATCATCTTACTAATTAACAAAAATAAAACATTTTCAGGCTCTATTTTTTTGTGAACAATTTCCCTCACTAATTAATTACCAATCAAATCAGGTAGAATAAAATCAATACAGGCGAAGAAAAACTCTTCCCAGCCAAGAGATTTGCGCCCTGACTTCCAGAAGCACCGCACTTAGTAACGCCTGAAATGCCGCATCGCAAATTACCCGCGTGCGAAGCGGTTGCCTGCCCACTTAATTGTGTAGAACTAGCGAGGAATGCGACAGCAACACAACGACAAGGGTTACGAATACGAACACGAAGATGTTGAGCTAAATGCCAAAGGAGGATAAAGCAACAGAGGAATAATTTTGATATCTTGAAAGATAATAGTTATTGAGATATATAATATTGTAGTACCTATATAATATAGTCCAGTCATTCTAGCATTTGAGGTCATAATCGAACGGATAAAGATGAAAATTGGCATATATATTTGTTGAAGGGTCCTTTTTAATTTGGTAAAGTAAAAGTTGTCAGGACCATGAGGAACCGTCACCATCTTGAAAAATATGTCACTTTTTGCAGATTTTTACTAATATCTCGTAAACAACGAATGAAATCAAAATTCTGTCTTAAAATGTTGTAGAGCTTGAAAATCTGAGTAAAATGTGTACCCACACTTTACATTTTTATTGAAAATTAGGCTTACAATTCACTTTCAAAGTTTTGCCTTAATCGTGAATCAAGTGCTTGCAGCCAGAACGGACCAAGTTTTTTGTTTACTGTTTTTAATCAACTCTAATTTCTGACTGGACAAAGATATCTACATCCGGTTTACGGCATTAGATTCCCAAGACATTTTTCTATAAAATGTATCTTTATCTGTTTTGAGCTAGGATGACTGGGCTAATAGGGAAGTTGCGATAAGTAGAAAAAACTAGCGCCAATCTAGCGACTAGTGGATATTTGAATCTTTTGATTTTTTACACTAGGATGCATGAGTGTGTCGGTATATTTACATGACGTACCCATATCAAGAAAACGCAATATAGGTAGTAGGTACCTAGGTACTTGTAAAATTGCTTTATTTGTTGATATTGTTTAATTTTAATATTGTTACAATCAAGGTTATAATAACTACTTTGAAAAATTATTGTATGTTCTTTACTTTAGGTATCTATTCGTTTCTTACATTCAACACATTGTTCTGAATTCAGCACTCTTCTCTTAGTCAAAGAAGCTTCTTCGAAAATAACAAAGACACACGCAATTTGCCATCTGTAGAAAAGAGATAAAAGATATTGCTATGGTAATAAGAGAAGCTTCATTAGCTTAAAGAAGAGTGCTGCATTCGGCTCATAATCTCACCTTTTTTATTATTTAATGAGCAATTCTTAGGAATTAAAGAAAAGATATAATATAATATAGGTACTAATTTAAAAATAATGAATTTACATAACCAAAGAAAAAATATTGGGAGAAAAAAACAACATATTATTTAATAACTAAAAAATGGGTATAAAATACCCACGTCATGTAAAAAGCGCCAAAGATGATTATTTTAAGTAACCCTATATTTATGGATACAAATATGTCCACAGCTAATCAATAGAGGAGTACAAAAAATAAATTAAATATCATACATACCTAACTTATGATTATAAAAATGAATTGAAAATTAAAGCGGTATAAAATATCCAGTTATGCATTATAAGGTTAAAATATTATTACCTATCAAATATTAAATTATACCTTAAAATTTGTTGTGAATTCGATTTCAAGCAGAGCATTGCTCATTTCATAATTAATTATGTTTTTAAAATTTAACAATTAATATCGTAGTGCGTCGTATAGCTAAAAGAAAGGGACATACCTACCTACTCAAATTACAATTTACATTTCATTCTTTTTATTAAAAATTAACATGATATTTGAAAATTTAACTAATTATTTTTAATATCCACTTTCTGTACTTTTCATAAACTACACTTTAATTATATAGGTTGAAATTAAAAAGCTGTCGTTTTACATTGGATATTTTGTCTGGGCCCACTGCTTTGAAATATATGGCTAATTATTTATGAATTTACACGCTCTTCTTTTTTAATGACAAAGCACTAAGTAACAATGAACTCAAAAATATTAAACTAAAACATTAGGTAGGTACGTCGAAATTATTAAATACAGTTGTTTTGGCATTCATTCTTTAAAATGAAGGCATAGACATGAAAATTTCAATTCAATACTGCATGTTTTCGTTATATATGACACATGTATCACACAAATACAATAATACAAATCAAGATCCTTAAACAAACATTTCATCCACCATCCGACCTAAATCCAAAATCCGAAACTATACATTTCCCACATGCTTGTAAAAACATCTAGACTCTACTGTACCAAACCGCGTAACTTTTAACAACACAGTGGAAACAATAACATCTCGTCCTAAATTACATACTAGTTAAACTTGTAATCCCTTGATCAATTTGAGCGTAACCCCCATTCTCAATATCGGGGAAGTTGGCATCGTATTCAATGATGTTTCCTTAGCGTGGTTGGCACCCCTCCAACCCGAACGTTGCAAATATTGTATCAGATTTATTCACGCGGAATAACGTGAGGAACGTGGTTCTTGTGTTACTCACAAATGGGGCAGAGATAGGCAGGATGAGGACGGAGCAATGTAAACGCATGAGAGGAGGGCAAGTAAAGGATTTTAAGGGAGGCCATGGATGAAGCTGTGGTTGACAGATGCGATACAAAGGAAAGGTGAAGGTTAAACATAATGATGACATAAAGAGTATGAGTTATTTTAACTAACTTGTGTTCGTATTTGAAAATAGCTTTCTTTGTTTATTCTTTAAATAAAATATTTTTTGATTTTTGTTTGTTTGAAATGATCAGAATCTATTTTTCGCTTCAGTGAGTCTACTTCAAAAGAAAATAACACAATTTTGTTATTTATAAAACATTGTAATAATAATTTCATGTCAACTTTGGTTCCCTCACGATAAGTGGGTCGAAACATTGATATCTTATAATTATATTTCATTATTCAAACAAAAAATATTTTTTCTTGTTTAAAATTGTATTATATTAAGGAGGTACACTTGTGACAAAAATATAGTGAAAAAGTGACCTAGCTATATTACAAATTGTGTCCTATATCACCTGCACTGTTCATATTTTATATATGATTAGTTAAAAGATGACTCTAGAGTGCTATGATGCTATATTTTTCAAATACTTAATAGTCTTTTGGTAATCAATTAGTAAAAAGAGTCCATTTTACCAATTTTTACTATTTTTGAACCAGTCGTGTAATTTTTTTGACAAAAAAATTTGCATAGCACTCTTACGACCAATGCAAGGAATCGACTATTAAAACGAACCTATTAAATACGTATTAATAAAGCCTGGTTTGGTAATATTACAAACCAAAAATTAATTCTTACATTCTCTAATTGTTTGAATTTTTCAATTAAACAATGCTTTGTTATAACTCATTGAAAATATCATAATTTTGTTATTTAAAATATTGTAATTATTTTCTGTCAACTTCGGTTCCCTCACGATGAGTGGGTAGAAACATTGAAATTTTAATTATATTTCATTAATTCAAACAAAAAATATTGTTTTCTGTTTTAAATTGTATTATATTAATCTCTTTTGCTTAAATCTGTTCATTAAATTCAGATCAGCTTAAGAAATGGAACGATTGTTTAATCCTGATTTAGTTTTTATATGTTAGTCTTCAATTTAATTCGTGGACACGATGTACTAATTCATTCGAAATTGTTTGTCACTTTACCGAATTGTGACATAGTGCATGGTTTTGTTAGTTTAATGATGTCGTCTTTAGTGAATTCCAAAATAATTAAAACACGAATTTCAAATATGGGTTGATACCTAAATGTTGGATTTTGGTGACAAGCAAAATGCAAATAGACAAAGGATATATTTTTTTAAATAAATAAATTATACTTTTTGGCCCAATGAAGTGTAAACATAACAATCACACATCGTTGACGTCTATGGTAGTTGCGATTTTATACCATGAGCTTACCGCATATTGTTTGGTAAAGTACACCGAATTTTATTGCATTAATATAGGTCATTAATAAAAAAGTCACTTTAAAATAAAAAGAGAACCTACTAAAAAGCTACTTTACACAATTTATTGTTCAATAGAAAGAAAAAAACAGATAAATTTTAAATGTGACATTTACTGGTGACATCTCTGAGCAGTTGTTTCAAGCCTACTTGACAGAAGGAAATTCTAGTGCAAATGTCAATGAATCTCACTTAACCCCATAGAAAATACGATACCTACTTAAAAAAAATCTGACGTGGACACCACATGACTTCCTTGTACGCCTTGTGTGTTCATACTTTTCTTAATAACTAAAATGTAAAATAATATTAAAAATTCTTTTAACTTATTATACTAGTATACTCACAAATATATTTTAGTCATTTGATTTAAACTGCAGAAGAAGATATAAAGCATATTTTACTATTGTCACTGTCATGTCATAATCATTTAAATTTTACGTAGTAACAAATGTTAATCGATCATGGACTACAAGATACCGAAATACTATAAATTATAAATATATACTTTAATTATTTTTAAATGATAGCAGATACAAAAATATTTATAAAATACCGATTGTAGGTAATAATCACATAATCTTTCATTTAAAATAAAAAAAATTGTCTAAAATTAAATATTTATCGAAATATTTTTAAAAAGTACTACTTCCGGTTTGTAGACTGAAACCAAAAATAGGAGGTGCACAACTAGATGCTATAACAGTCCTAAATACAAAATTTCAACTTTCTACGTCTAACCGTATTTGAGTTATGCGACACACATACGTCCGTCCGTCCGTCCGTCCGTACGTACGTACGTACGTACGTACGTACGTACGTACGTACGTACAGACGTCACGTCGAAACTAGTCATAATGGATTCAGAAAAGGTCAAAACGGATATTTCCGTCAAAATCTGAGAACCGAAATTTTTCGCGATTACAATACTTCCTTACTTCGTACAAGGAAGTAAAAATGTATGTCGGGCAAAAAATATAAAACAAAATGTGTGCGTTAGGTATTTGTACATCGCTTGGTTTTATTAAAGTACGACGCGTTGTAAAATACAACCTACCGCACTTATAATGTAAATACATATTTCATGCACTTTTTACCTTCCGCTTACCTGTAAAGGAAGGTATTGGAATCATGCAAAAAATCGGGTTGTGAGTTTTAAGTGGATGAGCACGAATTAGGGTCCTTACAACTCATTTTTGATAGTTTCTCGATGATGTCTGTATGTATGTGTGTGTGTGTGTGTGTGTGTGTGTGTGTGCGTGTGTGTGTATGTGTGTGGTCCGGGCCGATGCCGGATGTTGCATAACTCAAATACGAATTACCCAAAAAATTTGATATTTGGTATTTTACAATTGTATACGAATAGGAAGAGCTCATTAGATTTTGGTACAAATATCTTCACCGGAAGTGATATTTTTTGAAGATTGAAAAAGATAATTGTCAAAAATTTATATAAATTTGGATAAATATAGTATTTATTTGTAATAAGAATAAGAAGCAAAGTTATTTGCAACTCACGTTATAAAAAAATTGTCTTTATCTGGTAGCATTAAAGAACTGCAGTAAAATTTTAAAAATAAATTTATCAGATAAAACGTTGAAATCTTGTAATCCATGTTCGGTGGATTTTTGTTTCTGCGTAAAAAATATTGACAGGTGAGACGGGTGACAAGTTGACATACTAGCACCATATAAGTCATAAGTCAGATATTAAATGTAGTAATTGAACGGAAGATGGCTTCAACACAGAAGAGTTTTCGTGTGAATGAATCTTTTGATTCAGGTGATACTAATTTCTGTGTTTGAATATTTTAGATTTTTATTTGTATATTTTAAATGGGCACCGGATTGTACGTATACATTTCTATTTAAAGTATAGATATGGCGGAAGGTTGTGTGATGGCCACGTCAGATTTTTAATTTAGAAAATTAAATTACAAATGGTTCAATATAATTAGTCAAAATGGCAAAAACGATATTCATAAGATTTTACAAAACTGATTTCAATATCAAGATTTTTTTTAAAAATAAGATATTTTTAAATGGCTTAAAACCTAGTTCCTGAGAAATGTTTTTCTTAAAAAGTTTTTTGAAAATAAAACATGTGCTAGGAGCTGTCATAAAAAAACTGTCTATACCGGTCAAAGAGGAAACTGTGGGGAAACTAATTAGGTATTTCTATAAAATATATTAAAACTAGTGATCTTAAATGTAATTAATAAAAATAATTAGTGTGTTCCCCCTTCGTTTCACCCATTGCTAGCAAGGTATTTGCCAAATTAATATGAAGATCAAACACTTTTTTAAAAGGAATTTTAACTTTTTCAATCCTCCATGGAAATTCTTAAACATCCTCTTAAGAAAGGTACAATGCAACAGTTACTAAGGGAAGCTGAAGCTAAGGCTGAAGCTGGGCGCTTTGAGCTTATAATAATCTCTGACAAATGGGACGAGTCAAGTGCACTCTTCAACTGGGGGAGCAGTGTGATGATATATTTACAAGTATTTACACAAGGTGTAAGTTTTTGACTTCTCACTCAGATATCGTTTATTATACGTGACAAGGAACATACTGCTTCCCTTAAAAATACATATTTAACAGGACATTGTTTTTCTTTGTTACACATTATAAATAAACAGGAACACTGGGGATACGGGTGTTTCTATACCTCTGCACGAAACTTTAATGACATAAATAATTTGATATTCTGATTATAGAACAAAAAGAATTTTTTGGAAATTCGCAAAAATAAGGGTAGTGTACTCGTTGCGAACATTTTTAGTGCCACTGGATTAATAGTACATTACATTATTTATAATTATGTTATTAATGAAATAAAAGTATGAACTGCCTACAAATAATCATTTATTAATTACTTATTATGTAGGTACCTGGTCTTATTACGTGTAATGATTTTTAAACAACATTTACTTTTCTATTTGTGTTCCTAGTCTGATTTCGTATACAGTATTAAAAGGGTAAGGTGTTGTGGGAAAAATTTGAAAAAATGTATAGCAATAGTGAATTAGTGGATATGCTGTTAGTGTATGGAGCAGCGGCACAAAATTCCGAATTAGCAGCGCGAATCTATGCACAGCTTTATCCTCAAAGACGTCATCCACATCGCCAAATGTTTGTGAGGATCACACAACGTCTTCGTGATGAGGGAACCTTACACAGAAATGCGGGACGAGGTGGCGGTCGCCAAAGATTACGAAACGATGTGGAAAATAAAGTTATGGAAATTGTGGCCGCTGAACCTACAGTCAGTACGCGAAGAATATCTCGTGAAGTGTCTCATTGTTCAGTTTGGAGAATTGTTAAAGATTATAATTTTCATCCCTTTCATTTACAAAGAGTTCATGCAGTAATTCCACGAGATCATCCTCTCAGAGTGACATTTTGTGAGTGGTTGTTAGAACAACATGCTGTAAATGCTAATTTTACGTCAAAAATAATATTTAGTGATGAAGCAATTTTTACAAGAGATGGAATTCACAATATTCATAATGCTCATTGTTGGTCTCAAGAAAATCTGCATATTGTTGTGAGAAGTAGTTGTCAACATAGATTTTCTTTAAATGTTTGGGCAGGAATAGTAAATGGTACGTTAATTGAACCCTACATACTACCAAACAGAATGAACGGAAATAATTATTTACATTTTCTTCAAAATAATTTACCGGAATTATTGGAAGATGTTCCTTTAAATGTGCGTCAACAAGCTTGGTTAATGCATGACGGTGCACCACCGCATTTTACAAGAAATGTTCGGTAACATTTAAACGAAGTGTTTGAAGGTAGATGGATAGGTCGCGGTGAACCTGTATCATGGCCTCCTAGGTCACCAGATCTTAATCCATTGGATTTTTATTTCTGGGGACATTTAAAATCTCTAGTGTATGACAATCAAAATGAACCAGAAACAATCGAAGAATTGCGGCAACGTATTGAAAACTGTGCGGAAATAATAAGGCAACAAAATTAATTGCATCGGGCGTGTAGTGTGTGTTTGATACAACGTGCTGCATTTTGTATAGCTGCAGGAGGAAATAATTTTGAACAATTTTTATAACAATGAGTTGTAGTTTATTTTGATGAAATTAAAAAAAAAGATATCCTAAACTTTGTTTTTTCCTTGACCTACCTACCCTAACAATCAAAACATTCACTTGTTACTGAAAATTACATAATACCTTTAATTTAATTAGTTTTGAATTTTTCAAAATTTCGTTCAAGTTTACGCATCACGCTGGAGGTGCACAATTTTTACTTCCTTGTACGGAGTAATAAGGAAGTATTGTAATCGCGAAAAATTTCGGTTTTCAGATTTTGATGGAAATATCCGTTTTGACCTTTTCTGAATCCATTATGACTAGTTTCGTCGTGACGTCTGTACGTACGTACGTATGTATGTACGTACGGACGTATGTGTGTCGCATAACTCAAATACGGTTAGACGTAGAAAGTTGAAATTTTGTATTTAGGGCTGTTATAGCATCTAGTTGTGCACCTTCTATTTTTGGTTTCAATCTACAAACCGGAAGTAGTACTTTTTTCAAATATTTCGATAAATATTTAATTTAAGACAAATTTTTTAATTTTAAATGAAAGATTATGTGATTATTACCTACAATCGGTATTTTATAAATATGTTTGTATCTGGTATCATTTAGGAATAATGAAAGTATATATTTATAATTTAGTATTTCGGTATCTTGTAGTCCATGATCGATTAACATTTGTTACTACATAAAATTTAAACGATTATGACATGACAGTGACAATAGTAAAATATGCTTTATATCTTCTTCTGCAGTTTAAATAAAAGGACTCAAATATATTTGTGAGTATAGTAGCAGTTAGTAGTACTAAGTTAAAAGAATTTTTTATATTATTCTACATTTTAGTTATTAAGAAAAGTCGTACAAGGAAGTCATGTGGTGTCCACGTCAGATTTTTTTATGTAATAATTTACTTCTAATTCATAGCTAATTATTACTGTACAATTCATATGTATTATTATTGTTGTTAAGGAGATAATTAATCTACAATTCTTAATTGTACCTACCTCCAAGTTCACACTGGAATGAGAATGAGGTACACCATATTATATTAAAGACTAAAATTTTATTACCTACATACTAATAACTAAATGACAATTTATTGAAATACTATTATTGTTATTATTAACATTATTATCGTGTTTATTTTCTTTTTTATATATATATATTTTTTTTAGATATTTTATATCTAAAAAAATATACCTACCTACTTAAAAAAAAATTATTCCTACCTAATTAAAAAATTTCATATTTGAAAAATTTGATATTTAATAAATTATAAGTAGGTATATTTAAAATGTTTTATATTTGAAAATTTTTATATTAACAAAATATAAATAATATTTGTAAAATACCTACCTACTCGTATGTTTGTAAAGCAAGAATTATATTGGTTTAAAAGTTATTTATGTCTTAAACGGGGCCCCATAGAAAATAGTGATTCATTAAAATATTGACTATGACACTATCGATCCCAGCACTATAAAATATTGGCAGAAACATATCCATTACTCCCCCACCGCATAAAAAGGGCTCTACTATATCACGAATACTCTTCCCATATATCCCTTTGAAAACATTCCACTTCTACAAAAACTCAAATTCCTTTGTCAAAGTCAAAACATGAATACATAAATCCTAAATTTGACCATAAAAACCTAGATCGCCTTGCATACGAAATCCTTGTTGCAAAATTCATCCAAAGCTGCATATATTTAACAACAACGAATTCCAAACATTCAAACGGCAAAGAGAGAACACACAGGGCTTACTTCAAATGCTCATAGTAGTTTACCTGCTACCTACAATTTACATGCAGAATATTTTGTTCAAGTTTCCTGAATATTGAAAAACGGAATGTCGCCATGGCAACAGTTGTACAAAAACTAAAATGTACCTATGATCATGATTACAGTTGCACAAAACATATTCTGTGTAACTCGCTTCGGAAATGCGTTTACTGTTCTTGAGAATTTTTTTCCTCGGTCTTCACCTTTGTCAAAAATTATCTTGGAAGCTAAACAGTTTTTTCGCAGCATAGATATAAAATAGCTTTAGGATTTTATGTATAAAATTATTTCTTAAATACATACAAATTTCGCTAACCAAACAATAAACAAAATTACTTACATCTCTTTGCTGTTATAATTGGTTCAGCAAAAGCAAAATTTTGCATCGTTACAAAGAGATCTCTCCTCTCCTCCTTGTCGCACTATGTTAGTATGTTACAACTTAGTCAACAAATTTTGGTTTTGTAGTTTTTCTAAAAAAGGTGTACATATTTTAAAACTCACATTTTACGCAGAATATTTAGTAGTATTTCCTAGATATATTTTTATACAGGATATTCCACAACTTAGGACACAAAATTTAAGGGTATATACACTGAATTTTTTTAAAATTCGCAAAGTTAAGGGTAGTTTACTTGAAGTGTGTACATTTTAAGTATCACTGTTTTGATGGTATATTTGATAATTTGACATTTATTAGTGTTAGGTACTATGTAAACAATTACCTACTTTCATTATAGAAGATTTGAAAAAAAATATTGAAAATAACTACCGACTCGGATGATTTATTAACTCGCCTTCGGCTCGTGAATAAACTTTCATCCTCTTGAATTATAGCCTACATTATTTGCTCGTAAAATAATATACTATGAATGAATGTTTAAAGATGATACATGTATTATCAACATTTTTGGTTAAACAGTAATTTTCCCAGTGCACCTTTCGTGCATCTTTACCTGCAAAGGGTATTGCAAACTCTGATAATGGAGATTCATTATAGCATGCATTTTATCCCTTAATGAATACACAAATGCCGCAATGCTAAATTACTACGTAAAAGCAGAACGCAATAATAACGACGCGAGAAACCGAATTACGAATGCTATGAGACCGAGGAGGGAACTATAAGTGCACAGCGTGCGAGTTATTCTCTTCTGAAACTCTAGAACTAAAACTTTCTCTATTTGCTAATATGCATGCAGGATACAGGTAGGTATTGTTGGTAGCCTGAGGTTTATGCAGTGCTAGAGTCAGACTAAATTAATCTTTCTGCTATGCTGAGTTGCCTTGAGGTCAGCCTATTGTCATAAACTATAATTTCCGTGGTTCAATTCTCTCGGCCAGCAATGTGATTGTCGTGAAAATAGCTAATCCTGATTGTATCTCTCCGAAGCTGCTTCGGTTACCATTTACCAAATATTGCACGTATTGAGATTTTGACTGCACCAAGACGAATCGATCTAGAAAGCTCCACACGAAATTCCGCAATTTCACAAGGATTATCAATTGTTAAATGACATATTAGTTATTTTAGTTTTTAATTTTGCACTAAATAGTGTGAAACTGAAAAATTGCGCAATTATTGTTCTATTTGATGTCCTGAACAATATACTAAAAGTTCCAGACTCTCCGCTCTCCTTGTTTTAGAGGTACGTTTTTCTTGTTTATCTCGTAAATGGAAACATTACGAAAAAAAAAATGTTAGGTATGAAATTGTAGAGACAAAAATTCTCTATAGAAGATTCTTATCAATTTTCATGTAAGTGTTATAGTTTGCTACAAAACGGGCTAAATTTTACTATCGAGAGTAAAACTGTATTATTCGCATTATTATTTTTTTCACGACATGCGGAGAAACCCCAATTTTCTTCTCGCGAAATAGTGAGGAAAGTAGTTTTTTTCTCTTTAGAGAGTAATGTAAGCAGTGTTAAGAGGAACGGATACTGGTGCAATTTACAAGTGAAAACAAGGTTTCGTTTTCACCATCATATCTAATCTAAATATTAACATTTTAATATATTTATTTTTTTAATTTGTAGAGGAAGATTGTTTGTATGACATTTGTGTATTACAATTTTAAATTTTTGCTTGATTTGTTATTATAGGCGTTATAAACATTGGCAATTTTGTAATTCATTTTAAAGTGTATTATGTTTTGAATTTTTAAATTTCATTACAGAAATGTCACAGAACCAACTTTCTTCTACAAATTAAAAAAAAAATTGTAATTTTTTTTAAATATTTAGACTAAATTTTACGGTGAAAACTAAACCCCTATTTGACACAAAAATAAGGTCAGACAGTGTAAATATTCGAATAAATATTCGAATTTCAATTTAGTTCGACCTCCAAACTAGAGTCGTATTGGGTACACTTATTAAAATTCTAAGAAATTGACCCTTTTGATATTAACCGACCCGGACTGATAAATTTTGGTAGTGCAGTAACCGTTCCTCTTAAGTTAAGTGATATTTTACAATGAAATATTTTACTGTATAATTTCCATTATTTTATTCAAAATTCTTATTTAATTGTAGGTATATACTGTACAAAATCATTTAACAATAATTAAAAATCAATAATATCTTACTTTTTTTAGTAGGTAAGAACAATATTTTACAATTTTGACGAGGTATTTTAATCTATATTGAATTTTGTTGTTGTGGTATCCACAATTCGAATTTGATTTCATAAAAGGTTTCAGGAACCTATTTTAAAATAATTTTTTATTTTCGGACGCTTCAGGCAGAAACTCTACACATCTACATTCTAGTTTGTTATAAAACTATATAACTGAAATATTTCATAATAAAGGAAGTACGTTCTCTTCTATTTATATTTTAAAAGTGGATTAAACGACCCAGAATATTGAGTCCGAAAATAAAAAAATATTTTAAAATGGAGTTCTGAAGCCTTTTATGAAATCAAATTTAATTAAAATTGACATATTGGCTGCACTGAAACACTTCACTGTTTCTAAACGACATTTTAACAAATTACCCTAACTTCTAGTAGTGAAAAAAAATTGTGTCTATCATGAGAGAAAAGCTCTTTTTCTACTTTCGCTCGATTGCCTCCCTAGCGTCGCTCGTGGCACAAAGTTTTGTTTATTGTAAAACATCTGCTAAATACTAAATGTTTTGAAATGCTTCAGTTTTTCAATTCTCGGTGAAATCATTGATAAAGTATCTGTCAGATGTCAAATGAATGTAAAAATATAATACTTTTTGCTTTTGTTCAGGTAATATAATGTGATTCTGTAAGACCTACGCAAAGATTAAAAATATGATATGCAATGTCGAGAGTTCTTTGTTTCTACAGGTAATTTCATCTTTCAACGACGAACTGAATCATAATAGAATTATAATTGAATTAATTAAACGACACTGTTGTTAGGCTTAATTCTAAGAAACGTAATCTACTTTCAAGATTATCAGCCTTAAAAATGTGGAACAAACGTAAATTTAGAGAAAAATGTGAAATGAAAATGGAGTTATGCCAAAGCGAAGAATAAAGATGAAAGAAGGTACCTAATCATTAATGTATAATAAAACTGTCGTTTTTGTTTAAATAACATTATAAATAAATTTGCTATAAGGGGTCATTCCCATAATTTTTGTAAAAGACGTGTTAAAAATAATTGTTTTTTCTTAAAAGTGTATTGAAATACTCAATTCATATTAAAATCAAATCACCAATAAACGTTTAAAGTAGCGGATGTGATGTAGGTATGTACATTTTTTATTTTGAAAATTGAATTTTATGTTTCCGTTACGTCACAGGGGTGAAGAGGGTCGACTCTGAAAAGATATTTAATTGACCAGTTAATTTTACTCTTCAATAAACTTGCAAATGGGTTTCTGAAACATCAAATTTGGATTTAACTGCCCCGTTATGTTAACGCGGCAAATAGGTCGGTGTAAATTAACTGCACGTTTGATAAACTATGAATCTCATCATTTGTTTGTATTTGCCATTGAAAATGACAGGTGATTGCGCGTTTTTGCAAATTTAACCAGTCCGAATTTGATTTAAAAATAAGTGTTTTTTTTTATAAAGTCACATTCGCGAAATTTTGCAAAAGTTACCGGCCATTACAATTTCACGATAAAATCATAACTGGAGCATGTTTTCAGAAACCCAAAACAATTTTAACCTTTCAATAAATTTGACAGACAGAGTTGTCTAACTGATCAGTTATGTATCATTTCAGAAACCAGCTCTATGAGTGATATAGTGTGACAATCAAAAAAATCGCGTGACGTATTATGTGAATGGACCCTAATTATACCACAGTTCATCTTAGAAGATAAATGAAAATTTACAAAATCAGTTTGTAAATAAATAGGTCAGTGCGGTTAATTTAGCAAAAAGTTAATAGCCTAGATATAAATAATTATAGTATGCAAAATTTTTAATATAAATTATATAGTTTGTGATAAATATTACAATACCTACGTAGTTTTTCTTTTTATAAAAGCTATACCTACTTACATACCTATCTAGTTAGTATAAAAGTATAGTTTGTATAGATGTAATTCATTTATGTTGTAAAAATGTTTTATGTCCTTAGCTACAAGTATAAAAATTCTATCTAGTTACTCCCCAGAGAAAATTGCAACATTTAAGTTATAACTTAAAGTATAATTTATTAGAAAGCCTAACTAATAATAAATCATGGGAAAATTCATTACTACTTTTAAAAAATTGCATTTTAAAGTTACTTCGGTAACTTTCAAATAACTTATAAGGCGATAAATACATCCATCATTTAACATTAATACTTATATGTTAAAATATTTAACCTCAAATAAAATATCTACAGAAAATATGAGAATATAAACTTTCATTGCTATATAAGTAAGTAAGGTAGGTACACGTATTTGATTAATTTTTATAAAATTAAACGAAAATAACATGATTTCTAAAAAAGAATTCGCTAATTCACTAGGAACAATTAATTAAAAAATAAAAATCTACAAATGTCTATAAAACACAATAATTTCAGGATCAGACTTGCGGATTCATGGGAGTTAAACTTAAATTTTTCACTTATCGTAAGCGCAAATAACCAATTTAATTTATAATATAAAGCATGTTTTAAAATAAAAATAAAATAATGTATAACCAAAACATAGCTTTATAGAAGATTCATGTTGCATATTGTCTAAAGCAAAATAGTTATATTTAAAATAAAAATATGAAACTGAAATCAAGTAATTAATAATTTAAAACCTATTTTCACAAGTAAGTATTTTTTATTTTCACGCAAATAAAATGATAAAATTATTTGCTTATGTGAATTATCAGTGTCGATGTCGCATAATTTATTTATCTAAATAATGATGTGAATTTTATTGATGTGTAATATACTGTTTATAATTAAAAATAAATAATTCAATTACGTATGAAAATAAACATTATTACGTTACAAGTATTTATTATAATAATTGATCAGAATTATTAATATGTTCAATTTATGTAAAATTATTCCCAGTGCATTTAGTCACTATTATTATATATGTTGCTGCAAATCAAGGTGTTATTATTCAAATTAGTAATAAATATTGTTGAACACTGACCAAAATTGAACATTCGTGTTACTGTAATTACAATTTCCTTATTGCAATCAGATTACTAACAAAAACTACCTACCATAATATTGCATAATACATTTATTATACCTTTACACAATACCACTAATAATCTTAAATAGTCCAGGGAATTTACTATAAAAATGCCTCAAACTTCGGACAAACTGCAACAAAAGCTTTCTCGACAGAATCCAATACAGAAAAATGTGCTTTTTAACATATCAAAAGTTTCCATTGAAATTTTGAAAAAATGACCGCTATTTCTGGTTTTTTAAGTTTAACTCATCTTTAGCTTATCGTTACGAGAAAAACATTTATATGAGGTTAGAGCACAAAATTCTCTATAAAAATGATGCATGAGATTTTTATGTCAGTTAACCTGTTTTCGAAAAAATAATAAAAATGCGTTTAGGAAATTTTAAGTAATTTAAATCAAGTGATAATATTTTCTCTTGACACAATGATGACTGCCATATTTTAACGGACAAAATATCGCCATCCGATTTTCAGCATATTATGATTTCTATAATAATTTTCTATAATACCCATTATTTTTATAATTTTTGAGGCTCTTAATTAGTCACAAATTGGAAATTTTCTTAAATTAAAATTAGATAAAATTTAGTAATTTTTGTGTTTATTCAGCTGTTATTTCGGGATGAATTCAGATATTAACGGTTTTCTGTATTAAATTTTTCGAACATTCTTCTATTACATGCTTTATATTTTTTATTGAAATTCACTCTTGATTTAGTCTAGGCTTAAACATTTTCTTCAAGAGATAATGTAAATATTTCTATATTTTGAAAATTATTGTTTTTAATTAGCTGTCAATTCTTAACAAATTCAGATATTGACTTCCGGTTTTCGGCATTAGATTTCTCAAACATTCTTCTATAAGGAGCATTATTTATAAAAAATTTGAGGTCCTTAGTTAAGCGGAATTTTGAGAACTTTTACCAAAGGAAAACAAAGACATTTTTGTAAGTTTTTATTGGTTGATTTTAATCAACTCGCATTTGGGAACTGAATACAATAAAGACTTCCGATTTTCAGTATAGGATATATAAAAGCTTTTTCTTTTATATGTTTAAGACCGGAAGTCTTTATTGTATTCCGTTCCCAAATGCGAGTTGATTAAAATCAACCAATAAAAATTATTATAAAAATATCTGCTATGGCCACCATAGTACTTCCCCGAACAAAAATTTTGTGGCAAGTTGCACTTAACTGCACAAAACAGGCTTTGCAATAACGTAGCGGTGTCAAAGTGAGAGCTGACAATGTCAAAGTGACAGCTGTCAAAGTCAAAGTGACAGCTGTCAATGTCTGTGATAGATAGCTGTTAATGTCTATGTGACAGCTGTCAATGTCAAAGTAACAGCAGTTTACTGACGTTTAAAATTTGAGATTTTAGACATAATACGAGCAATATGTAATTAAACAATAAAAGAGAAAGCGCAAATGCAATATTTTCATCAATTGAAATATTAATTTAAAAAATTTTCAATTAATAAAGTTGGTATCACTTATTGTATAAAGCTCATTAACGAATTTTTGTAAAAAAAGATTAAATACAAAATTTCAGTTGAAAATTCGTACGCGTTCTCAAGTTATCGTGTTTCCAGACAGACAGGCAGACTTTTTTTAAATGATGTGTTTTGGGTTCATTCTACAACGTGAATATACATCAAAATCTCGAACTGTCAAAAAGTCACGATTACAATAATTAATAGGTACTTCCCCTGTCATATAGGTCGGAGAAGTAAAAAACAAGTTCTGAATAATTATTTAGCAGATTAATATAACAGTTAGGTACCTAAGCATTAAAAATTATGAAATTATAAAATGTATTATATTTTGGTTAAAAATTTAATATTGCAAATATCGCTTATAAGTACAAAATATTGAGTTGAAATAACAGCATTGCAAAAATAATTTTTATGTCAATTAATTATTACAAATACGTAGGTCGTAGGTACCTACTACATTCTATTTAGGATGTGGCTATTTATATATACTGTTATGTATATGTAATTGGCTATTTACTGAACTAAATAAAGAACCTAATACCCTTCTCGAGTCCCACAAACTCGGTTTTGGTATAGAAATACAGTATGTATAAATAGCTACATTCTTATATTTATTAAATGACCTAGTTATTTTTATATAAAGAAATGAAATAACCGGACAAATTTTGTTTTTGGTTAATGATAACCGATTTCTTAGTAAATAACATAATCGGTTTGGGTTCTGGATAAAAATTACATTTTTTGACAAAAAAATTATGGCTTACTGGTTTTTTAAACCTGTTTCTTGTCCTGTTCAAAAGACAATTATTTCATCATATTATCAACTATCAAGGAGAAAAAGAAAACCAGATTTCTTACGAGAGAATTCAATTTAGAGAAGTTGACAAAAAACACAAGAGAACGATGAAGTTTTTGCGCATTTCCAGGTAGTTTTCCGGAGGGAGAGATTCCTTTACATATAATTGACAGAGTGAAAAGATTCTAGGATTCTACGTTAGAAGGAAGATGTGAAGACTCCGGTGAGATCCGAAAGAGAATTCGCAAAACGGAATTTGCTGTTGGGACCACAAAGCAAATTTTGGAACACTTGCGCGTGGTTAGGTATATAGGCCGTTGGAATTAATGAAAAATGTCTGAAATTAGGAAATGTTTTCTCCATCGGATTTAATGTGATAATATGTTAGTATTAGATGTATATTTGATAAAAATCATAGTGCGTACGCATGAAATTGGTAGCTAGGCATATTTAATTGGTCATTTAGGGGCATTTTTAGCTATTTTTTCAATGCTTTTTCACATATAAGCTATTAAAATTTAATAAAATTCATAGGTTTTTGTGTAGTTTTATTAGTAAATAAGTCATATATTTCATTTAGAGTCATTTGGAACAGTTTTAGGGCCATTTTTAGCCCATAACTGAATCCGAAATGGCATAAAATGCATAAAAAAACTAAAATTTAAATTAATAATTAATGTTTAAAATATTTGGGGAAAAAATATGCTCGCGGGTTTTCGCTCATGAATTAGTCGAGATAATCGGAAAATTCAAATGGCTGACTGAAAATAGCGCGAATTTTAAATTAAAAAGATATGTTTCTTTAATCGGGGCAACGCAATATAATAAATGATTGGTTAAAATAAATTCAAAAAGTAATGACAATACTCCAGTAAAACATTTTTCCGCTCGTGCAAATATTAATTACAAAACAAGTAATATCTTTAAACTTTAAAGTTTGTAAGTCTGAAAACTTTGTATCGCAGACAACAACGACGCAATCGAGGCTTGTTCGGTAAGTTCGCGAAGCGCACGAAAATTTCTTACGTCGTGGTTAATTCATACCGCGGTGAGATAATGCGCATTTGCCTTTCAAATTTTATGTATGTTCGTGTACATCTGTGTATCCAGGAACGTTTTTCAAAACGGTATAATATGCACTAAACTTTTTTAATTTTAACTTCTTTGTTCAAGCAATTATCATGAGCTTCATTGTGGAAACATTAGCTTAAGTATAAAACACAATTAAAATTAATTGCATCCACACAATTACAGCGGATCAAACTTTATAGTTTCAATTAAAGTTAAAGCTTATATAGTTTATTGAAAAAACGTCATTATTTTGCGTAGGTCAAATTAAAATAGAATACCTACTATATTTTTAAAATATGCAGTTGCTTATATAAATGCTTCTCATTCATTTAAAATTATAAACTAAAAGTACCTACAAAAGCATCTGCGTATTTATGATTATGCATTACTTTCCCACATAACGGCTCCCATTTCTAACGTTTTCCTACGGTTTAACATTGTTATTTAAAAATAAAATACAAGGCCATAAATAATAGCTTTGAAAAATTATTTATCTGATTAGTTGATATTTCTTGATAAACAGTTAAGAAAATATTATGTTTGCTGGGTTTAATTAATTAATACAATAATTAATTTAATCTATTTGAAATAAAAAATAATCATAATCATCTGAGATGCTTCAATTTGCTTAACTTTCACGTTTGTATAAGTAATAAACAAGCCGTATAATGTTGTTAACAGAAATTATTCAATTGAGGTTTTTTTCCCCAGCATACTAATAATTGGTAGAACACTATTTCTTGTTAATTTTCTCTTTGCTTCGATATTTTTAAGTACTTACTTATTTATATTTGTTTTAGTAAAAACAGATATTAACAAAACAGAAAATTTTATAAATACTATATATCGACCATTTATGGATTTGAGAACACTTCTGATAAAGTACCTACTGGAAAGATCGAACTAAATACAGTTCAAGTTTTGTAACTCACAAACATATTTCCTAGTTTTCAAAATTCGCATGTACGAAATAAAAATTGACTCACCTATGGCGACTGGTACTGACTCCATTCCCAGACAAGAAGCTCTTTGGCAGACTCATGGATCTCTGCTGCGTGTTAGCAAGATCTGTATTCTTCGGCGGGGCCAACAACTTCTCGTCTACATCGGCCGGAGCACTTCCCGGTCTCGTTAAGATCATTTCGCGTTCTTTCGGTATCGTTATAGTCGATGTCGACGGGGGCAAGGTTTGTGGAAGTGGCGGAGCGTCATCTAACGGAGTAGACGCATCCCTTGGACTACGAGTTATCGTCCTGTCGGAAGTTGTCAACCAAACATCGCTACTAGACGAAGAACATGACGAGTTCGCTGCTCCGCCCGAAGGGGAGCGACTCATTGGAGATAATCTACGTTCGGGTTTGTCCCTACGGACGAATCTCCCATCTGGAGATAGTCTAGATTCTCTAGTTGATTGTCCATTTGTATTCTGAGGCGGCGGACGCTTTTTATGCGGCTCAGGAGTTACTGCTCGATGACTCACAGATTCAGGAGGACGTTGGTGAGTTGGGTAACTTTGAGAAACTTTCATAGGACCCGTTGGAGCGTATATGGTTTCTCTTTGACCACAATGTGGCCAGAAATCACAAGTGGTTGAAGTACAGGGGTTTTTCACTTCGGCAGTAGGACTAGTTTGGTAAGGTGGATGTGCTGGAACCATGTTTGGAGTTGTAGCTCCACGCTGAAGAGGTTTTTGGCGTTGTTTATTGCGGTCACTCATATAATAAAGATTAAATCCATTGTTGTTGGTAGGAGGTTTGGGAGGCTCTTTTATAATTTGAGCTTCCTCGCGACGTTCATGGTATCTTTGCAATAAAAGAGCTTTCGCCGCAGCTCGACTTCGGCTTCCATACAAAAACTCCGTAACGACTTCTGCTTCACGTAACATTTCGTCATCCAAATCATCATTCAAACTTTGTGGCTGACTCAACGGATATTGTCGCCTAGGACGCTCAGAATTGGAAACTTTAACAACAAATCTGTGCGCATCAGGGCCGGTCTGTTGTGGCGATAACTTTGTAGCGGTAGGTACAATAGCATGTTCACGATACGCCGCCATAGATCCTGGTGATCTCTTCTCTGGTAACTGCAGACTTCGGGAACGTCTAACCCGATGTTCATCTTGTAGACTAGTTACAGAACGTCCGATTGTATGTTGTCTTGAAGGAGCAGAACGACGGAACGGTACTCCAGATCCAGAAGGAGACCTAACTGGAAATGCAGCGCTCACACCACCAGCTTCGTTACCACTTGATGAAGAAGAACTAGGTGACGAACATGTTAACTGTTTATTTGCCTCTTGCGAAGCAGGAGATCGTCTTTGGGAACGGTGGTGAACGAATCTAGATCGTCCAGACGGACTTGTCTTTTCTCGGGAAGCAATACGGTCTAGAACTGAATCTGGGGATGAGTTTAAAAGTACTGACGAAACATTGCTCAAATTTAGCGATGAGCTGTTATTGTCTTCTTCGTCTGCATCTTCGTACATATCCAGAGAATCAGTATGTTCAGATAATCGTGGCATAGCTGGGCGACTGACACAGCTATCAAGACTTCTGAAGCCCATTGATGATGAAGAAGACGATGATGAATCTTTGTAACGTTGCAAAAATTGAGACCTTCTATTAGTACCGGCTTCTTCCAATGATTTAGCTTGAGCGATGCGATTATACGGACTGCCCAGTTCTCGTGGTAAAGGCATAGACTTAACAGGTGAAGGACTCAGTTTGGGTCGTCTTGTAATTCCACTAGTTGGAACAGGTCTTGGTTCTGGCAGTGTGCTCCAATTAATCGGCGGTGGTGGACTTAAATGTGTGGTTGGAGGTGGCGAAATAGGTGGACTTATTATATCACTATCAACAATTGCATTCGACCTGGGTAAAAATGGTGGTTTCCCAAAAACCATCCGGGTCTTTTTTGTAACGCGGTCTTGAAATGCTGGGGGTGGAGATATTATAGGAGTTATCGGGGGCGGTGAAAACGATTCAGGAATATTATGCGGCGGAGGTGGCGGTGGCGAAGGAGTAGCGCTTGCATATTCCACATCTCGTTTTAACAATGGAAGATACGCAGGACGAGATTGTTCACTCCTTTTAATTCCTGGTTCACTAGCAGAATGATAATCAGCTAGTTTCATATTAGGACGTCGCGATTGAGGCAAAGAGCTAGTAGCGGTACTAGTATTAGAAGTGGCACTAGGTGCCAGAGAAGTACCATAATTATGTCTTCTATTTTCATCTAAAGATCTTTGTTGAACCTGCACCCACCCACTTCTGCCTAAGTACACGCCGTCGACTTCTCTATCGCACCACCGGACAGGGGACAACTCCCTCGAGCAGCTGAACATATCCCCTGAGCTGATCTGACTGCCTGAGATGAAGGGATCGTCTTTCTTGCCTCGCTGTTGTTGTTGTGACTGGTACGAAGCATTTGTGGAGCCAAGAGACTGATGTTTGGTCAGGACAGGACCGGATGGAAGGTTTGAACCAATGCTTGTGCCGGAAATACTGGCGCTGTGCACGACAGCAGTGTAGGAACGAGAACTACCGCTCCCACTTGAAACAGAAGGCGGGTAGATGGAAGTTGGGGAGGTTTCCCATGGCTCCGAGGTGCTGCGCAGGTGGAGGATTGACACATTTGATCCCCTGAAACAGAAAATAATATTACATTAGTATTTTCATTTTCTGAAATCTCTCTAGGTACCTTTCTAATTATTTAATCATTTTCTATTGGAATTTTTTATTTATACGAGTAGGGAGTAGGTACTTTTTTTACAAAAACATGCATAAATATTTATAACTTATATCCCGAGTGCAATGAATTTAATCGATAAATTTGACATGTCTGGCTTATGAAATAAATTTTGCTTAAAAAGTGTTTGAGTACATAATAATTTGAAAAAAATATTATGTACGATAACACTTTTTTAGAAGCAAATTTTTTAAATAAGCCGGACGTCAAATTTATCAATTAAATTCTTTAGCACGAGGAGTATAATGTTAAGATTATTTCATGAATCCATAGTAAAAACTTTGTTAAAAAAAGCTAGCTTCAATTTAATCGCGATTAAATTGCATGGTGCTATTTAATCACTTATTTAAATTGGAAAACAATGAAAAATAAGACAACCTGATTGGTCAAATTTATAGTGACTGAAATAATCATCCTTAATTTATTATTACATAATATCGTTATAGATAACAGGTTAGATAATTTATATTAAAAATAACACGTAGCTTAAACGGCAAAAAAATTATGTAATGTTTTTAATTGATGTAAAATAAAATATAATTTAAATTATATTCAAGTTAATCATCCATTATCTGAAAAATAATAACAATAAAAATAATGTCAATATAATTTGCTTTCAATTATTATCTGATTTCCAGAACTGCAAAATTATCATTGTATTAATTAAAATAAATGAATTTTTTATTAATTATTTTTATCATTATTTACAAAGCCTGTAAAGACATAATTACTAATGAATTACTAATATATTAAACAATGAATACATTATATTGCCTTAATCCTTAATTAATTATTTTATCACAAATAATTCCGAAATGTATTTTACAATAAAATGTTATATCGCTATATTCGGATTTAAAAAATACCTAACATGAATTTTTTATGTCATGATATAGTTAGAATCGACCACATACCACAGTTCTGGGAATGTGATCCCAGGTGATCTTAAATTTTAACATTTATTGAAGAAAAAAGGAACAGTCACGTACAATAAAACCTTCCGCTAAACATAAATTTTAAATAAATACCAAGTAGGTGGATATATTTTTAAAAATTTCCCCATAACAGTACTGGTAAAATTTCACCGACGACCGACGCCAATGAAGTTATTATAAATAATAAAGAAGAATACAGTTTTACTAAAAATAGGAGTATAAAGGTTGAAAACTGTATTATTTATATAAAAAGAAGATGTGCATTAATCTATATTAGTGGAGAACAATAAACTGAATGAATGAATTTCACATTTTTAAAACGAATGAAAACGAATAGAAGAGAAATGGAGAAAGATAAACCAATTGTAATTTTAACTTCTCGCCTCATAATCTATGTAGAAGAGAGGTATTAATTGTGACGGGTCAAAATTTTCGAGTGTGAGTTTTTGCTGGATAAGCACGTTTGATGATCCCTAGATTAGGAATTTAACTCTTTCTAAATGATGTCTGTGTTTTCGCACGTAATGTCATATATAGGCCTTTTAAATAAAAAAGAATTTTGATAATATCTCAGACTGAGCTTGTTTTATTGTATTCCATTTCAACATCGTCCCGCCCTTATTGAAAAAACCTATAGCTATTATAAAAGAAAACATCCCATGATAATGTTTGTTACAGGCCCAATAAATGCCATTAAGAAGAATGAAATTCTTAAAAATTTTGTTCAATCTTACCTACACTACTATCCCTATTCTTAAAGAAACGTTTATATAAGAATCAATATTGCACTTCATACAGAATTTCAGAAAATTTAAAACATTTCTTACTTAGAAATCACACTGTGTATAGACCTAAACCTAATGTACATATTTGACACACATCTAATAATATCACAACCAATACAATCATCAGTCTTCGTCATATGGTGATCATGGACATCTCAAAATTACACATCACATCAATAACGTCCAGTGACCAGTGTAAATCCACATAATATGAATATGTTATGTATTAGCGGCCATGGCCGGTTAAGCATGCATTTCACCAATGCATGTCTCCTGCTCACGTTATTCCACCCCCGCATAAATGTATGCTGCTCGTTACCAGCCACCCCCAGACACTGTTGCCACATCCAATTCCATGGTGAGGCAGTGTTGTTACGTCCGAGAGGACTCGTTCGTTGAAAAAGCTTGTTTCGTATACAGTTATTTTTATATTTTTCATCACAACTGATAAACAATAAACAGTAACTCGAGCTGTATACACAGTAATTTCTATACAGGGTGTATCATGTACTTCGAGTACATACCTTAAAGGTATATGTTGTTTGATATTCTGATTACGAATCAAAAAGAATTTTTTTTAAATTCGAAAAATTAAGGGTAGTTTACCAGCAGTATTTTTTGTAAACATACAAAATTTAATTATTTTTCATGAAACAATAATTACTTCACCCAGTGGGAGTGGCAATGAAAATTTTTTGACTGTCATTGGATAGATTTTTAAAAAATATTGAATAGGTACGTGTTTTTCTGTTCTTCAATCAGATGCTTATTTCTTGAGATATTTGACCGTCCCGGAACTTTTTGTACACCCAGTATAAATATTCGAGTTTCTTTCATTTTTGTGCACTTCATCGAAATAAATAAAACGTTACATATTTAACAATGCTTAAACGGTTATTTCCAAAACTTACCTGCGCACAGCATACCTGATGTGAAAAACAGTTGTACAGAAACAGATGCTAATAGCATGTGACTTTGAGAAAGAAAAAGTTTTGTGCCAAGGCATTAGCACAAGATTTAATGAGGCACAAATGTTTTTTCTTATAGAATAATGTTCAAACTTTAATTTGGTAAAAATTCAAGCTGTTTCTCGATAGGTACAGCAACGTGCCAAAAATTTTTTTTAAATGTTTTGTGCCAAGCCATTAGCACAAGATTGAACGAGGCACAATTATTTTTTAACTTTGTAAAAGCTACATTTTAAGAGTAATTTGAAGCTGTTTCTCTATGGGTACTGTTACTATCCAAAAAAATGTTCAAGAAAGAAATTTCTGCACAAGTTCCGCCCAGGCACCAAAAGATTTTATGGATGGTCTCTATAAGTACTAACTTTTTAAGATCATTTTATTCTGTTTCTCGATTGGCCAGCTTTTTTGCAGCCAGCTCTCGGTCTATAATTATTGCTGTATTTTTGGTGTCTCTGATTTCATTAAATCACACAATTTTCACAATCAATCGCCATAAATGTAATATTCAAGATAAGGGTCCATGAAACCGAAAGGTAACCGTCCAATGAAAAAACTAATTCATATTATTTCAATTAACGAGCGTGAAAAAGGAATATTGATAATAATAGGCGCAATTTGTTCTGCAGCACTTCTTATTACAGATTACATTATTAATCTGTTTTTGCCTATTCTATACATATCTACTAAAATGCTAAAGTTTTAGCTTGATACACAGGATGTTACGATTTGTGATTGTAATATTGTTATAGGTAATATTAGCTGTCTAGACTGCAAAATCAAAGTTAAAAGTATCTGAGTGCAGAAGCAAACAGAACTTAACTTATTTCTCACTGCAAAGAGACTTTGAAACTTTCCAACCCAGTGAAGTAACTTACTAACTTAGCTAGATTAGTTCAAAAACTATTCTCAAACTATTCTTCAGAAAATCTGTGTAGATAGTTGACTCGTTGACTGTAGTTTGAATTATTCAATCTTTGTGTCAAATAATTGCAACTTGCAAATTAACTTTCTAAATTATATTTTATTAGCAACAAAGGGTTTAGCACGGTTCCAAAATACACCTCAGTAAATAGGTATTTCACGTCTTGTAGTTTAATGCGCGATCGGCGATGGAAAAAGTTTGTTGTCTTATCGTTGGTACTGTGTTTCAATTTTTTTTTCAACGCCAGAAATAATATTTGACCCAATTTTCACCATTTCTTCAAAATTTCACTGTGAAATTAGCGACAAATTTTCATATGTAAAAATGCCGTACACTTTTTCCTCGCGCACCGTGCTTCATTCCATACCGGGTTAGCGATGTGACATGGACTTAAGGGGGGTTTTAACGCTCAGCGCTGCTAGCTCACAAATCCCCGCCATTTCAGATACCCGCGCTGACAGCCAGAATACATGTTGTCTCTATCTAATTGCTATGTTTCGCTCTGTTCTTGTTTAGAAAATACTCAATTTGATTGGCTAGCGAGCATGAAATTTTTATATTTATTTAACAAATTACTCCACTACTCTTTGAAAATTTTATATAATAATGCGATTCAAACATTTTAATTTACAATGCAACTAGTATAACATTAAACTGATCTGTTACTGGACTAACATTTTAATTATTATTATTGACAATGTTATTTCTTTTACACTTTGAGTTACTTTTATCATTATGATACGTTGTATCTTCCTTCAAATCTTATATATTTTAATCAATTATAAATTATTGTATGGCTCATCATTTGAGAGCTAAAGCCAATCAAAAACCTGCAGGGATGACGTCACAGTTCAAATATAAAACTTTAAAAATTCATATCTCCTTTATTAATACAAATTTTTTACTTATGTTTTCACAGGACAATGTAGTATTATCCTGTATTTTAAGAAAAAAAATATTGGTGCATAACCCTATTATTATATTTCCAATACATTTCGAACGAAACAGCAGGCACGAAATACCATTCCTATGGTCCGCATGGGTTTCATACGTCACCATCGGAAAGCCCGTAAATAAGCGCTCTGGCGGCGAGGGCGGAGGCCTGACACATTCACGATCAACGATGGACCGATGTGGATTTATAGGCCGGACTGATTGCGCAATGTTGCCAAATCTAAATAGAGGGCCTGCAAAGTGCCTGATTGGGGAGATAATAGAGTTTTATGAGTGATGCGGACCATTCACGCTCGTATATTTCAAAAAGATACTGGCGAATCGGTAATCGAAGAACGGCAGTCGTAAAAAAAGAAATGTCGATTCGATTTTAAAGCTGATTTATGGTTATGGTGATCATTAGTATGTGGTTGTTACAGCTGTTTTAATTTGTAGTACTGTCATGATGTTTGTAATTATTATCATAGTAAATTTATTTTACATGACTTTATAATGTTCTTATGTTTATGTCACAGAATTTAGCACAATTGCTTTTTGTTGTTGTAAACGTTGCAAATAGACGAAAATAAAGAAAGACTACAATTTAAGAGGAACGGATACTGGTGCAATTTACAAGTGAAAACAAGGTTTCGTTTTCACCATCATATCTAATCTAAATATTAACATTTTAAAATATTTATTTTTACCTCTCGCCTAGAGAGGTATAGAGATCGTGAAAAAATTCGATGTCGAGATTTTTGTCAATTAGCACGTTTTAGCACCTTTAGAACCTATTTTGACTATTTTCACGATGATGTCTGTGTGTGTGTGTGTGTGTGTGTGTATGAAAGTCTGTATGTACGCCTACTATAGCCTTTCGTCCCGGTTCATTATCTCAAATTCTACTGATCATAAAATTCTAATATTTTGCATTATACATTTATATATGATAATGAAGAGCTGAAAAGATTTTGGTAAAAATCCACCAACCGGAAGTGGTACTTTTCTTGTAGCACTATAATATTTTTTGCAAAAATTGTATAAAATAATGCGATTGTTACAATTTGACATACCACACATGAAAGAAGAAATTACATTGTACAATATTTAATCTTACTTGTTTCTATATCTTTAACCAATAAAGAAATATAATTTTTTTAAATATATAATTTTACCTACCACGATTTGTGAATCCCGAAATAGAAATAAAATTTAAAACAAAAATAAAAATTGTCAATGTGACAGATAAACAGAAATAATATAATGTATGATTATTTTATATTATTATATCAAATGTTATACGGTGTTGTTGTATTTTATTTAAATTAAAGCTTAATATTTGGTTAAATACGAGGTTAAATAATAATACTTCAATGTCAAGGCGAGAGGTATTGTAACGGCCACGTCAGATTTTTTTAATTTGTAGGGGAAGGTTGTTTGTATGACATTTGTGTATTACAATTTTAAATTTTTGCTTGATTTGTTATTATAGGCGTTATAAACATTGGCAATTTTGTAATTCATTTTAAAGTGTATTATGTTTTGAATTTTAAAATTTCAATACAGAAATGTCACAGAACCAACTTTCTTCTACAAATTTAAAAAAAAATTGTTAATTTTTTAAATATTTAGACTAAATTTTACGGTGAAAACGAAACCCCTTTTTGACACAAAAATAAGGTCAGGCAGTGTAAATATTCGAATAAATATTCGAATTTCATTTTAGTTCCACTTCCAAACTAGAGTCGTATTGGGTACACTTATTAAAATTTTAAGAAATTGACTCTTTTGATAATAACCGACTCGGACCGATAAATTTTGGTAGTGCAGTAATCGTTCTTCTTCTGGTAATTATTTAAATAGATATGTGCATTCAAATTAAGGCTCTACACTTGTTAAACGAAATATTGCTGCAATAGAATCAGAATTCACGATTCTGGTTATATTGCTCAAAATAAAAATCTGAACTTTAAATAAGAATTAATCAATGCATTTTAATATTACAAAATATGGCCTTATTATTACATACCTAATTATTAATTTTGTTTTAAATAGTCGATTCCATGCATTGTTCGTGAGAGTGCTAAGAAAATATTTTTGTCAAGAAAATTAAACATCTGACGAAAAAATAGTAAAAAATCAATCAAATTGACTATATTTACTAATTTATTACTAAAATATCATTAAGTATTTCAAAAATATAATTTCTTAGCATTCAAGAGTCATCTCTTAACTATCTATATGAAATATGAACAGTGTAGGTGTACTAACAAGAGCTCAGTTTGAAATATAGCAAGGTCCCTTTTTCACTATATTTTTGGCATAAGTTAAATAAATATATCTATTTAAATAATTTTTTTGGTTTAAAATTAACTTATAATTATTATGTTATTTATTAAAAATTTAAGAAGTTATAGTCATAAATGCACAACTTAAAGGATTAAAACTTTTGGCTATTTGTGTAAATGCCAAGAATCGTAAAATTACGAGCAATCATTTATTTGTGGCTATAAAACTAACTTATAAATTGCTATTTATTGTACTTAAGAACATTGCGCAGTTTTATTGCCATTGTTCTTTTGTCATTACATCTTTTTAATTCTTTTAAAGCTGAAAATACCAGTGTGCGGTGTAGATTTTTATTGCACTATAATTACGTTAATCAGTTTACATTTTGTTGTACGGTGGTGGATGCGGTTGATGTTGATATGAACAAAATGGTTGCAGTTCAACGCCGCTAACGACGTAACGACCACACGGTGGCAGTCGGGCAACATTCCTTACACACGCGGACTTTTTCCTAAGCTTGCAAGTACTAGTCCTTCTGCCAATCTCACTTGACTATCTGTAGTTCAAATGCACTGAGAAGGCACACGATAAACATCAACATCAACAACCAACAAGGCGCAGACAAGAACAATATAGGTATTTTTTTCACGGCATGCGGAGAAAACACAATTTTCTTCTCGCGAAATAGTGAGGAAAGTAGGTTTTCCCTCTCTAGAGAGGAAAGTAAGCAGTGTTACCACCAGTGTTATTTTACGATGAAATATTTTAAAAATTGTAAGTAAATATACTAAACTATTATTTTACAATTATTATGTTTTATACTTTATTTTTCTACTATTTCACGATTTTACAACTTAAATTTAATTTGGCATATTGGCTGCATTTCGTTGTTTTCAAACGTCATTCTGACAGATGGCAGTTATAACCTAACTTCTAGTTATATGTTTCTTCTACATTTACAATGTTTTTAAATATGTCGTGAAAAAAATGTTGTGTCTAACACGAGAGGAAAGCCCTTTTCCACTCTCGCTCGATTGCCTCACTCGCTTCGCTCGTGACACAAACTTCGACCTCGAGTGGGAAAAAGAAGCGCTTTCCTCTCTAGTTGGACAAATAACTATTTTCTACGACCACTACGGAAAATTGCACTTTTCCCATGCTTTAATTATTTCTCACACAAGTTGCCAACTGTAATAGGTATAATGTTAATTTTTATATATGTATTTTTAGGTTTATAAATTACAAAATATTATTTGCTAATTACTTAAATGTTTATATAATATAATATAATCTCAATATTTCATACGAATATTATAAATAAACTATAATAATATATCAAAATATTGAAATCTAATTTTCGCTTTTACATTTTAGAATTTAACTGTTGGCAAGATTGTTCTTTTAAAAAAAAATGAATTATTTATCTTACTAAAGAGTGTGGTCGTAGAAAAAGTATAGTGTGCCACTCGTGCAGAAACACCTATTGCCCACTTATGTGATTCCAGCCCTCGACTTCGTCTCGTGCTGGAACTCTCACACCTCTTGGGCAATATGTGTTTTTCTGCACTAGTTGCACAATATACTATTTACTTTTAGTGAAGATTATTACAATCTAATATTGTGAATATTTATATTTGACTACAATTTAACTGGGAATTATTTAAATAGATAGGTATGTGCATTAAAATTAATACTTTGTGCATTAAGGGGGTTTTATCGCTCAGCGCTGCTAGCTGACAAATCCCCGCCATTTCAGGTACCCGCGCTGACAGCATAATGAGTTATGAATACATGTTGTCTCTATTTATGTAATTGCTATGTTTCGCTCTGTTCTTGTTTAGAAAATACTCAATTGAGTGTCTAGCACGCATGCAATTTTTAAATTTATTTAACAAATTACTCGACTACTATTTGAAAATTTTATATAATCGTGTGATACAAATTTTTTAATTTACAATGCAATAAGAGTTACGAAGAGTTTTTCTCAGAATTATTATTTTTTAATTGTTTATAAATAAATATATTTAATAACAATTTTAAAAATTCGACAATATAGCTAGTTACACAACCATCCGTTAATTTATAATAAGGTAGGTGCGGGTAATAAGGCCTGTCGGCTAATAAGGCCTAAGTAACAAAAATACAATTTAAAATTATTGGTGTCGCTCAAAGTCATCCTCGTAGGTAGCTAAAGCTAACATTCATATAATGGCGCCTCAAACCTGTCGCGACATGTTAGTTCGCATACTGTCACCAGTGCGAAGTCATTGAGTTTGAGGAACGATCGCGCGGCTCGAATAATAAGATATCATCCGAATTGGTGTCCTGATGGCTATTAAACAAAGAAATTTGTTGTTAATTTTAAAATTTTAGCTTGAATAATGCATAATTATTAATTATTATTGATCTCAATTACCAAATATAAAAATCCTATTTTGTTTATTTACGTATGTTAAAGTCTTAGGCCTTATTATCCTACCATAGTATAATAAGGCCTACTGAAGAGGTTTTTTAAAATGTTTAATTGTCTTTTTGTTTACGGCAGAAGTTGCCATTTTTTGTTTATATATGACAGCACTTGATGTTTAGGTTTAATTAACATTCAAATTTGTTGATTCAAGTACCCGCACCTACCTTATACTTGTTTTTTACTGCCTTTGTCTGTATACGGTAGGCGAGACGGTAGGTATTTATTTTTAGATTTATAGGATTAATATAGGTTGGGAGTAATTTGTTAAATACTTTTTTTACTTTGATAAAAGCCACTTAAAATAAAAAATATTTAGCATTAAATAAACATATTTATTTAAAATTGAGCAATATTTTATTTAAAGTTTACCTAGTGGATGGTATCACCAACTTAATTATTAAAATATTGTGAATAAATTCTAGCCAAAATCAAGTGCGTACGCAACGCAAATATGTATCTTTTGAATCACTTGTTTAAGAATTTTAATTAAAATTCATGGACCATTTTCCCATTGTTTTAGATCACATGTTACGGATCGGTATTTTTGCTTTCCCACGCATTAGGAAATAATTTGGTCAGCCGTTTGACAGTGACAGACACAAGAGACAACTCACTGCCCACTATACGCGATGCTCCGGCGGTCCATCCCTAATTACAGTTAGTGACACATATCAAATGTTTCTACAGTCTGTGTATACTATACAGTATAAACGATAAAGTAACTAATAGCGTGATAAAATAAAAATTGTTAAATCGGAAACTGTTTCATTAGTACCAATTACACGACTCTTATATAATAGGATTAAGTATTTGAGTAGATATTAACAATTGCAAGATTTTTAAAAAGCATTAAAATAAAAACTATTTAGCATTAAATTAAGCATTATTTTATTTAAAGTTTAGTGGATGGTATATCACCAACTTAATTATTATAATATTTTAAATAAATTCTACCCAACAACAAGTGCGTACGCAACGCAAATACCTATGTATCTTTCTTTTGAATCACTTTAATTAGAGAAGAAAACTATAGTCTTTAAAATGATTTACTGTGCAGTTCAATTTCCGAGAATTTCACATGTTTACTATTTGTATCATGCATTCCCGAAAATTCATTTTACGGTACGAAATTAAAAAAAAAACGTTTTTTTCAATTACAGACCTGTGCCGAATAGAAAAAAATTTTCCTAATAATAAAATCTTCATATTTTTTAAATTATAATCCAAATCTGCAATAAAATATAGGGGTTCCCATTTGAAATAACAAAGTTGCTCCCCGTACTCCTTACAAGGGCGGCAAGGGGGTCGGGGGTTCATTTGTACGCCACTTGATAGAGCACGTCCGTATTGGTAAGATCGCCTATCGTTCTGTAAAAAAATCTCAACTAAAGGGGTGGCCGGGTGGTCTGGATCAACCTGTATAATAATTAATGTGTTAAATTTAAAATTGTATTCTAATACGACTAATAGGTATTAAAAATATAATTACAGCACCATCTCGTAGTAGTGCAATATCCTAATACCGAATAAAACCATTCTTTGAAACACTTTGCTTCATGAAACAGGCGCAAGGAAGCCATTAGTGTTTAGATTAACATATTTACTGTAATTTATAATAAAAATATATTTATATTTACCTACTGTTCTAAAAATTCTTTTTGTTTTTTTTTGTTGATGCAATAAAAAGTTTTTCTATCAATTCTTGTATTTTTTCCACGTCCCCCTTCAGATAGTCCGTGCCCCCCTAGGGAGGCGCGCCTCACAGGTTAAGAAACGTTGCTCTACACAAAATAAAAAGAAACCTTATACGAAAAATGAGACTAAAACACTTTATTTGTATTATTAATTTTTATAATTTAACTAGAGAGGTATATATTTTATTTTATTGAAGGAGACGTGCTTTAATATTTTATAATGTAGGTAAGTCTTAAGCAAAATGAAGATTTTTAATAAAAATACATAGACTCATAGACAACGTTTTTCAATTTAAAAAGTGTAAAAGTAAACTGGTTACATTTTTAGAGGTAGGAACACATTTATAGTCCAAATATTTACTTGTTTGTGTTACATACTAGTTATATGGAGGTTTATGTTTACCTACTGTTTTCAAAATAATAACTAGCATCATAATATAACATCATCTTTATCAGATATTTTCATTACTCATTAAAATTGCGGCCTTTTTCAACTCGGCAGGAGCTGAAAGATAAAAAGTCATCAAAGTCATAATGATTTTTCTTTTTTTTTATTTGTGCTCAGGAAGCAAAAAGTACTAATATATAGTAATATCCAACTTTATGTACTAATTTGCACTTTTAAAAATGTCGTAAAATGAAAATTGGCTCATAAATTTAACGACAAAATTTATACGAGAAATAATAAAACTGTCTTCTTGCAAGGAATTTAGTAAAATTGCTGATTCTAAGGAAATTGTCATATAAGTTCGGTAATTTTGTCACGTTTCTGTAGTAAAATCACTAGCTAATTTACATCACAAGAAAAATAGGAGAGCACTATCTTAATATTCTCGTTTAAATGCCAGAACAGAACAAGCATTTTATATATTCAAATCTGGAACATTTCGTAAAGCCATAAATTTACACGAGTTAAGTTGCATATTTAACGCTTACTTTAACGTATAATTAGATTATAGAATCGATAGATGTACTGATCCGTATCTTAATATGGTAGTTCAACTTGGCTAGACCAATTAAAAACTTGTTCATATTTCGAAACAAAAAAGATGCATAATTTGAAGGTTCATGCTCAAAATATAAAGCAACTAGAAAGTATAGAAGATAGTATTTTATAATAGTTTTAAAAGGTTAAACGATTACTTCTAATAAAGATCACTTCCAATACAATCAATTTTAAACTATTCTCAGGCATATTTTTAAATTTCTCTTTTTTATCAGTCGACAATAGTTCACATTCTTGCATGAGAAATTTCTTTTTTAATTAATTTGACAAAAAATTAGCAATTCAATTGATAATACTTGACTAGGTATGCTGATTAGCCTAATGAAGAGATTGAAAAAAGAACTTTCATTCACGTGGCTGATCGATAATGTTCGTGCGAAGTGGCAAGTGGCCTTGTAATTCCAATCATTTTATCAGATTTGCCATCACCAGGGACTTGGCGACTTCAGCTCAGTTCCTGTTTGCTTAATTTATCACTGCTTCTTACACGAACCCCATCAAGAGAATTCATTTCGTAAGAAGAATTTAGCAATATAATATACCTAATTTACATAAAGCTTTTTGTAATATTTTCAGATAAGTTAAAAAAAAAGCTACACCCCATTGTTGGTTGCTAAAAATCATATAAAACAATTAAGCTATTTTCAATAAATGGGTTGATACATAAGATAACTTATAGAGCTATTTTCAACTTGTTAATTGAAACAATTTGACTGTCCAAAAACCAAAACAATTAACAATTTCATACAACAAGCATTTTTCAAATAAAAATGTTTGTAAATTTTGTGAACGCATATATCCGATTTCGTAATTTAATGTTTTCCACATTCGTGTATAAAAATTGATGGAATAATAAGATTAAAAATCTAATGCAAAGAATATCAATATTAAGAAGATATGAAAATACCTATATGAAAAAATTTCTTTTTTACTCGAAGTTTTTAAAAAATATTAAAAACTTGATATAGATGTATCAAGGTTGGAGTTCCAATTTAATTTTCAACATCAAAGAAAATAAAAATAAAATTTCGGTGAGCAAAACATCGTATGAAACGACGTAAAACATGACATATAGATATAAGTCCTTCGAAATATATGTATTTATATAAACAAAAATCTTATTGAAACTAATGAAACATAAACTAAACTTATTATTTACGGACATAATGTGAAATTCAATATGCATATACTCGTAAGCTACTTACTAACATACTTATTATTTCTAACGATTTTACTATAATGAGCTTACAATAGATTTGTCAAGTTCTACCAACAGTATTAAAAATTATAAATTAATAAAACCTTCTAATATTTAGTGCTAAAGCTACTTCAATATTTAATGTATTAAAAAGTATGAGGAGAAAATAGATTTAAAATGTAGCATGTAGGTAAGTTTAATTATACTAATTATAAAAATGTTTGCAAGTTTGGCAAACAGAAAATTTAATTTGATTTAAACATTAGCGATATATTTACGTGTACAATAGTTTGAGTGACAATTTAGATTAGTTAATCAAAAATAAACCTATTATACATTACAAACTTAGACCATATACAAGGTGTTTCTGTACTTATGGATCAAGCTTTAAGGGTATATGTAACACGTTCTACTGATAACGAAACAAAAATAATTTTTCAAAAATTCGCAAAATTAAGGGTGGTTTACATGTTGAGTGCCACTGGTTTCATAGCTGATTGTGTTATTTTATTCATATATTAACAATGCACGTAATTATCTAATCCAACGCTGATATTGTGTAATGAACATTAATTTAAGGCATAATTCTGTACTATTTTAAAAAGAAATTTCTCCAATGAATCCCATTGCACTGAAGTAGAGACGCCGAGTAAAGCAGGGTTTATTCTAAGCTTTTTTCCTCCTGTACATACCTACCACAAAATGAACACTCTGTCTTTTTAAATTTTTTATTTGGCACACAAATTTTATTACATACAGTGCCATATTATTAATTTTCTTTCGGGGGAAGAGTTCATTATTAAAAAGAGAAGACACTTAAGAAAAAAATCTGACGTGGACACCACATGACTTCCTTGTACGCCTTGTTTGTTCATACTTTTCTTAATAACTAAAATGTAGAATAATATAAAAAATTCTTTTAACTTATTATACTAGTATACTCACAAATATATTTTAGTCATTTTATTTAAACTGCAGAAGAAGATATAAACGATATTTTACTATTGTCACTGCTACTGTCACTGTCATGTCATAATCATTTAAATTTTACGTAGTAACAAATGTTAATCGATCATGGACTACAAGATAACGAAATACTAAATTATAAATATATACTTTAATTATTCTTAAATGATACCAGATACAAAAATATTTATAAAATACCGATTGTAGGTAATAATCACATAATCTTTCATTTAAAATAAAAAAATTTGTCTTAAATTAAATATTTATCGAATTTTTTTTAAAATTTACTACTTCCGGTTTGTAGATTGAAACCAAAAATAGGAGGTGCACAACTAGATGCTATAACAGTCCTAAATACAAAATTTCAGCTTTCTACGTCTAACCGTATTTGAGTTATGCGACACACATACGTACATACGTCCGTACGTCCGTCCGTACGTACAGACGTCACGACGAAACTAGTCATAATGGATTCAGAAAAGGTCAAAACGGATATTTCCGTCAAAATCTGAGAACCGAAATTTTTCGCGATTACAATACTTCCTTTACTCCGTGTACAAGGAAGTAACAAAAAGCGCCGCAGGCTAATTTTTTTGTCGAGAACATAAAATTAAATTTTTAAAGCTGAATAATAGCACTGTTACATGTGCAAAACTAAATACCAACGAAGCAAATTTATGCATTTCAGAATTGAAATAAAACTTTTTTGACTAAATTCCAGAAATTTTCTTTAATGTTTAATAATTAACTGCCACACCCAAGACGTGATATACATGAAGGTATGTTGTATAATTATTGCACTTGATACACGTTTGTCATAATAAGAATACTAAACAACGACGTTATAATGGATAATGGATACTGTAATTCCCGAAGACTAAGTTTACAACATGAGCATGCAAAGCTACCGAGGATTTTAATCATCAGAGGAATAAGAGCTATTATAGCGAGTTGTATTTGGTATAGGTACTTACTACGTATGTACCATATATAAAAGACCCTCAAATTTATTCCTAACCCAATATCATTCAAAGTCTTTTATACAACTTCCTCATACAAAAATGCAATACTTACATTCATTCATATTTCGATAATCATATTCCAATACATGTAAATCTAAAAGCTTTCCAAATTGATTCACGCTATTGTACCACCTAACATCATTTATTTTAGTTAAGTACACAGCCTCAAATAGAATTCGCGCCATTGATTACCTCACAGCCCTTTTTCTGTTCGCCACCGTCATTTGTCAATTTTTCTTTCAATCCATCAATCTACCTTGTGATAGAATATGTCAACAAGTCGAGGACGAGCCATACATCTCGAGAGTGCCGCGCGAAATTCGAGGGCACGTTTTCAAAATAAAAACCGGTATACGTAGTTGGTATTCGTATCTGGATCTCCACTATGCCATCTGCCATATGCGCACGGAATTCAAGAAACCACAAAAGTTAGGGAGATGAAATATTGGTAATATAAGTGCTAGTTATCACTCTATATATTATTTTCTTTCGGAGAATAAGGAAGTTATATGCAGTTAAAGTTATTCATGTGGAATAGTGGAATATGGTATTATTCAGGTCATATTATGGAAAAAATTGCAGACGTAAAATGTCTTAAATCAGAAAAAAGATTAATTACAAGTTCAAAATGTACGAAACTTATTTCGTTTCCATAATATGAGTCGAAAATTTAATTTGTTCTTAATAATACCTATCTTATTTATTATATTACAGCTTTTCAACATTATACCATTGTATATACAGACTGTATATACAATGATTATACCTATTGCAATCTATTAATAATTATTAAAATATAATTAATCTATTGCACTATTTCTATTACAAACAAGAAAATTAAAATTTATACCTTTATCTGACTAATGTATAACATTAACATTAAATGTGAGATGTTTGCTACATAATGCCATAATATTAATTCCACAGGGAATAATAATAGTCATTATTTCTTCCTCTGCACCAATCAGAAAATTATTTTGCCTGAATCAATTTCTCCGTGCAAATTATTTTTTTAAAACATTGCAATGTTCAATGAACTATGGTGATAGAGAAATGACATTTGGAAATGCCAAAAAAATTTCGCATTGTTTTATTTTATTAAAATTTTAAACATAAGTCGTAGATAAAGTACAGTATACAACTTGGTATAATGGCTATTATTCCCTCAAAAGATTAAAATCTCATCTTCAGGAATAATAGCATCCATTTTAGCGTCGCTGTATAATATACTATTACTCATAAGTTATTTATCATATTAATTAATTGATAATGCATTACAACAAGATATTAAGCAAACCTAATATTAATGGAAAATCTATTTAACTATTGGTATTTATCTATTCTTAAGAGAAGGGATTCTCTAATACAATAAGAAAACTATTTTAACATTAACTTTAATAAGAGATGCAAAACATAAAAGATTACACAGTTTAGGAATTGGAAGATAAAAGTTAAGATTTTTAAATGTATATCTAGGTGTTTTTTTCTTTTTTTACAGGTTTTTCCAAAAATTTTAAAGGAAAACGGATTTTAATTAATTTGTACAAAGATTGAATAATTTACTCTATGAAATTAATAAAATGAGATATTACGTATGTAGGTCTAGTTATTTTGTTCAAAAGAGTTTTACTTGATTCTGCAGTTTTAATCGTTGAATATTCACACCTATATACTTCTTGCGTCTTCTAAAATTAATTTTTTCGTTGATTGACATTTAAAGTGCTATTTTCTTGACAGGTTACAATCTGTGAAGTAGCACTTTTAGTGCCTAGGCAATACATTTTTACTTCCTTGTACGAAGTAAGGAAGTATTGTAATCGCGAAAAATTTCGGTTCTCAGATTTTGACGGAAATATCCGTTTTGACCTTTTCTGAATCCATTATGACTAGTTTCGACGTGACGTCTGTACGTACGTACGTATGTACGTACGTACGGACGTATGTGTGTCGCATAACTCAAATACGGTTAGACGTAGAAAGTTGAAATTTTGTATTTAGGACTGTTATAGCATCTAGTTGTGCACCTCCTATTTTTGGTTTCAGTCTACAAACCGGAAGTAGTACTTTTTAAAAATATTTCGATAAATATTTAATTTTAGACAATTTGTTTTATTTTAAATGAAAGATTATGTGATTATTACCTACAATCGGTATTTTATAAATATTTTTGTATCTGCTATCATTTAAAAATAATTAAAGTATATATTTATAATTTATAGTATTTCGGTATCTTGTAGTCCATGATCGATTAACATTTGTTACTACGTAAAATTTAAATGATTATGACATGACAGTGACAATACTAAAATATGCTTTATATCTTCTTCTGCAGTTTAAATCAAATGACTAAAATATATTTGTGAGTACTAGTATAATAAGTTAAAAGAATTTTTAATATTATTTTACATTTTAGTTATTAAGAAAAGTATGAACACACAAGGCGTACAAGGAAGTCATGTGGTGTCCACGTCAGATTTTTTTTAATGTCCAGGCAATAAAAGCAGGGACCTGAACCGTTGAAAATAACGGTTCGGGTTCGGTTCGTGGTTCAATAAAAAAATTTGGTTCGGTTTTGTGTTCCGGTTCGAAATTTTTATTTTTGTCCGGTTCGCGAACCGGTTCAATTTGGGTTCAACAGTTGATATTTAAATTTATATTTTAATTTTTTTTAAATACACTCAAAGGCAATATTATAAGTTTAATGAAGATAAATTTTTACATTTATATTAACAATAGAAAATAAAATAAATTATTATTGCAAAATGCAAACACAAACAAAACAAAGTACTAGGCAACTTGAAAACTAGAAACTTAAACTAAGTACCAACAAGAAAGAAGCATATTAAAAAACCGGTTTTTCGAACCGGTTCAGTATTTGTGTTCCGGTTAAAGTTCTTGTTCTTTTTTATTTTAGAAAAAGGTTCAAGTTTCGGTTTAGGTTCATAAAAATAAGCCGGTTCACTCCGGTTTCGGTTTATGTTCCGGTTCGGTTCAGGTCCCTGAATAAAAGTAATTGTTGCTATTGTGAATCAATAAAATTTCATGGAAATATAAATAAAAAAATTGTTTTTCGGCGATTGACATAAAAAGCGATGTTTTTTTACAGCTGACAGTCAGCAAAGTGTCACTTTTGCTTCCTAGGCAGCCTCCCGCCATACACAGATATTAGTATCACCTATGAAACTCAAGCCGGCAGTAAATCTATTATTTTTTCCCAAGTTAAACAAATAACTATGAAAAAGTTAAATTATGTATAAAATGACAATAAAATTAAAAAAATAAGCATTTTATAAGATTAATAAAAGGAAAAAACCGTTATTCGCATGTTTATTAAATTAGTACTTATTCTATAAAATGTTATTAATAAATTCCTGGCTATATTTTAATAATTTATGATATTTCTGTACAAAAAACTTGTAGAAAAATATAATTAACTAGTGATCTATATTATTTTCCACATAAGAATCTTGTGCGCTGTGCATGTGAAGTTTCCTTTCTAAGGTGTAATTGCAAATTAGCATGGCATTTTCCTCAGATCAACTTATAGGAATTCAAAAAATTTCTAGTGAATGTTATTCTACTGGATATATGAGATAAACTTGTTTCATAAACTCCCATTTTCTTATATTGCACGCTTATTTCCTTTTAGATTATCGTAGCAGATAGCAGATATAAGTATACATTACGTAGATGGAAAACGTTTTTAGTTTGAATTTAATGCTTTCTCGAACTTTTTAACATGTTTCACTTGCTAAATATCCAGAAGCGTAAAAGTACAATTTATGTGATATTTATACACCAAGTGAATATTTATCAAGGCTGATTACTTCGATTGAATAAACATTCTCAACTCCTGAAGTTAATACCGTACTTTATTTTGAAGAATTAGTTTTACATACAAAAATATAATGTTCATTACAGTTTTAATTTTTAATAATAAGTCAAAAACTAATAAATTAATACTAATTTAGACCAGATTTTGTTTTGAAAATTATGAACAAGATTCATCGTTTGTTTCCGTATATTGCAGATCCCTACTGTTTTAAATTATGTGGAGGCGACTGTGGAGTTAACTGAAATTCCATTAAGGGGTCCGTCTGATAGTCAAATTTATAGTAAAACAGAGATGTGCGCGTCGCATGATCATTTCATATTTAGAGGTGTTTTCTTTGTTTACAACATATGAATATGTTACCAAAATATGTTAGAAGGTCTCTCTGTTTTTAATTTCCTTCTTTAACTTATGCTTTTGGGAAAAAAACTTTGAAATCAGTCATTTTTCTCGATTTTTAAGATTTTTTATAGCAATTTTTAATTTCTGAAAAGAGAGAGACATAAATTGAACCTTTGCTAACAAGAAGTTTTTTTTTCATTCGTCTGTGTTATAAATTAAATGAGATATGATGGGACAACGAGAATATGTTTTCCCTGTTGAACTTGTAGATTCTCTAGTTAGCCAGTACATTCTATGCTCAGTTTTCTTTACCTACATTTTTTGTTCAATTGACTACAAAAAGAAGGGCTTAACGTCACCTGAATCCACCACACTTTGGAAATGATGACTGACGTTTAGAAGTTCGGTATTCTTCAATATCAAAGTCCGAAAATTTTACAGATCACGGATTATAGGTATATTACAATATATAATTATATATTATCATAATAATATACCATAATACACATTGCGATCAAGATCGTATCCAAGGGTAATTTTTCTGAATTCAACCACCCTCCACCCCAAATTTTCAACAAGTAATGATATACAAATAATTTGTTCAGTAACCTAAGGCCAACCCTACAGAGATCTTCATCTTCGGGTCTTTGGAGATTTCGCTCGACATTCTGCCGCGTTGTTTACACAAAAGCGAACTGATAAGTGAAATTTACTTTCATTTTCTGGATACACTCTTGCTCTATATAAAAAATTCTAGTCAATGTTGATACTCTTTCCAAAAATTATTTCTTGTTGCAGCTCTAAATGTGATAATTATTTATAAAAAAAAACCCTCAGTTTATTTTTTATAAATAAGGGAAAAATTCCTGTCTATATTAGGTAGGTAGGTACTGAATTTCGGACAACAAACAAACAGTAATTTAGATTGAATTTGAGAGTATAACCAGCAACAGAATTTAATTCTATTTAGTATTTTTTATGAAATATACAAATTTGGATATTTATATTAATAATCTGACGTGGATACCACATGACTTCCTTGTACGCCTATTAAACTGTTCATACTTTTCTTAATAACTAAAATGTAATAATATAAAAAAATCTGACGTGGCCACCACAAGACCTCCCTTTTAACTTATTATACAAATATATTAATATATAAGTACTACTACTACTGCTACTATACTCACAAATATATTTTAGTCATTTTATTTAAACTGCAGAAGAAGATATAAAGCATATTTTACTATTATCACTGTCATGTCATAATCATTTAAATTTTACGTAGTAACAAATGTTAATCGATCATGGACTACAAGATACCGAAATACTAAATTATAAATATAATTATACCGTGAATTTATTTTAACATGAAACATAGGACTTTTCATATCGATGGTTACGAATTTGACAGCAATGTATTAGAGCGTTCTTTTTTAAATTGAACATAGGGAATCAATTTAACTGTATTATTCTTGACTAATATAACATATTTGGGCAGCTGTAATAGTTCCAAGAGACGCCTTCAACATAAACTTTTAATTGTTTAAACTATACCTACATCGTATGTCCAGGTAGCAACATTTGAATTTGTTAATTGGAATCAAACTGATGCTATCTGGAAATACGATGTAGGTATAGTTTAAACAATTACAAGTTTATGTTGAAAGCGTCTCTTGGAACTATTACAGCTGCCCAAATATGTTATATTAGTCAAGAATAATACAGTTAAATTGATTCCCTATGTTCGATTTTAAAAAGAACGCTCTAATACATTGCTGTCAAATTCGTAACCATGGATATGAAAAGTCCTATGTTTCACGTTAAAATAAACTCACGGTATACATTATTAATTAATTATTCTTAAATGATACCAGATACAAAAATATTTATAAAATACCGATTGTAGGTAAAATTTAATTTAAATCATTTAAAATGAAAAAATTTGTCTTAAATAAAATATTTATCGAAATATTTGAAAAAAGTACTCTACTTCCGGTTTGTAGATTGAAACCAAAAATAGGAGGTGCACAACTAGATGCTATAACAGTCCTAAATACAAAATTTCAACTTTCTACGTCTAACCGTATTTGAGTTATGCGACACACATACGTCCGTCCGTACGTACGTACGTACGTACAGACGTCACGACGAAACTAGTCATAATGGATTCAGAAAAGGTCAAAACGGATATTTCCATTAAAATCTGAAAACCGAAATTTTTCGCGATTACAATACTTCCTTTTTCAGAGTGTACAAGGAAGTAAAAAGCATGATATTTTAGAACTTTGCTTCAAATTAGTATCACATAGGTACACATTATATCACATACCTACTCAAAGAATAGGTGAAATAATTAAAACGATTTGAACCTTTTTCTACATTTTTTTTTGAAAAATTAATTCATTTTGGAAATATCGGGAACATGCCACAGTGTCGACAAGTCATAGTTCCGACAAGCCACAGCATCTAAAAGTCATAGCGTATAAATGTCATAGCATCGACAATTACCCCCACTCTTGAGTTCATAGCGTTTAACTGTTAAACAGTCATAGCGTATAAATGTCATAGTGCCGACACTTACCCCCACTCCTGAGTTCATAGCGTATAACAGTTTTAAAAGTCATAGCGTATAAATGTCATAGTGCCGACACTTACCCCCACTCCTGAGTTCATAGCGTATAACAGTTTTAAAAGTCATAGCGTATAAATGTCATAGAATCGAATAAATGCCACACCACGGAGTTCTGTTGGACTCAATTAGGGTTTTGTTAGTATTGATTAGTTTATTTAAAAAAAAAACGGAGTTCTGTTGGACTCAATTAGGGTTCTGTTAGTATTGATTAGTTTATTTTAAAAAAAACGGAGTTCTGTTTGACTCAATTAGGGTTTTGTTAGTATTGATTAGTTTATTTTAAAAAAAACGGCGTTCTGTTGGATTCAATTAGGGTTTTGTTAGTATTGATTAGTTTATTTTAAAAAAACGGAGATCTGTTGGACTCAATTAGGGTTTTGTTAGTATTGATTAGTTTGGGTACAAATGTGCAAATCGAAGTGTGAAAATTGGTATATGGGTAGCTGGACATTGTGGTGGGGGAACTTTTATACGCTGTGGTTTTTCGGACGTGTGGTTATTAGGCGGTATGGTTTTTATACGCTATGACTTTTAAAACTGTTATACGCTATGAACTCAGGAGTGGGGGTAAGTGTCGGCACTATGACATTTATACGCTATGACTGTTTAACAGTTAAACGCTATGAACTCAGGAGTGGGGGTAATTGTCGATGCTATGACATTTATACGCTATGACTTTTAGATGCTGTGGCTTGTCGGAACTATGACTTGTCGACACTCTGATATGTACTCGAAATATCTACTGCTTTCTGTTTCAATAATCTCCTAGTGATTATAATATACTTTACATCGCACAATTACAATTTTTATTTTGCTACAAATCGTGAAAGTTAAACCGGAAAAACACGATTAGAATACTAATACGAAGAAATGTCCGTACCTACCGTACACCAGATGTACGATATTTTTGCTTAATTGTTCAATGTAAAATGTATTCATTGCCTTATTACCATATGACATATTTTTATGTAAATTGTACCAGAACCTCTTATTAGAAATATTTATGATCCTCTTCATTATACATAATTTCCCAGTAGAAAATGATTTTGCATTTTATTTTAGATTAAAAAGACTTGCAAATAACGTTAGATAAAAACTTTAATTCCTATTATTTAAGTCATTTATTTTATAAATATACCAAATTACCGCATCGTTTAAAGTAAGTATAAGTATTTTTGGAAATATCTTATAAAAATACAATAATTAGTTAATGTTTTAGTCATAGTGTTTTGCTTATTTATGATACTTGTCAAAGAATTTTTAACGTTTTAGTGACAAAAAATATGTATTTCACACCATAATATAAATAATTTCAAATAATAACCAGAAATAAGATTTTATGACGAACAAGTAAAAATCTTACTTTATTCTTAACAATTCATACATGGTATATAATTCGCTGAAATTTTGGACCAACTAATTAAATACAAATTCGCTATAAGACAATCAAACTTGCATTATCCATGTTCCCTGTTCGTCTTTATCCTTCCTGACCTTTATCTCGGCATTGCGTGTCGATCTCCTATCTTCTTACTTTGTTTACTCGAGCGATTCACGTACGCCTATGCGATTGCCGAGTTCGGCATGTTCGGATCGTGAACCTGTTTTTGCTTTTTTAACCTTTGGGATCGAACCGTTATGGAATGTGGGCAGACTCGGCACGCCACCAAATCATAATATTCATTTATCCAACGCGAAATGTGCAAGACTTTGATCTGGTGAGGCAGTTCGCCGGCCCCGGGCTTGCCTTGTAAGGACGGCCGAAAGTTATTTTTATACTTTGGATAATTTTTATTGTCCGAAGGTGGAGATGTACTGTTAGGTGATTTATTGGAAGATTTCAGATTTGTTGATAATTGGTAGCAATAAATTTGGAATTAATTTAATAGGGTTATTACACTGAGCGCACTCATGAATATTTGGTTTTCTTTTCCTGTTCTCAATGTGTTCTTATTGAACGTTCTCCTAAAATATAATCCTGGAAGTCTGACGAGTAAAATTGGATTAATATTGATATGATCCATGATTTGTTGCAAGTGTGAATGATTTTTAGTACGAATAGGAATAATAAATAATCTTGTGTGGTCACCACACAACTTTCTTATACACAAAACTGTGTGTACTCGTATAAATAGTGAACTTGACACACGTTTGACATAATAGAACAACTGACGTAATTGACGTAGCTTGTTTGTTTTCAAGCAACTGATTATTGAAATATATTTATTAATTAATATTATTTATCTACGACTAATGTATAACATTAACATTAAATATGTGATGTTTGCTACATAATACCATGTAATAATCCCGTAGAAAATAATACCAGGGAATAATTATTGTCAGTATTCCCTCCTCTGCACCAATCAGAAAATTACTTAGCCAGAATCAATTTCTCCGTGCACATTATTTTTTTTAAACATTGCAATGTTTAATGATGTAACTATGGTGATAGAGAATTGACAATTGGAAATGTCAAAATTTTAGCGTATTGATATTTATTTTAGTAAAATCTTGTAAGTAATAGATAGATAAAGTACAGTATACGATACGACTCGCTATAATGGCTATTATTCCCTCAGATGATTAAAACCCTCGCTCGCTTTGCTCGCTCGTGTTGTAAACTTCATCTTCAGGAATAATAGCATCCATTATAGCGTCGTTGTATAATATACTATTAGTTTTTGGTGATTCAATCATTTGTTTGATAGCAACTATGATTATTGAAATGTATTTATTAAATATATATTATTTAGTTTCTCTTAAAATTTAAAGCTGGCAAATATATTTATTAAATAATATTATTTAGTTTTTGGTGATTCAATCATTTGTTTGATAGCAACTATGATTATTGAAATGTATTTATTAAATATATTATTTAGTTTCTCTCAAAATTTAAAGCAGGCAAAGTATACTATATATAGTATACTACGTGTATATTAATTCCTTATATTATTTTTAACATTTTTTATTTGAAACATTTTTTATGACTACTTCTATATTTAAAAAAAATTGAATTTATTGTTATGTTTTAAGAAAACTTCCTCTTCCGGTTTTCGAAATGTGACTAAAATCTTTTCACCTCTGCGCATTATACTAAACTTTATAAATACCAAGTTAAATAATTTTATCTTTTCTCATTCATGACTCATGAGTTATTGTTATTGAACATACGGACATACACACACATCCATCCATCCACACACACAGACATCATTGAGAAAATGGTCAAAACGGATTCAGTGAACCTCAAAACATGTATTTTCGCGAAAATCCCGACATCGATTTTTTTCATGATACCTAGACTTACTTATACGGTGTATAAGAAAGCAAAAATGGTAGAAAAAAAATTAGGTAGGTACCTATTCTTTATTGATAATCTAATAGAACGCAAAATTTAAAATTATAAAAGTTATATCAATTACGAGTTCCCCTATTTTTTTCAATAACTCCAAAATTCAATGTAGCCAAAAACTCCAACAAAACATTAATTCCACTTGATCAACCTTAAATTAAAACAGTTTAAAAGTTCATTATTCGTTTGGTCAACTCCAGAAAACTTTAGATTAAATTTAATGACTGCAAGACAGATATCAGTTGTTATTGTTGCGAAAAACGAAAATTAAACTTAATCGTCTGTGCGGTGGGGCGCACAGATCGTCTTATAAGAAGTAATGATTAGAGAAAAACGGTAAAAAGAGTAAAAACCCACGTTCTCGGTTGGCACTTTGCGAATGCGGGATTAATGTAATGCAATTCTTGTTTATTAGGGACACTAAAACGAATCTGCGGTGGGATTGTAAGATTGTCTCATTTCCAGCCTACGATATTTTTAAAGAATGTTGTGGCGTCAGACCAGAACACCCAAACAATTTTTGCCGAACGAAAACTTGACATAATGGCCGATATCATTACCAACTACATGGCAATGTAAATGTAAATAACATACTGTTGTTAGTTTACATTTTATAAACGATATCATCGGCAGTATTCCCGCGTGCGAAGAGCGTTATAATCTTTAGTTCTAGAATTTCTGTTGCAATCATCTATATTTTTGTATCATTTTCTCATTTAACACAAAAAGAAGATATAGGTAGGTACCATTATTTTTATTTCAGATTTGATGCGTCAAAAATTAATATGCGTTTTTATATTAACTTTAGAATTATCGGATTGTTAACAATATTTAAAATTTTATAAAAATCTTGTATTTTTCGAACTTAAGTTACATTTTTGGATCAGGTCTCTCTTTAACACGCACAGTTTTCTGTTAATTTGATATTTTCTTTATTCCATGTTTCCATGATTGAATATTATAAGATATTATAAAAATTAGAAGTACTTGCAGGTATATCCGAAAATATATAAGCCTATTGGTTGTTTTGAAAATTATAATTATATTTTTTTGTAAATTAGACATTATATGAGCAACAAAAATGCAGAAACTAAATTGAAGCAATAATAATAAATCATTTACCTATTCTTACTGTTAAATCTATACACGTGTTTTTTATTGTCGAAATCTATTTATTTTAAATAATTTATTCAATTTATTTATTGGAGGTACGATAACTCAAATACTAACTAAATAAAAAAAATTATATATATATATATATACAGGGTGAGTCATCGAAATGCCCGTCGTCGATATCTTCCTTGTCGTTAAAATACAGCATAAATTTATTAATATAATTTTTCGTCTACTCAAGGAGCATAACTTAAAATTATTTTCACATATACAGAAATTAATTAAATTAATGTTTTTAGGCATAGGACACCTTTTATAACATAAGAAGATGCAAAAATACACACAACAGAATAATAAAATATAGGGTGTTCCATTTGAAAATGACGAGTTATAGCCGTTTGAAATTGAGTAAATTTGATTCTCTGTACTGAACATCCTTATAATAAGATTTAAAAAAAGTTATGTCAGAACAAAGAGTATAGTTACAGTTATACAGAAAAAAAATTCTTAATTTTTACTATTAAAATAACTTCAGTACGCCTTTATAAAACAATACGTGTATACGGCTTTTTTTAGAGAAAAAATTGAATAACTTGGCAACGCCGCGGAAAACTAAAATGAAATTTATATGTTCGTATATGTAAATAAAATACAATTCAAAATATATAAAAATATATAGGGTGTTTCAATTAAAAAAAGACGAACAAGTATTGCCAAGTCGTTATGTAACAGCCTGTATATGTGAAAATAATTTTAAGTTATGCTCCTTGAGTAGACGAAAAATTCTGTTAATAAATTTGTGCTGTATTTTTAACGACAAGGGAGATATCGACGACGGGCATTTCGATGACGCACCCTGTATATATATATATATATATATATATATATATATATATATATATATATATATATATATATATATATATATATATATATATATATATAACATTCTGATACTCTAGATTAGATCTAATTAGATTTTGGAGTTAATCGTCCAACCGAAAGCGGTAGTTAATGATGATACAACGTGTTTTTGTGAAATAATTTTATATGAATTAATGGCAATTTTTGTAATAATAATAACAATGTATTATTATTATTGTCTACAGTTTGTATTTGAAACTTTTTTTTTCGATTTGCGGAATAACGTTTAGCTTACTAAATTTATTGAGAATCACTGTTCTAAATGACAAAATAAATAAATAAAAGAAGAAATATCCACATCCTTAGGACTAAGGATAATATTTCTTCATTGTTGGTAAAAAAGAAAGTTCTTTATCCTTTAGCACTGTATTGCAAAGCTTTTCGTCTGGGCTGCCATCCTAATATATTTTGATGATAATAAAGGAACCAAGTTTGTCGCAAATTCACTATTCAATCTATTCTCGCAATCGCAACACAAAAAATTTTGACGTCAACATTTCAAATTGTTTTTGTTGGTCGAAATCATAAACTTAAATTTAACGTGACATTTTTATAGATCAGAAAACACAAGATAAATTTCTTGTCAAATATCATAATTTATTAAGGCATATTTTTTACTTAAAAGTTTGTTTTCTTTTCACATTTATTGTATTGTATTAATTTTCATTACTATAATTTGTTAGCAAGCTAAACCCAAACCTGAAAATAGGCCTTGTGTTTTAAATAAGGTATTGATCCAGATTTTAATGTTTATGTAACACATTGCTGCGTATTTTTTAAACATTTAATCTCGCATTTAATAGGGTATTATTTAACAAGAAAATAATGTATGCTATAATTCAGGAGGATGAAAGTTTTATGCACTATAGTTGATTTCTTAACTAAACGGGGCAATTTGAAGTTGGAATGCTAAAACTGATCGTTTTTGATTGGCTGATGTAATACCAGTTTTTCACCACACAAACTTTGTAATGTAAACAAACGAATGTTCTCTATCTTGTCTCGTCAGCTGTTGTCAGTGACTGTATCGAGTTTGCCCGCTGATAAGTCTTTAATTTTACCGACAAAAAAATCTAGTGATATTTTTGTCGTATTTACAGAGTGTAAATACGGTTCAACGAGACAACTTCAGATTGCTCCCTTTAGTTAAGGCGAGTGCATAAAATCATCCAGGTGAATTATATAAATTTCTATTATGTGCGAGTCAAATGCGACACATTTATTTATGACTAAAACATTTCTGTACAAATTTGTATTCATTCAAATATTAACCTAACCTCATATTTTAGTGTGACGACAGTTCATAATTATTATACAATTGTGTTGAAAATGGACTCATGATACATTAGTGTTAAATTATGAATTCTTAATATAATAGTGTATCGTATGGAGGGGTTTATCTAACTACAGTTACCTACATAATGAATTTATTATTCAATTATAGTGGTGAGCTTTGAAGTTATTTACTTGGCGTTGAATAATCCTCATATTTTAAATAAATGTCTGTAGAGAATATTCCAAAAATAGTGCCATTAGTCACATGCGAAAACATTATGCTTTATAAGATTAAAAAGGAATTACTTAAAAACTGCGGGTGACCTTTTAAACCTACGCGCTTGTCATTTTAACGAATGAAAAAGTTGCCATAGGTAAGTAGGTACATTTCAAATTATTTTTATAACATTGAGATGTTTTTACAAACCCTAATTAAAAGGAAGAAAAATGACCAGTAGTATCAATTAATTTTAGAAGGTGAAACTGTTTATTTTGCAAATAAAAGTTTAATGATATTTACAGATCCATCAATTAATTATATTATCTATATTATATTGTCATTATTTTTCATAGAGAAATTTTGTTTAATATCATTATAATCATTCAATAATATACGTATTCATTAGTACAAGATATAATTAAATAATAATTTATTAATTAAGCTTATTACGTGCGACGAAACACTGTTAATAATCAGCCAATGTTACATCTATTGAATTTAATATCAGTTTGATTTCATATCTTCATAATTAGCTGATGCCTAATGGATACAGCGTGCTATAAATAGAAGACTAAAATTAATTATATTTTCTGCCCCTGTACCCATTTCCATTACATTAAAAATGTAAAATGTAATAAAGAATAAATTATTCTTTTTACTTATAATATTGTTATAATTTCTATAGGAAAATTCGGGAAAATGTGAGGTGACAGCAATAATTAATAATCACAAAGGTGTAAAACGAGGTGTTAAATAAAGATAGATTATATCAAGTTAGATTGTAGTAATAGAAGCCAGAAATTTATCAAATCAAAATAATAAATCGAAAAGTAAATATGACTAAAGATAGGTACCTAAATCAAGAATTATATATTTTATGTTTATGTGCCACTGTTATAGTTTGATTGGTTTCATACAAAATATGCGGAAATGTTAATCGTTCACCAATTATTGTTAATTAACCACTAGTAATTAAAAAAAAATGAAACAAAAATCAAAACTAACCTCATATTTATCAATCGCTGTCACCAATTCTTCTACATTTATTAATATTCCCAAATTGTAAACATCAATATAGTTTCGACAAATTATACACTGAACACTCGAAACCACCAATGTGCAATTCATCAATGATTCGCGATATTTTTAGACCGATATCCGAAGGACAGATCTACCTGCCAAGGTCGTGATCGAAATGTTTCACTTCTTCCGCACACGAATCAAAATTCACAAACACACCACCATATATAATATAATCAAAGTAAGACTGATTCCAAAGTAGGGGTCAAGCACGACTTAGCATAACTGCAACACTTTTAACAGGTTGTCATTTTGGTGAAACAGTCTGACAATTTATGATCCAGCTCCTAACCTCATTATTTATCTACCGATTTATAAGAAATATATTGTTTTGATAACTATACTGAATGAAAAATGTACTCCACAAAGTGAAATAAATTTATTAAGACTCATATGTTAAGAGAATGTCAGGCAACAATAAGCAGCAGAACTGATTGAGTATAACTGGAGCAGTTACACATTTTAAGAGATGTGTTCGGAAAATACCGAACTCCTGTGTGTGGCGGGTTCAGGTGATGTGAAGCCCTTCTTTTTGCAGTCAATCGAACAAAAAATGTAGGTAAAGAAAACTGAGCATAGAATGTGCTGGCTAAATAGAGAATCTACAATTTCGACAGCGAAAACATAGCATCGTTGTCCCATCATATCTCATTGAATTTTATAATACAGACGAATGAAAATAGAACTTATTGTTAACAAAGCTTCAATTTATGTCCCTCTGTTTTCAGAAATTAAAAATTGTTTTTTGTTCACCAGAAAAAAATGGCTGATTTTCTTTCAAAATCATAGGTTAATGAAGAAAAAATGAGAACAGAGAGTCCTTCTGACATCTTATGGTAACATGTTCATATGTTGTAAATAAAGAAAATACCTCTAAATATCAAATGATCATGGGACGCTCACACCTCTGTTTTGCTATAAATTTAAATACCAGACGGGCCCCTTAACCCCAAACCTAACTTAAATATTTATCAACCGATTGACATGTAGAAACTATGGTTTATACAACTTTACTGAACTCCACAACCGATGCAGTATACAAAATCAAAGAAATTTATTAAGACTCATGTCAGACTGTCGGACAACAATAAACCAGGAGCAGAATTAGACGTTGTGACAGTTCCCCATACACTAGCACCCGATTACTTGAACAATTTCATATTTCACTGACCCGCACAGAACTCTACAATGCGTCTCACCTCTGCTGGTGCTTGTCAGCAGGTCGCTGGTCGACATCCGCGCTGGGACTGAGTCGCGAGGTGACCGCGGGCTTGGCCACGGACACGGCGTGGACCGGTTCGTCGGCGGTCGCCCACCGGCGCGGCTCTGGGCGGCTGGTGATCCCGCCGCCGCCGCTGCCGGTAGTGCTGGTGGCGATGGTGCTCAGAGGGACGCCCACGCTGCTGTCTACGCTCCGCTGCAGAAAAACATGTGGATTAGAATAGTTAGTTTGTTGTAATGGATCGCGTAATATTATGCCCATGTTACACCGGCGCGGCACGAAGAACGGTGCTCGATGTGACATTTTGCTTCGTTCAAAGCTGTCAAAAGGGTGTCACACCGGTATAGCAAAATGCCATACGAAAATTTGTATATTGCTATGTTCACTTCGTACTTTGAAGGTTTTTGAAAATTATTTCTGACAGCTGAGAATTAATATTCATCAATTCTTTGTGTTAATTAAATCAATAAATAGTTTATATAATTGACAAAAGCTTAAAGGGTTATATTCTGATTATCTAATTATTTACTGTTACTATTTTGACAGCAATTATTCACCAAATGTCAAAAATTATATTGAGGACTCACTGTTAAATCAGCAACAAATTTCCCTATGTCAAAATACTCGATGGAATGCGGCGATAAAATTTTTACGTTATTCATTTGTTCCATCGAGCACCGTGTTTCGTGCCATGCCGGTGTGACATGGGCATTATGTAAACAGAGGATGTCTGTACAATCAGAACCACCCACCCGCTATAATAATTGAAAGTGTTTAGAGATTCGTATACGGATCCGCAGTAACAGAAATAAGAGTTCCGTATACGGACTTCTAATACGTTACATTGCAAATCCGTTTACGGATGCGCAGTATCAGAAATTAAAATTCAGTAGACGATCTTATTACAAAACATGTTAACAAAACCTATATTTGACCCTCCTACAGGTATGCCATGTGTAAAATGAAAGTGATGGATACTTATTTTCCTCTTCTGAAAAACTCTAGACCAGTATAAAAATTTGTGAAGAGGCCAATTTTGTACGACAAGCACACAGATTCTTAAACACAGTAATTGGTATCAAAAGACAATATAGGGCAAAGCTGAAGAAATAAAATGTTTATCTGTAATAAATACTTCTACAACTTTATAAAAAAAAAAATTTTTAAGTAAAACCACCAGAATTCTTTAAAAAATCTAACATTTTTAAATTAAGAAATTCTAACATTTTAAAATACTATTAAATAAAAAAACTAAATTCACATTTCTTGTTACTACTAAAATAACTATTAACTATTAAAAAGGTTTGTATTTCACATTTGGGACGGATAATACTAATTGCAATATTAGGCTGCAACACGCTGCAAAAGTAATTATAATTCCACTCCTGTATAAAGTAAGCCATACACAAAAACACAATTTTATCGCTTTGATAGCAGATAAAAAGGAAGGTAACTTTTTGCAAGTTATTTACCTTTTTCTTAGCAACCAAACAATAAACAAAACACTAAAATGTTATTTGCTTCATATATCTAATATTGTTAGTGAAATGATTAGATTTCGGATATATTTTTCTATGAAGAAGAACCAAAGGAGTCGTTAAATTGTCTCGTTGAATTACACTGGAACATTTTATTTCCTCTGAATAAATTTCTGTTTGACATCTCAATCTTGTCACGTGACAGCAATTTGATTCGAAACATTATATTAAAATAAAATCACTACACCTACGGTGTCGTGATTTTGTTAAACAATTTTTTCTTTTCAAATTGCTAGGCAACAAAATTTCAATACAAATCGAAATTTATCCGGCAAAATAAAAAACTCTTGTGAAATTACAGTTGATAAATATTTGGTAGAGAAATTAGATCGTACTTATTACAATGTGTTTTATACTATTTAAAAAACAAACAAAAATTGGAGTCTATTTTCGGGTAAATAAATAAACACGGTGAACTTTTGTACGTCAAAAACACTATTTACATTTAATTAGTTGTGACACAAATTAATTTGTTTGTTTAATTTACCACTTTGTAATCAGAATGAAATATAAATCAATAGGTCTTCCCACAACTTTGCACTTCATTTATATTAATAAGTTTCAATATTTTATTCCACGTATGTTATAAACTGATTTAAAATACAATTAAACTGTTTTCTGTTTACAAGGACATAAGAGGCGTGGTACCTGAAGTAGAAGCCAGTTTACCGAAAGACCATGATTGTAATACATCATTATTGAAGGTAATAAAAATTCCAATGAATGTAAATACAACTATGTCGATATATTATTTTACAACGTGCAATACGTGGACAGGACAATAATTCTTTAAGTTTTACACACATTGAAAAAAAGTAGGTACATAGAGAATTAAAAAATTATTATGCAAACGATTTCTACTTTTCTTTTTGTATTTCAGTTTTAAATCTTGACATAATTACATAATTCAATAAACAAATAATTGTTTTAGAATAATACTATAAAATGTGCAATTCCATCATTACAAATCTGCATAGTTAGCAGTTAGCTATTATTCATTTTACTTACAACAGGAACGTTTTTGGCCACCTATTTCTAGGCGAGAAAATTTTTGGAATTGAGTGAGCTCATTTGGCAAATAAACTATTTATATCTTAAACGCACATAATATAATAATAATAACTTATAATATACATGAGTGGTCACAACCCATAATATGACTCAAATTAATATACAACATGCATTAAAAGTCGTAGAATATAGATAAAAATCTGACGTGGCCATCACACAACCTTCCGCCATATCTAGATTTTAAACAGAAATGTATACGTGCAATCCGGTGCCCATTTAAAATATACAAATAAAAATCTCAAATATTCAAACACAGAAATTTGCATCACCTGAATAAAAAGATTCATTCACAGGAAAACTCTGCTGTATTGAAGCCATCCTCCGTTCAATTACTACATTTAATATCTTACTTAGGACTTATATAGCGCTAGTATGCCAACTTGTCACCCGTCTCACCTTTCAATATTTTTTACGCAGAAACAAAAATCAACCGATCATGGATTACAAGATATCAACGTTTTATTTGATAAATTTATTTTTTAAATTTTACTGCAGTTCTTTAATGCTACCAGATAAAGACAATTTTTTTATAACGTAAGTTGCAAATAACTTTTCCTCTTATTCTCATTACAATAAATACTATATTTTTCCAAATTTATATACAATTTTGACAATTAACCTTTTCAATCTTCAAAAAATATTACTTCCGATGAAGATATTTGTACCAAAATCTAGGGAGCTCTTCCAATTTATATACAAATGTTAAATACCAAATATCAAAATTTTCGGGTAATTCGTATTTGAGTTATGCGACTAACAACCCTTGACCACACACACACACACACACATACACACACACATACACACAGACATCATCGTGAAACTATCAAAAATGAGTTGTAAGGACCCTAATTCGTGCTCATCCACTAAAAATTCACCACCCGATTTTTTGCATGATTCCAATACCTTCCTTTACAGGTAAGCGGAAGGTAAAAATTAAAATTCATAGGTAACCATAGAAATAACGAAGATAATTGAATTTAATGTTGACACTAAAACACGTTTAAACGCATTGCGCTTATAGAGGTTTGCACTAAACGATTAGAAAATATTATCATAACAACCCAACATATATTTGGAAAACGAATATGTTTTTCTTTAATATATTTGAAGTAGGTATTTAAGATAAAAATAAATAATTGTTGATAAATCGCACGTGAAAGGTTCTATGTAGTACCAAGAAAAATTATATTTTTGACGTCATACTACTGCATTTCAGCGTAAATTTTAAATTCAATCTTTTTACCTTCCGCTTACCTGTAAAGGAAGGTATTGGAATCATGCAAAAAATCGGGTGGTGAATTTTTAGTGGATGAGCACGAATTAGGGTCCTTACAACTCATTTTTGATAGTTTCACGATGATGTCTGTGTGTATGTGTGTGTGTATGTGTGTGTGTGTGTGTGTGGTCAAGGGTTGTTAGTCGCATAACTCAAATACGAATTACCCGAAAATTTTGATATTTGGTATTTAACATTTGTATATAAATTGGAAGAGCTCCCTAGATTTTGGTACAAATATCTTCATCGGAAGTAATATTTTTTGAAGATTGAAAAGGTTAATTGTCAAAATTGTATATAAATTTGGAAAAATATAGTATTTATTGTAATGAGAATAAGAGGAAAAGTTATTTGCAACTTACGTTATAAAAAAATTGTCTTTATCTGGTAGCATTAAAGAACTGCAGTAAAATTTAAAAAATAAATTTATCAAATAAAACGTTGATATCTTGTAATCCATGATCGGTTGATTTTTGTTTCTGCGTAAAAAATATTGAAAGGTGAGACGGGTGACAAGTTGGCATACTAGCGCTATATAAGTCCTAAGTAAGATATTAAATGTAGTAATTGAACGGAGGATGGCTTCAATACAGCAGAGTTTTCCTGTGAATGAATCTTTTTATTCAGGTGATGCAAATTTCTGTGTTTGAATATTTGAGATTTTTATTTGTATATTTTAAATGGGCACCGGATTGCACGTATACATTTCTGTTTAAAATCTAGATATGGCGGAAGGTTGTGTGATGGCCACGTCAGATTTTTATTTATGATCTGAATTTACATCCAAATCTACGATTTTTAATGAATTATTTTTCATTATTTGACTGCATTGGCCTCACCTCACACCGAAATCACGCACGTCTATGATCGATGGACTTCCTACCTTGTTTGTTAGGGACTTATCCAAATTATGCAACCTCTGTAAAAAGGAGCATTATACAAAGTGGCCATATACCCATATCTACGAGTGAAAAAGTATTTCAACCCGATTATGAATCAGTTTGTTTTACTAATTTTTTTAAAAATTATTTGCTGTCGGGCAATTCAATTAATACAATAAATAAATACTATTACTTACTTTAATAAAACAAAATTGTTATAATAATTTGTTAATTTTTTTTCATTTTCAAATTCAGTATCGAATAAGTATCGAATCTTTCCAAAACTTATGTTTGTATTTCTGAAAATCAAATTTATCACGTAATTAATATTTACAAAACGGTAAAGTTCAACATATTCATAATTCCTACAACATTATACTAATACTGCTTCTGATTTATGTAGACGACACATTGAAATTTTTGCTGTTCTAATATTCATTTCTATTTCCTCTACATGTGAAAAAAAAAATAAAAAATAACGATATATATCTACTAATAAATGATAAACAGAAACGAACCTTTTTTGTCTGCGTTCTACGTTGATAACAAATAGATACATTTTAATCAAACCGTTTTACTATGTTTTATATTAAATTGAAATTCATTTTACAATTGATTTATTTATTTGCTAAACTGCTAAACATGCATTCACAAACTAAAGCAAATGTTTATTATTTTCAGTAAACTGTGCATGTACAAATGTAATAAAATGAATTTATATTTTTTAACAACTACTGTACCTATTCAATACTATTGGTTTTTGTATATTTCAATAATCTGATATTGGTAACATCAACCAACAAAGAAACAAAGTATAAAATCAATGCACCATTATTAGCGAAACTTTTCACAAAAGGGAAAAATGATAAATGAAATATTGAGATTCTTTGTTATAGGTATTTTTAATTTAATAAACGTTCGCCGCGTATGTGATGCAGTAAAATGGCATTAGAACACCGACTTGTAAAAATTGTTTGTGCCACTTTCACAAAGATTTAATTATAACATTTTAAAAATAATTATTGTCCATGAAATATGCAAGTAATTTGTAAAATTTTAAATGGAATGCCAAAATGAAAAAAATATTACCAATATCAATAATTCAAAAATAAATAAAAAATACACCATTATAACGTAAAATCTTATTATTTTTTATTTCCATATTTTTAAGTTGTGTAAACAGATTATTAGGCTACGTACATGATTTTTTTTTCTTAAATAATTATAAAGAGATAAAAAATTTGGATCCGTATTTTTTTATTTTGACAAAATTTGTATTAACAAATTTAAAATTTTGCAATGAAAATTGAATATTTAATTGTGACATAGAATGCTTTCATCTCTCATATAATAAATAATAAAAAAATCTTGTTTAATAGTTAGGTATCTAATATCAGGTATCTACAGGGATAAAAATATCATTTTTCTATTCCCATATGCTTTAATTTACTTATTAAACATGCAATGTCTGTACTTGGATGACATTTATTTCGATACAGATTTTCATTTCCACACAGAGATTTTCATCATGAAACATCCATGTAAATTTCATATAAATGAATATTTTTTAAATAAAAGTATAGGAGCAGAAAAAATAGTGTATGCAACACGTGTATAATGGCTCTCAATCAGAGACGGATATGAATAATCCTCTTTTTTATATGTAAAAATAAATTAAAATGTAATTTTTCCTAATAGTTCTGGATTTAAAGATCGTAACAATAAAACATTTTTATAAATTATTGTAGCTAAATAATATTTTGTATAGTGTAGGAGGGCTCGGAGCGAGCGCCCCACTTGCTTTCCCCTCCTTAAATCTGGCCCTGTTATTAATACAGTCGTATGAATTACGACACTCGTCATGACTCGTATTGTAAATTTCATACTCGCGTATTAATAGCGATCATTATAAACTCTGTACTATTTCAGTACTATGCAAATAACATTATTATCTACTGAAAGTAAAATTTAAAATTAATGCATCTTTAGAATTATACGATATTATATTCAATAGGTAGTATATTAAAATATTATTTAAAAAAAGTTGATACTAATTTTCAAAAATAACTAGGTTCCTAATGTATCTTATTCCCATTCTTGAATCAGTCTGTATTTTTTAAATCCTTTATATTAACTTCACCGTCTTGTCGTGGTCAAAAAACAAAAGTCAAAAATGACCCACTTCCCGGGATCCTATCGAGCTGAAATTTTGAAAATAGACTTTTGGCAAAATTTCAGATTCGCCGCCATCTTGAAACGAAATGGCGGCTAGCTATCTCAAAATGTCAGTCCGCCATCTTGAAACAAAATGGCGAATAGATATCTCAAAATGTGCTGTAACTATTGCGTTCAAATTTGGAGTAATAGCTAAGAATCTATCTTGAAACATAGGTATATTAAAATGTTAGTCCGCCATCTTGAAAGAAAATGGCAGCTAGCTATCAAAATGTACTGCACCGATCTGGTTCGAAAACAAAAATTTAAATAAATATCGATCGAGTCTCACATATAAAGGATTTATAGTGAAAAACTGTGTTTTTACGGGTTCGTTTTTTTAAAATTCATATTGTATGACATTCAAAGTGAAATTTAACATTTGTAGCTAAATAGATAATAAAATAGAAACCATTTTAAATATCAAATGACATCAAAATTAACATTTCAATTCCAAATGTTTTGTTGCTTTTGTGATTTAGAATTCAGAACCAATATAAAAAATAAAACTAACCAACTCGGATATTCTGAAATCGAATTTATAAATTCAGTTTGAAACTGTCATACTCTCCTGCAAACTTTTCAAACGATGATATTGAATCTACGTTTCCATTTATAAAATTGATTCGAGGACATATTTTCTCTTTTAATATTTGCTAAAAGATCATTACAAACTTAAATTAATATTTTTTTACAACTTATTGTAGATCTATTCATTATTTTTCTTTTTGAATGAAATACAATTTTCCCAGTTTCAAAATTTAAAAGCATGCAAGTCAAAAGGCAAGTAAATATTGTTGCAGAAAATTAAAACCAAACAATGCAGAGTGAATGAACAAAATACCGAATTATTTATTCAAAACCAATTACTTTTTTAATTAAAATTATTCAGAAGAAAAACGAATTTTCCGTGATAAGAATTCACGTCAAATATGAATAAAACGTTCTTTATCAATTAATTTATCGTGACTTGAGCGCATTTAAACGTAAATCTATTTATATACCAAATCAAATTTAATCCTTGGAAAGTAAAATAATAATAATTTACACTGAAGCCATAGTTCAAATTAATATCAAATAATTATAACTTCAAATACATTGTTTCGATGGAATATGCAAATTTAATGAAAACAGTGATGCTTCGCTTTAATTAAATTCAGTGTCACTGCCTTTACATTTGACGAGAAATTGTTTATAGAAAGTGAAACCGCGTGTTTATGATAATTCCACTGATTATGAAGATACGACTAAAAGTTAAGGAATTCTTAGAATATCTTCCGATTTTACTTTTTACAAAAGATTCTCATTCAAAACTCGTAAAAACTACACAACTTTTTTAAAACTACTTTCTTTTACTACAAAATAAAAATACATAAATAACAATTTTATCACTTATTTATTCAATTATTAATATACAAATTAAATTTAAGAAAACACTTTTTGTACCAGGGCTCGAAATGGAATGCTAGGTTTTTTGGCCTGTTCTGGATTATTTAAAGTTTCTTGTGAATTTTCAGTTGCCATAGTGTGGTGTATGTTGTATGTATTAAACTGGCATTTGCATATTTCTTTTTACTAAACTACCAAAGAATAAATTATTATCAAATTGAAACATGAAAAAAATGTTTTCTTTATCAAGAAAATATGTTGATTTGACTGCTTTTTATGGCTTATTTTATTTAAATTTCGGACTATTTTAAATATTTTTTGCCTATTTACCATAGCTTTTTAGATTTTATGTGCCTAAAAATCCTCACTTAATGATTACAGACACTGAAGAACGTTTAAGAGTAATACAAACAGTTGGATATTATAGTAAGAAAAATTGTATGACTAATATTTCAAATAATCTATCAATTTATAGACACTTAATTCCATAAAACAGTCACTTAAATTTAATTTATATTCGAAGTGGAAACTATTAGTGTGTGAAATGAGAAGTCATCATTATGCTTTTTTACAATATGAATGCACCATGACATTTTTATGTGTGAAATTTCGAATTAAAAATAATTTTTATGCATTAGATAAGCAAATTGTTATGCACATACTGAAAAATGTTACTTGAATTACCGTTTAGATATACGCGATAATTTATAACTGACACATGTTCTCTTTATTCGCATACTCGTACATATATGTAAATTTGCGTGTGTATTCAAATAACAATCATAAATGTCCGCAGAATAAAATTTGTTAGGTAAACATTCATTAAAATCAGTTTTCTTTCGTTTATATTACAGTGGTAGATATTCATTTTTAAATGTCAAACTTTCACATTATTCCTTATAGCTTATACGATAGAAATGGAATTTATACTATCGGGATGAGTATAGAAAATTGGAATTAGTAGATAATTATTACCTATACCATATTTGTTTCGTTGTCTAGTATTGATGTTTATGTAATAAACCAGCAACCGAGTTGTACGTATACACCACCTATTATTTAATTCTTTAATTTAATTATCCACGTAAAAATAATAAACTGATTTATTTCAAAAATTCCCAGTAACCTACAAAATTCACACTGTAGCACGAAGTATAATAAAGACAGGAGATGATACTCGATTGTTTACTATGTCACACTTTTTGACTCCACGAGCAACTACCTTGGAGGGGTGCGGGGGCCACATAATCTGAAGTTAGAAACATATGAATGAAAATTCAATTAAACTTGTATTTTATTATAAGTTTCTTTATTCAATATTACCGATTGAAACTAAGATTTTTAACACGAACATCAATTTTAAATAAAGATTTATTCACTTGTGTACTAGATAGTTTTAAAATTATTGTGACGTTTCCAGTGACCTCTAATAATTATGGACGGGAAAGCCGTATACTTTCAATACATAAGGGGCTGGCTCCTGCGAACTGTCATGGGAGAGAGTTCTTCCTTGTCTTTTTTAACATGCCATCTCTTTCTAATGTATGCAACTGCCCATGCTCTGAAATTTGGCAATTGCAATACTTTCGTTGGTTAGAAAGGGACAACCTCTCTGCATTGTTGCAGGCTGCATACGATGTTTTTGGAGCCACGGGCAGATGTTTTCTTTCCGGTCCATAATTAATAGAGGTCACTGGACGTTTCAGACTCGCAAAAATAAATTCATAACATGTTATTATTATGTCAAAATTAAATAAAATATAATATAAACCACGTAAATAAAGTTCATAAATCTATGATAATAGAGATAATTGAGATAAAATCTATTTAAATTTTAAACTGACAACTCGCCACTAACTTCACTGCGGCCTCCTCTCCCCACCCAATTTGATTGTTTCGGAGTAAATTGTGTGACATGGAAACACATTATACAAAATCAACAGAGTATCATCTCCTGTCTACGACGGCGTAGATGGGTCAGGGTAAATATTTTTTTATATTGGATTCCCGACTTTTAAACTCGGGATCCCGACTTTTAATCTCAGGATCCCGACTTTAAAAGTCGGGAATTCAATATAAAAAAATATTTACCCTGACCTTTCTACGCCGTCGTACCTGTCTTATTATACTTCGTGCACTGTAGTTATAGTTACGTTAAGGTGATTCGAGCGTTGTAACAAATCCATAAACTTTTAATGAAACCTAAAAAATCAGTTATTTACACATAGTTTCCCATATACATTTCAAATTTCAATCGATTTGACCGTCTCTATCCAGAGATATTCACATTTAAATGTTACCACTTGAAATTTGTTCTAAAGGTCTATATAATTATTGATAAATTATGTAGGTAATGCTATTTTTGTGATTTTTTAAGCATTCATGAAAATTTAAAAGAAACAACGTACTTTTGCACACCTCAACGATCATGGATCTAGGGCAAAATCCTCCCGAAATATATCCTCCAAACAATATTCCCCCGTGCAATTAAAATTATGCTTCAATTTTAGAGCTGATGTCAAACATTGATAATAATTCATAAACCACCATTAGCAGTTTGTTGTTTTATTTAAATTAATAATTATTATTCGTTAGTATTAACATTGTGCGACGTGATATTATAATCATGCTCTAATATAAATATTAATTTATTATTAAATATTACATAATTTGATTCAACAGTTCTATTAAAATTTTAGTTTTTTGGAGCAATTTTTAAAACATTCGCACGGCCGCCGCGCCACCAGCCACCAGCACTGCCCATACACTTCACCATAAACTAAAATTTTAATCTGACGTCGAGGTCTGAAATTTCTTGAAGAAGAATTATGTGAAAGATATAACCGAGTAAACCAAAAATAAAGCATGATATGATTATAATGTGATCCAGAAAAAAATAAAGCATGTTTGCATTTGATTGCATCCATTTTATTCAGTACCATGTTTTAGTAAGCGGTTCGTCTACGTTTTTACCGAATTCCTAGAATACTCTCGATTTTTCTTTGTTTTCCATTCCACTCTTTTCCCCAGTACTAGGGCTGCCTGCTGCCTGAAACCAACCCGAAACTCGTACTTTGCCGCATCCTACCTATACAATGTCATTTAAATTCTGTAAAAGTGTTTTCGTTGCGAGTAAATTGCCACATTATTATTGACTTTAGGATAATGTTTTTATAAACATTTAATAGAGAAAGAATGGATCTACAGAGATGTGCCTTTTTAAAATTTTGAAAATTTATATCTATCATGAGATATAACAGTGTAAAGTGTGCATAAAATTGGAATTTTTTTTGAATTTTTCGAAATTTGTATATTCATGTAAGTACAATTTTTTTATCAAGATTTTAAAAAGGCACATCTGTAGATTCATTCTTTGTCTATTAAATCCTTGTTGAAATACAATTTTACCATTCTTGTACGGGCCACAAAACACTCGCTACGTTAGTACATTTTATGTTGGATTTTAGGTAGTAGACAGGCCTCTTAATATACAATTTCTACCATTTTTTTGTGATTCTGCGAACACCATTTAATTACCCCGATCAAATTTAGTAGGTATCTGTTTTATTTTAACATCTATTATATACCATAAATATCTTGCCCAAAAGAGGTATCCAAATGATATCTATCAGAGAAATTACTTAATAAACCAATTTCTACAGAACATTGACATTACACTCACACATCACATATTTGTGTTACACGAAGAGGCACTTTCATACTTACAAGCTTATATAATATAATGTAGCGCATGTAATGCAATGAAGTTGTGTGCAGGTCCAGCTACGTGAGAGTTAAAATTTAAAACATGTGCAGTTTTCATAGCAACGCCTCTTTAGCAGCTCCGTATAAGGACTCACGACGTCACGACTACGAGTTTGAAACTCAAGCCTGGAGCCCGGGTAATAAATTTTACAAAATATTTGCGCGTTTGCTTCCACCTGTGGCTCGATTCACCCGAAAGCCTTCGCGTATGTTTCTGTTTTCTCTGTGTTGGTGTCATCAAACAACTTCACTGCTTTATTATACCGTAGAGGTAAATGTCTCAATTATAAATTTTATATAAAAATGGGGAAATTCTATAAATTAGTAACTTTCTAATTAGATTAAACATACACAGATGTCTTTATGTCCTTTACTATTTATATTTATTCAATTTAACGAAGAAATTAGAAAATGTTTAGTTGTTAACACTTTCTTCATAATATAAATACATCTATCTCCCTCTCCCTTAACTAAACATAATATAATATTTGTTGCCAAATACAGGTCTATATTCATGCAATGAGAAGTTATGTAGGTACCTCTATACATCTATACATAACCTATATTTTTTATTAAAATTTAGAAGAAACATTTTTGAAAATTGTTAAATGTAGTACTCGTAATATGCTACTTGCATGATTATTTTAATAAAATATTTTTGAAGAAGAGATAAAAACTTTGGATACGTAGCTATATCTTATTTTGAAAAAATATGCTGTGGCCACCACAGTACTTCCTCGACTTTAAGTTTTAATAACTTGCTTTCGTAAGTACTATATTCAGCAAAATTAAAAAAAATATATCTTTTTACCCGAACTATTTAAGTCGATTTAAGTTGATAGCAACTTTGGCATAATTTTAATAACATGTGAAAAAACAACCGACCATCGTTTAAATGTTGTTTTTGATTCTGCGACTAGATTGATAATACACTTGAAAAAAAATTGAATAATTTTTTGAGAAACAATTGAAAATTGCATAAATGTAATTTTTTTCATTTTTACTAAATTTATATCTCCGAGAGTTTTCAATTGACATCAAACTCGGTATAATTTGTATAATTCTTTTAAATGACGATCGTATGTTACTTATATTTTTCTACTAGAATTCTTTTCCCGAGAGCTCTAATTTGATAATAAAATAATAAAAAGTTATGTTTATAAAGTTGGTACCACTGGTTGAATAAAGCTCATTAACAAACTTGAAGTCAGTTTTTGGCTCAAGATCCTAAATATAAAATTTCAATACAAAATTCCAACGCGTTTTTAAGTTATCCAACATCCAGAGAGACCGACGGATTTTTTGGTTCAGTAGGGTCTAAACTGTGAAGTAACTTTATTAGAATTACTCAACTGTAATTTTACCCAGTAAAACTTCTTTTATTATGGATTTTGTCCAATAGAATTTTCCGTAGTTACTAGCACATCCAAGCATAAGAGACTATTGCTAGATAATTTACCAAAATGACAAAAATAAAAGAATTATTCTAAAAGATGTCATTTTATTAATATTTTTATGCAACGTAGTCGTAGATATAATATTGTATTCTACTGGAATTTAACATGGCAACTACTCACTCATAAAACTTCTACTATGCTTCGGGAAAATAATTTATGAATTATAACCCAAACTTTAAGAAAACTATTACAACTACATTTCGAATTCTGTATAACTTTCCGATAAAATACTTTACATTCTTGTGTTAGAACAACTAACTTCAAACTCAACAACATCAAACAACATGGAAATGTAAACCTTTCAACTTCCACGCTATTCGTCAAACCTTTTGAATTTTACATGCGTGCGTAGTGAGCCACGGAAATGCCAGCGCACAGGAGCGAATTTTTAACAAGTTTAGGAAGGAAATTGGAGAATTTCACACCAGCTATTTATGAAAATGAGTGTTTTATGGATTCACATCCCTCTAGGGAGACAATGAGGAAGAGCAGCTTCAGAGTGGCGTGGAATTAGGGCGCGACCATGATGTTTCACCCGAAAAAAGTCTTGTACGAAAAAGGATTAGGGTTTCTTCACCTTCTAATAAAGTTTCGGAAAACTTGTCTGTCATGCAGAGAAGTTTATAAATTATAAACCTGGATCATTAAAGTGGGTTATGTTTTAAATTAAAAGAACAACGAAAATTACCTAATTATGTTCCTAACAAAATTTCTTCTAATAAAAGACAGAATAATGCAAACGAATAACAACTTTTTGCATTAATAGGAAAATGAACATAGGTTTATCTTATCTTTAACGTCGGGTAATTCTTGGATTATTAGGATTAAAATGTCCACTTGTCAGTCTTTCTTCTTAGCTTAGCTTTAATGTGAAAAGCATTGGGTAGAAAAAACTGTTCCAATTATAAATTTAAGGTATACTACGAAAGATGCAACAATTTCAAAAAATGAAATCGTGCAGTTTCTGTGTCGAAACAGCTGTCTATGACTGTGCTCTATCTTTTGGGTTTCTGAGATGAACTGTGAAGTACGTTACTAATTAAGGTATAATAGTCAAAATAAAGGTAGATACATCGAATTACTGGATTATTCTCTGCATCGAATGAATAAAATCCCCAGAACATTTCAAGAATGTGGCCATCCGGTTTGTTACTTGCTATATTTACCCATTAACATCCTATGAATATCCTAGCAAGTGCCAAATGTCCGCCTTTAAAAACATAATCTATCTATACAGGATGTAATCCAACCTGTGTAAAAAATAAAGGTGTATAGTATTGGACTCACTGATCATGAATCAAAAATAATTTTGTTGAAATTCGTAAAATTAACAGTAGTTTGCATCATTTTGGGTACCACTGGTTGTCACATTTAAATACAAAAAGTTAATTAATCATAATTACATTAATGTAACCATAATTTTACAAACAGGAAAAATTGAAATTTGTAGGTACTTACAGAATGTCTCATTTGCATAACCAGTGCATCCAATAGGTACTATACACTTCCTTAAATTTTGTTACACAGATTGGGTTACATCCTGTATAACATCCTAATGTTAGTAATATAGTAATGTAATTCTCCGAGATCTTTGTATTAAGTACCTATGTAACTTTTGATTGTACTCAGGATGTGACTAGGATAGACATATGTAATATCACTTAAAGTACAAGAATTTTTAAACATCCCATGGACACATGTCAAGTGGGAATACAAAAAATTTACGTAAAGCATAATTTGTCAAAATTAAACTTTAGTTTAAACCTTTTGTACAATAATATTACGTATTCAATTACATACGATTTAAAACAGTAAACCAATATCCATATATTTTTCCATTTATAGATAACGCCGATAAAGCGTACTGATTTAGGTGCCGGTATAGCTAACGAATAGATAGTTCTAGTTATATATTAATTTTAAATTAATTACTCGTCCATTTTGATTACTTTTTACTTCCTTGTACGGAGTAATAAGGAAGTATTGTAATCGCGAAAAATTTCGGTTTTCAGATTTTGATGGAAATATCCGTTTTGACCTTTTCTGAATCCATTATGACTAGTTTCGTCGTGACGTCTGTACGTACGTGCGTACGTGCGTACGTACGTGCGTACGTACGGACGTATGTGTGTCGCATAACTCAAATACAGTTAGACGTAGAAAGTTGAAATTTTGTATTTAGGACTGTTATAGCATCTAGTTGTGCACCTCCTATTTTTGGTTTCAATCTATAAACCGGAAGTAGTACTTTTTGAAAATATTTTGATAAATAATTAATTTTAGACAATTTTTTTTATTTTAAATGAAAGATTATGTGATTATTATCTACAATCGGTATTTTATAAATTTTTCTGTATCTTCTATCATTTAAGAATAATTAAAGTATATACTTATAATTTAGTATTTCTGTATCTTGTAGTCCATGATCGATTAACATTTGTTACTACGTAAAATTTAAATGATTATGCCATGACAGTGACAGTAGCAGTGACAATAGTAAAATATCGTTTATATCTTCTTCTGCAGTTTAAATAAAATGACTAAAATATATTTGTGAGTATACTAGTATAATAAGTTAAAAGAATTTTTTATATTATTCTACATTTTAGTTATTAAGAAAAGTATGAACAAACAAGGCGTACAAGAAAGTCATGTGGTGTCCACGTCAGATTTTTTTAAACCAAATTTTGGCAATAGTATACGAGCTATGTATTGCCTTTTCCGATTTTCCATACTTTGATTTGAATAATGGAAAGTCTAGAAAATTATTAAAAATCGTATTTTACCAAAAACTCTTTTGTAGATTAGAATATCTTGCCCAACAAAAATTGCATATTATCTTAAGGTGTTCGTCTACCCCAAAATTTTACAGCGTTACAAAGGTGTACGCTTCCCACGTTTACTTTAACTATAATTGAAATATATGATGCTTTTACATATGAGTGTATTAACTAAGGATGCCTTAATGCTTCTATTTTTACTTCCTTGTACGAAGTAAGGAAGTATTGTAATCGCGAAAAATTTCGGTTCTCAGATTTTGACGGAAATATCCGTTTTGACCTTTTCTGAATCCATTATGACTAGTTTCGTCGTGACGTCTGTACGTACGTGCGTACGTGCGTACGTGCGTACGTACGTGCGTACGGACGTATGTGTGTCGCATAACTCAAATACGGTTAGACGTAGAAAGCTGAAATTTTGTATTTAGGACTGTTATAGCATCTAGTTGTGCACCTCCTATTTTTGGTTTCAATCTACAAACCGGAAGTAGTAAATTTAAAAAAAAATTGATAAATAATTAATTTTAGGCAATTTTTTTTATTTTAAATGAAAGATTATGTGATTATTATCTACAATCGGTATTTTATAAATTTTTCTGTATCTTCTATCATTTAAGAATAATTAAAGTATATACCTACTTATAATTTAATATTTCGGTATCTTGTAGTCCATGATCGATTAACATTTGTTACTAGGTAAAATTTAAATGATTATGACATGACAGTGACAGTAGCAGTGACAATAGTAAAATATCGTTTATATCTTCTTCTGCAGTTTAAATAAAATGACTAAAATATATTTGTGAGTATACTAGTATAATAAGTTAAAGAATTTTTTATATTATTCTACATTTTAGTTATTAAGAAAATTATGAACAAACAAGGCGTACAAGGAAGTCATGTGGTGTCCACGTCAGATTTTTTTACTTCCTTGTACGAAGTAAGGAAGTATTGTAATCGCGAAAAATTTCGATTCTCAGATTTTGACGGAAATATCCGTTTTGACCTTTTCTGAATCCATTATGACTAGTTTCGACGTGACGTCTGTACGTACGGACGGACGTATGTGTGTCGCATAACTCAAATACGGTTAGACGTAGAAAGTTGAAATTTTGTATTTAGGACTGTTATAGCATCTAGTTGTGCACCTCCTATTTTTGGTTTCAGTCTACAAACCGGAAGTAGTACTTTTAAAAAATATTTCGATAAATATTTAATTTTAGACAATTTTTTTTATTTTAAATGAAAGATTATGTGATTATTACCTACAATCGGTATTTTATAAATATTTTTGTATCTGCTATCATTTAAAAATAATTAAAGTAAGGTAGTGGTACCATTTATTGACACCTTAAGGACTTACCTATACTTCACTGCTACATAATGCGTTATTCAGTTGTCTAATATTACAAAGTTAAGGTATCATTGGATTTCTAAATATCTTTTCTATCATAAAAAATCTGACGTGGCCATCACACAACCTTCCGCCTTATCTAGACTTTAAACAGAAATGTATACGTACAATCCGGTGCCCATTTAAAATATACAAATAAAAATCTAAAATATTCAAACACAGAAATTTGCATCACCTGAATAAAAAGATTCACTCACAGGAAAACTTTGCTGTGTTGAAGCCATCCTCCGTTCAATTACTACATTTAATATCTTACTTAGGACTTATATAGCGCTAGTATGCCAACTTGTCACCCGTCTCACCTGCTGTCAATATTTTTTACGCAGAAACAAAAATCAACCGATCATGGATTACAAGATATCAACGTTTTATTTGATAAATTTATTTTTTAAATTTTACTGCAGTTCTTTAATGCTACCAGATAAAGACAATTTTTTTATAACGTAAGTTGCAAATAACTTTTCCTCTTATTCGTATTACAAATAAATACTATATTTTTCCAAATTTATATACAATTTTGACAATTAACCTTTTCAATCTTCAAAAAATATCACTCCCGATGAAGATATTTGTACCAAAATCTACGGAGCTCTTCCAATTTATATACAAATGTTAAATACCAAATATCAAAATTTTCGGGTAATTCGTATTTGAGTTATGCGACTAACACCCCTTGACCACACACACACACACACACACACACACACATACACACACACATACACACAGACATCATCGTGAAACTATCAAAAATGAGTTGTAAGGACCCTAATTCGTGCTCATCCACTAAAAATTCACCACCCGATTTTTTGCATGATTCCAATACCTTCCTTTACAGGTAAGCGGAAGGTAAAAAATGTGGTGCAGTTGAATTAATTTTGAAATAAATTACAAATAAATTATTTTCAAGTTTATAGCAAGTTGCTGCAATTATTGACACTTTAAAAATGAAGGTGGCCCAAATATTGACACTTTGTTGAACCAGTTAATGACTCAAAAGGAAAAAGAGCAGTCTTGGAGATTTCACACATGAAAAAGAATGTTATTGAGTTTCAAAAGAATAAGTATTCGTATAAAAATTACAAAATTATACTTAACAGAAAATATATAGGATACATACATAAAATATTATGTTTAACAATTTCTTCAACGTAATATATACTTCTTTTATTAATTAGTTTAGGTTCGGTTTAGATTCTTTAATCATTTTGATGATATCATCTTTATCGTACCATAATACATCATCGATTCGCGGCCATTTCCAATATAATACACCGCTTTGTGCCATTGTTTTAATTTCATATTCTAGCTCATTCTCATCATTTCGAATGTTTTTCACCAAACCTGGAAAATACTTGTCGTCATATGTCACTATTACGTACATATACACCCTTTTGTAAAACAATCTAAATCTATATCGGATCCATCAGACGAATTTGATAATAACTCTTCTACACTACTACTTAATTTATATATTTTTTGTCTTTCTCGGCAGCTTTTTCTTCGCGCTTTTTCTTTCTCGATCATAGTTACTTTTCCTTCTCTTCTTTTTTTTGTAATACTTTTGCCACTATTTTGAAGAAGCATCTGCCGGAACTTTTCTTTTTTCCTTTTCGTAATAGCTTTTTTTGGAGTAGTAGGCCAAAATAGCGAGTTTTTAAATGGCGTAGGTATTTTTTCTTTGTTCTTCTTACGTATAGTAGCATTCTCTTCTTTGTCTAATATTATACATTAGTTATTGACACTTAACTGTTGCTATTATTGACTCAAGAAAACACATTAATTTAATTCTTTTGTGGATGAGAAAATGGGGTGTCAATAACTGATACACTTTTAAATTGATTATCGTACTACTAGATTAAGTTAAAAAAATACGGCATATATAGCTCTGGAAAATAATACAGAACGAAACATAATTCCATGTTTTGCACCAGTTATTGACACCGATGTCAATAATTACAACAAACTACATATTTGTGTGAATCAGTTATTGACACCTTCATATTTCATATAAAACTGTTATAATTAACGATTTTTAAATGTCTATAGGTCAATTAAGCAATGGATACCCTACCTGTATCAAACAACACACAAATTTCTATTTGAAATGGTTGATCTTTTAAACTGTCCGCAAGTCTCTTTCTAACGCTCCCGCTTAACAAATTTCTGCAAACATGCCACTAGCGGCATACGCCGAACTTTATCATTATATTACAAAAATGTTATTCGTATTACCAGCTAAGTATTTTCGTATTCGTATAGCATAAACTCTATAGATGGAAATAGAAATGATACTTACTAATACATTTTGTACATATTCTTATTTATTACATTTTACGGGGAAAAGTGTCAATAATTGGGTCAGTGTCAATAAATGGTACCACTACCTTATATATTTATAATTTATAGTATTTCGGTATCTTGTAGTCCATGATCGATTAACATTTGTTACTACGTAAAATTTAAATGATTATGACATGACAGTGACAATAGTAAAATATGCTTTATATCTTCTTCTGCAGTTTAAATAAAATGACTAAAATATATTTGTGAGTATACTAGTATAATAAGTTAAAAGAATTTTAATATTATTTTACATTTTAGTTATTAAGAAAAGTATGAACACACAAGGCGTACAAGGAAGTCATGTGGTGTCCACGTCAGATTTTTTTTCTTTGGCCTAGGAATTTGAAGTAAAAAAATATTTAAAATGACGTTTTTTGCGGTTTTTTGTCATTATTTGATAATATTTTCCTCGGTCACTATAAAACAAGAAAAATTTAAAAAACAAGAAGCATGCAGCTAAGCTTCCTTTTTCGAATATCTTTTGTTTTACTTCATTTCTTTAAAAAATACACAATTTATTATGGGAATCTGGGGCCATGTTTACAGTAATTTTCAACTTCAAAATGACATTGCATAGCTAGGATAAGGAAAAGTACGAGTTTCGGGCTGGTTTCGGGCAGCCGTAATAGTGGGGAAGAGAGTGAAATAGAAAAAAAAGTAATATCGAGAGTATTCTAGGAATTCGAAAAGATGGTAGACAAGCCTCTTAACATTAATACAATAACAATATTTTTTTAAACACGCGATTTTAAATAAAATCCACGAACAAAAAACCGCGGACGAAATATCTCACCTCACATCACCATGGTGCCGTGGAATTACATCTCAGTCAATGGTGATGGGCTGTATATGAATATATTAGTTTCGTTTATGTTGATGTTGAATGCTTCGTGCTGGGTCATCGAGTTCACGAGGATTGCGTCTTGAATTGCGCTGGCGCCAAGAACAAGGCTGCTGCACGGGTGTGGCCATATGCGGAGAATAAGAATGATAACCGGAGACTAAGAATAAACATTTGCTTGTGTGATCGATTTATTGCCTAGTGAAATAAGTATAACTGTTCTCCCGAAGGCGTGAAAAATAAGTGAAAATCGCTCATAAATTTATATCCGCTCGCGCCATGTTGAAGTTTAAATAGCATTGTATTGTAACACATTACGAAATAACCGAGAAGTTAATTATTGTATTTCTTCTTCGATTATACATTCTAATATTTCCGCGAGACGAGATAATAACTTGTCGATACGAGACTAAGCACTAGATGCACTCTTTCATGTCTCATCTCTATACTTTGTCTCGTTTTACAATTTTAAGTTAAAGACGTTCATTGTAATGTCGATAATTATTGCGTATAATCAAAATCTTAGACCATAATTATGTTCCACACACGTAACGCCTATTTAAACGTACAGTGAGTCTTGAAGCCAGCACTTATGTCAGCGGGGTTGCGTGAAGTAAGATAGAGACCCCAAAGTTGCTGCAGTGCAAGTTGCATACTTTATACTTTTTAAGTGACATTTATTGCTAATTCTTAGATTCTTTTATTCTTGTTGTCATCTGTCACAATTTTGTATATTTACGAGTAGAAGTTATCTTGTGCATTTTGATAGTGTATTATTATTGACCCGACAGCGTGGTCCAGTGCGTTAACTGGCTACGGCCGGCTAACGTGCTGTGACGTCAGTCAACGTGAGATCGATGTTTCGAGTCTCCGTCGGGCGACAATGTGTGATTTGTCGTAAAACTAAAAATGCCCAATGTCTGGCTTTCAATCACACTCGGGTGTTACAAGCTATCCACTTGTTCACCTTAAATGTTGTCCTGGTTGCACAAAGAATATCTCCGCTGCCGCTGTGGTTGAAACCACAGATCGCCGCACGGATTGAGTTTCTGACTGCACCAAGATGAATGGGTAAATAGAGCAAGAAAATTTGGAGAATATGGAGACTGATCCCCTCCGATAAAAGGATCTAGAAAGCTTCATGAGAAGCGGCGCTACTCCCACGGGAGTGTTAAGCCACTATCATATCATATTATTGAATACTAACAATGATGTGATTCACGAACTGTCACTTGTCAAAACAAAAATATAACAGCATTACATCAACTTTGGCGAAATTGCAACCCGCATTACACCAACTGTGGGCTAACTAACATAAGTGTCGGCTTCACAACAAATGACTACGTGCGTAGAATAAGTTTCGTATTCTATTCGCAAATTATAGCAATTATTGAACGAGTGGCGTAAACATTAACCCACTTGTAGATTACCTAATAAATATCTGCTACAGAAGCCATATACACAATGATTCTTTGAAAATTCTTTAATGCTTCGGAATTTAGAGGAAAATTAATATTGTATAAGTGGCCTGTCAAATAGCGGCGCCGCTAAATTGTATCTTCAATGAATCTTGGAAAAGAAGAATTTCTAACTAGTGTTGCCACGAGACGAGACAAACGAGATGTCTCGTCTCGTCTCGCCTACTGTTTATCTTGTCTCGGCGATATTTTATCTCGATTTTCGAGACGAGACGAGACGAGATAAAAGAAGTCAAGATAGGGTCGAGACGAGACGAGACGAGACGTCTCGAATGTCTCGATTATGATAATAAATTAAGTTGATTAATTAGATGTCCATGTATTTGAATGTTCTAAATCCATAATGTGTATGTGTTATATTAGACATGTGCTTACGTACTGGAACTTGCAAGCAAGCAAAAGTATAGGATTTTGTTTCTGCTAATTATTTATTTATGCTGGAGAAGTGAAGCAAATTTTGGTTTGTTTGAAAGGTAAACACTAAAATAAAATGCAGAATTATATTTGTTTTAATTTGGATTATTATTGACGATTATTAGTGACGAGTAACTTTTGGTACCTTAGGCAATAAAATTATTGTAATGCCTAGGCATACACAACAATTAGTGCGAAAAACCTACGTATTTTTTTCATATGCAAATTATGAATATTAAATGTTTATTTACGAGAAGTACAGTAGCAAATTGTTGTGAAGGTACTGTGGATCATAAAAGTATGAGTAACAAACATTATGTAGTAAACCTACCTACACTTGTAACAACATAGACATGAAGGGGAAGCACAAACATTGAATATGAGACACCGCGAACCGGTCCCAGAGACATCTAGCGGCAGTGAAATAAATTTTTGTACCAAACATGAATACCTATTATTCTTAAAAAAAATGAACCCGTAAAAACAAAGTTTTTGACTATAAATCCTTTATTTATGAGACTCGATCGATATTTATTTAAATTTTAGTTTTCATTGTAACTCTTTCTTAGATAGTGTGTTTCAAGAAAGAGTTAAAAAGAGTAGGGTATGGCGGGAGGTCTTGTGCTGGCCAAATCAGATTTTTTCTTGTGCCAAAGTAAATGTTAGGTCACAACGAGCCTATGTACCAAAATTTCAGAGTTAAAAAGCGTAAGGTATGGCGGGAGGTCTTGTGGTGGCCACATCAGATTTTTTCTTGTGCCAAAGTAAATGTTTGGTCACAACGAATCTATGTACCAAATTTCAGATTGATTGGATATGGGGAAATGGGTGTGAGGTATGGCGGGAGGTCTTGTGCTGGCCACATCAGATTTTTTCTTGTGCCAAAGTGCATTGTTAGGTAACAAAAGTCTATTTCCAAAATTTCAGCTCGATAGGATCCCGGGAAGTGGGTCATTTTTGACTTTTGTTTTTTTGCCGTACGTACGTACGTACGACGGTGAAGTTAATATAAAGTTATATTGTTCATATGGCGTGAATTTATGTATGTATGCATGTATATTGTTCAACAAAATATTTAGATCTTTAAAAACGAGATAAAACGAGACGAGACGAGACAGGGTGTGTCTCGTCTCGACAAGGTTTTGTCTCGGTATTTCGAGACGAGACGAGATAATTACCTGTCTCGTGGCAACACTATTTCTAATTCATTGATAACTTTGAAACAGATAATTTTTTCCAAGAATCTTCAACGAATCGTTGTGTGAACAGAGAAGAATAAGTAACCTCAAATATGGACATTATGACATTTAATAAATTTTAAAAATACTTATATTTATAATCGTCTAGATGTCTTGCCCCGACTTGTCTCGACTAGTTCCCATCTCGACATGAATTTTTTTATATCTCATCTCGTCTCTTGGCTTGCTAGCAATACGTAGCAGGAAAATAATAAATATTGTTTAATATAGATGTCTATGTTCAAAATATGAAAATATTACGTGAAGGTAGAAATATCATTTATACGATAAAACAGGTATAAAATAAAAATTATATTTACATTAACCTTTTTAAATTATTTATTGCCCCACTTATGCATTTTCTTAATGTCATAGTTTATGTCTTGCCTCCTGAAATTCAGAAAATATGTTCTGCTTAAGCTTTACTTATTTACCTACTATGTTATGTTTCTTTTAAGCATACTATTAATAATTCCTTTGTTTCATTCTAACAGTCTCATTTTCCCAGTAGAATTTCATAACGTTCAAAAGTTTTTAAAGTAGTTAGTAGTTTATACGGTTTATATTATTTCTAAACTAAATCTCAATTCATCTTGAAGTTTCTTCTGAAAAATCTTTTCCTTGTAACTGCATTTAGTGTCCCTTTGTTTGTTTCTCGTTTCAGGGTTAAAGCAGTTTAGAAACTACCATTTCGCTAGAGCTAGACTAATGTATTCGTACAAATGTTCTTTAGAACGAGTTAATAATTATTGCACCTAAAATAAACTTAGATAGACTACATTTATGAATATAATAACAAATATTCATATTTAATGTCAATATTATAATCTGGTTTATAATAGTTTGTGTATTACCTTCAAAACTAAAAAAAATTACCTACTTTACTTTTGGCTGAACTACTATTTGACACAAAATAAAACATTTTTCTATTCTTTATAAAATAAATTCGATAATGCAGCAATTCTGTTTATAGATGGGATGCGTTAAAAAATCATATATCTTCTCTAACTCAGTACAACTCGGTGGGAAAACAGAATTGAAGCTATAAGGCCCCTGCGCTATCAGTTAGCTGAAATTTACGATGCATTAGTAGAAGTACATACTAATTCAAATGCAGACAATTTAGTTCCACATGAAGCACGTTGTTTAGCAGAAAAAATATATTGCTTGAAATTTGTATCTAGTGCATGACATTATCTTAAAAACAAATTTAATTTCAAAAATGTTACAAAGTCCTACTCTAGAATGATCAGAATGTGTAAATGTGATAGATAAAATTACAATTTTTTAAAAAAGAATATCTTATAAATGGTTTCAATAACATTTTAATTGCTGCAAAGGAAATTGCAGCTGAAGCTGAAATATACTGTATCTGAGATGTCTATTGCATAGAGAATTAAATTATCATTATTTTGAGTACCCACATACAATTTTAATGCTGAGCACGCCCACTTAAAGATCGTCTGCGGCGTTTTCAGCTCGCTTCGCTCGCTACTCATGTAAAAGGGCGGCATTTTATAATCTTGCCTCAGATGCCAGATTATCACGGATCGGCCCTGCAGTGTTGTGACTGATCTAGATCAATTGATCTAGATCACCGATCTTTGATCTGATCTAGATCATCTTATTTTTAAGGATCTTCAGTTTGATCTAGATCAAATAGATATGATCTACGATCTTAAAATAAAACTATATTTTTTTCTACGCTATATGCAAGTTAAAGCATGAAATTGAAAATTTAAAAGAGTAAGAGTTTAATATTTTTAAATTTTAAACTGTAGATTAAATCGCTTGAATACTACGTATTTTTTCTTTTTTATGTAATGTAGGTAATACAACAATTATATACTTTGTCTAATATTGATCTTTTTACGATCTAAAGAAAAAAGATCACTAATTTCTGATCTGATCTAAAAAAGATCCTATCATAAAAATTGATCTATGATATGAGCTAGTTCATATTAAACGAGAAGATCTAGATCTATTTTAAAATAATGTGTCACAACACTGGCCCTGAGTGACCTACTTCAAGAATCCAACAAAATCACCATCTTACTTACATTAACAATCTTCCTCTGCGTACTTCCAGTTTCCCTGCCCCCCTTGCCACCGTCCCTATCTGCGGACCGCTGCTGAAGATGTCTACTCAGCGCGAACATCTCCGCGAGGCGGGAGCGCGTCTTGCCGCTGTCAGTCGACGCCGCCTTCACCGGCGACGCCTTGCGTCGGTCCGGGAACACCAGGTGCTCGATGTTCGGAGTGTAGCCTGGATCGGCGCGGACGAAGTCCTGGATGCTGGGGATAGAAAGAAGAACGAGGTAGTCAGTGGTTGATTGTAAGGTTCATGGTTAATACCTATTAAGAGCACTTGAGTCGTGGAAACTGTGAACATATATAGTTATATTACAAAGAGTAGATGTGACTTAAAAGAGTAGCATGCTGTTTGAAATTATGAAAGTAAAACTAAATTAATAATTGGATTTACTTGGGAAGCAGCAACCCTAAGGATAACTGAAGTTGCAGAGTTGCACTGTTTGTTTTAAGTGAAAGGATACAATTTTTACAAGACTACCTAGAGTAGGTACCTATACAAGGTATTAATAGGATAAATTCTTCACAATGGATTTATTATTATGTAGCTGGAGGGTACGTAATATTTGTCTGCTGTTTACCTTTCAAAAATAACTACTTAATGCAAATCATGAACAACTGCATATTTTTTTTATTTTAATAAATTCTACTAAGTTTTTGTGCTTGTGCACATTATTATTCAAATTAGTGATGCAACGAATAGAGAATTGGCCGAATACCGGATATTCGGTTTATTCTCCGGCTAGATAGCCGGATATCCTGCAACCGAAAATTCGCCGTTCAAAGATTTGATATACAAATAATTATATTTCAGGATCATTCAACACTTTTACTGCAATTTTGAATTGTTGTGATAGAAGAGAATTTAAAAAATGTTCTAGTATTTTCTTATATCATTATAAATAAAGACCAATTTCAGATTTGGACCGAAAATATTAAACATGAAAAGTAATATGTAAGTACCTATAATAGATACCTAGTTATTTTTGTGACAAGTGTGGAAATGATTTTGAAACGACTGCAAGTTCCTCAAGACGAGCGCAGCGAGTTTCAGAATCCCGTTTTCTACAGTCGTCCTCAAAACATGACATTAAATATAAAATATATTTTTAAGTTTTTGACAGATTATTATGTAGCTACCGGGAATCATGGCGATTTCCTATATAACAATAATTAAAACAAACTAAAAATCATTTCCCGCACTAGTGAGAAAAGGCTATTTCCCGCACAAATGCGAAAAAAGGATATTTAATATGTCTAACATTTTCCTTATACTTGCAGGAGATAGTCGGAAGTTAGACAGGGTCTAGCAGAAAAATTACATGAAGACCGATAACTTTCGTTTAATATATAAACATCATCAGATCTATAAATATTATACAGTATATCATTAGTTAAAATATCAAAAATATAATAACAAGTTACAATATATAACATTTTAACTAATGAAATACTGTATATATTTATAGCTCTGATGATGTTTATATACGAGTATATTAAACGAAACGTTAGCGGTCTTCATGTGATTTTTCTGCTACGCCCTGTCCAACTTCCGACTATGCTCTGCAAGTATTTATGTTCTGGACACTATTTCCAATTCAAATTTTCCCTATATTATTTTGAAAATAAACGAATAGCAGATTTTTCAAAGCGTACTATTAGGTAGTCTACTTTTAGTTACCGTAAACTGGGGCTACTTGGCCACCGCGGGGCTATTTGGTCACCAGAAGCAATATTTTAGTTTTAATAGGTTATATTTGTTGTTGTTGCAATTTCTTAGCATTTTAATACGTATTTATATTGTTAGAGGTGTATATTAACTAAAAAAATTGTAAGAACCTATGAAAGGACCCCAGGGTCCAAATCCTACAGGGACTATAATATGGAACATATGCTGGAAGCCATTGCTGCTGTTAAAGTTGGAATATCAAAAAAAACTAGCAGCAGAAACCTACAATGTGCCTTGCAGTTCTTTAGCTAGAAGGCTTCTCGGTACGAAAACGGTACCAGTTGGACATCCTACGGTACATAGGAAAGAAGAGGAGGTCCTGATCACGGAGACCCTCGAAGTGGTTACTGAATGGGGGTTTCCAATGACTAAGGCTGACAAAGTTCCATATTTTATTTATAGAATATGTTTGTTTGTTTCATTTCATAAAAATTTATATATTCAAGTTATTTTTGTACTACAAAGTTATGCAGATTAGAATAAAATGTTATTATTTGCACTTTTATACGTGTATTTAGAGAATAATCAATATATTTCAAAATTGATAAAACTTAGCTCATTTTTTTAAACGAATTATATATAAACCGTCTTTACACTTATATGGGCTAACTCAAACGCTCTGTGCACTAATATGCAATTTAGAAGCAATTTTCTTCAGCTGGCCAAATAGCCCCAAACACGGGGCTATTTGGTCACCTAAGAAATAATTTTCGCTTCATGGTTGATTTATTTCAAATTTCTGAACCAACCATGTATAGCAATAAGATAGGTCGGTACAATGCATATTTTTGCATTTTCGTTTGTCTAAAACTTGAAAAGATATTCGCAAAAATGTGTCATAAATATGTCCAAGTAGCCCCATTTTACGGTAACAAATGTTTAGCATAATTCTACTAGATTAGGAAAAAAATTCTTATAGGTACTTAATATTGCATCGCCAAACATCAAATAGTGACAAAAGGTTAAAATCCGGTAAAAGTATTATAAGAATGTTTTTGACTGATCTCGTACAAACTTTTTAAGTGCAAACACTAGAATAGAATGAAAACCTCTAAGTGTTGTTTGAAACTATTTAGAATTTACAAATTACTTGAATTGGCAATATCCAATATGTAGTTTGTTCGAGCAGACAATTTGCAGTAGTTCGATGTTTTCGTATACCGCACATGTTTCTGTTTTTGATTAGTTTCAAACTAATTTGTTATGATTGCGCCACAAGAACCAAGAATGTTACATTCAATATTGAATCGATTATCAGTTATACATGAATTATACTAATCTAGTTTCTAATATTCATGCATATGCACATGCAAACCATCTAAAGACAATAATAATTTCATGTAAAATCTAGTAAGCTAATGCGAAACATATTATAGTTAAACTTCTTTAACTCGAATTTCGATAACTCACGTTTTTAGGAAACTCGATTAAAATTTGTTGACAACAGCGCATTGTGTAATTTGTTAACTGAAACATTTTTTGTGAGAAGTCATGGTTAAAAATACATACTTACTTCCAAATTTAATAATTGCTGACTTAGAACAAAGTCAAACAGTTTATTCTAAATTTTATCTTTAGTTTGTCGGTAATAGTTTCATTAAAATGAAATTATTAAAATCAAGATTTGCTAAATTAAAAGTATTTGGTTTTGGTTAATTTTGGTAAAACAGTACGAAAGCCTGCCGGAAATTCAACCGTTACTTGTGCGGGTTTCTCTTCATTAGTGTAGCAAGTCTTATTCTCAAAAATTGTGCCTTAATAATAATTATTATATGAAAAACAAACATCTGCAATGCATGTCGCAATGCTAAACTACATTAAAGAATATAACACGAAAAACACCTAACCTAACATTTAACCAAGATGCAACAGACAATAAAAAAATTCAGAATGACGTCAAACCCAAAGAGCAGGCCATTTTTCAATCTTACTTCTATAAAACTACTCATTTTTCACTTTTAACAACTTTCGTAAATATATAATTTAAATATATCTAAATTATTGCAAAATATTATTATAATCATGTAAATAAGTATTAGATAAATAGCTGGCCTTCGGAAAATATATTTAAAGTTAATCCATGGAATGGTTAATCCATTAAAAATAATATGTCAGCGTACAGCTATCAACTATCAATAAATGTAATATGTGATTTTATGTTTTTGTATAGGATGATTCATCGTAACTTACTTATTTCAATAATTTCCATTTTATGAATCAGAAACTTTTTATTTTTATTATAATGTAGGTACATATCTAAAATTTTGTTTCACCCAGTTTTCAAAATCATATTAGATATGTGACGCCCCCCATTGTCTATACACTGAATAAGCCGATTTCTGGCGTTTGTGATAAGGTCATAACCCTTTCCAGCACGGCAGCGGATATGTTGGCCTTCAGGTCTTCTAGGGTCCTTGGACGGTTGACGTAAACGCGGGATTTCAAAAAAACCTACAAAAAATCACAAGGAGCCAAATCGGGCGAGCGGGCTAGCCACTCCAAATCGCCTCTTATTGAGATGAGGCGCCCCGTGAAGTGTACGACTCATCTGAAAACACACGCTGCTACGTGCTCCAACGCATGATGGCGACTGACCTTGTGGGGAACAAAACTTTAAAAGTGCACCTGTCGAATGAGATCACTCTCTCCCCACTACGATCACTACAGCCTGAATGGCACGCATTTTTAAAAAGCAAGTTATGATTAATCACCCTGTATTTACTTTGTTTATATTACTGCTGGTTTGAATGTATTTAAATTAGAATGAAATACAAGATAAAAAGTGAGACTAGAATATAAGGCTTCGTTGTAGTTACCTGAGCTTGGGCCCAGAAGAGGACTTGCCGCCAACACCGAACCGAAGAGGTGACTTGTTGACGTTGACGGAACGACGTTTCTGATTGTTAGGCTTGTGGGCGGCGGCGGCGGCGGCTGCCGTGGACTCCGCCAGCGCCAGCAGCCGGTCCCGGTGCTGGCGGATGTGCACCTCCTCGCGGCTCATCATCCTCGCCCCTCGCGCCTCCACCAGGACACAGCCGAGGCACCAGCTGTTATAGCATTGTCACTAGATAACTCCCACCTGGAAACAACCCTGCCTGTTACAAGCGTTCCAAAATTATCTACTAAATTATCAAATGGAATAGCCATGCCAAACGTGTTGTAGACTATACTTTCTCTACGACCATAAATTTAATTGCATTAAAAAATATAACCTAAAACTATTAAAATTAAAACATATATATATATATATATATATATATATATATATATATATATATATATATATATATATATATATATATATATATATATTAGATGAAATTAATAAATTAATCGTATCATAAACTATTATTACCCTTTAAGATGCAAAATTTATTGATAATTATATTATAAACAACATAATAAGTTAGTTACTTATAATACGTTAGATATGTTTTGCGTTTGCCAGATCGCGTTGTGGCCGTTTATTTCGCCCAATGGCCGAATTCGGCAATTGAGCCTAGAAGATACATATAATTCATTAGTTACGGACTTACTACATAAGATACAACCATAATAACATCAAAACCTTCCATCATATGCAAACTATCAACTAATTGACAGAAAAAAATGTTGACTTGTTTTAATATCGCTGTCATTGATAATACGATTAAACTTTGAATATAACGCGAATATATGCGATTTCAGCCCCCTTGGATGTTCAAAGAGACTCGGTTTCATCTCGTCGCCAAGCAACATCCTCGGAATTATAAATCGCATAATATTCTTGTTATATTAGTAGCTATAATAAATCTAAACGTATTTTAAAGCTACCCACAACCAAAAACATTGAATAAAATTATTAAATTACTGTAACTCGCCACATTTCATTCCATCACTAGTGACGGAATGAAACCGTTCCGTAACAAGTGATAAAATGTAGCCATAACATTCTATAACAGTCGTATAAAAAACTAATTTCCATACACTTGTATCATAATATTTTTTAAATATTATTTTTGATGCTAACTAACCTACAGGATTAACTCCCAATTACAGGATGGTAGATGGTATTATAGAGGAATCCAACCACTCGGACCCAGTGGTGTTAATGTCGGTTGTGCTGGGAATCGAACTGGGAACCGCTGAGCTAACCACTGAGTCATTTTACAATATTGATTTAAATAAATTACTATTATGAGTGTAAGGTTTGTAATAATTGTGCATTTTTAAGAGTGTTTTAGCGATACAAACCAAAATTACTTAGGTTAGAAAATAAAAGCTTAGGTAAGTACCTATTTTAGGATAGAGGTTCACAAATAATCAGAAAACAGTATGGAAAACATGACATTTTTTTTTTAAATAAAAACTGCATATTTAATGAGAAAAAGAATTGAGTAAATAAGCCAATTTTCGAATAGACAAGAAAAAATTTATTTACTTTGAAACTTCTTCGAGTTGCAGTTAATATTACTCAATGTAATATGATAAGATGTGGTAAATGTAATGATGTTTAAGTACAAGGGAATTAAAAGGAGAAGTAAATAAAAAGGAAGATAATGAGCTTAACAGCAAAATACTCGCAAAGGAGTTTGGAAATATTAATATTGATTTGACCCTTCGTGCGCCTTTGGTGCCATGCTGTTATACCTACTCCTAAAACTCGAGGGTTCAATTTTGTCACAAAATTTATTGTGTCGCCTTGGAAAATATTTAAAATTATAATTTCATTATTGCATTTGGACACTCTTCCGCCCCAAATTGTATTCGCTGGAATTTCAATTTATTCGTTTAATCTTACAAATTCTGTTGGGGTTCAACAGAGTTTAGAAAGTTTATTATATCATTACATAAATTATGGCTTTGTTTCGCTTTAATTTTCCAAATAATCAAATAATACATTAATGGAATATATTACCGGCAAGGGTAATAAACTAACACGTGTTAAATAGCTTAAATTTGTTGAAAGCACAAAGAAGGATTCAAGTTCAAGTTAAAGAATCTCAAAAAATGTAAAATAGTAATAAATGTCTGAAACCGAACTGTTCAGACCTTTTCAGGACAATCGATTTACAATAGAGCTTTAATTATAATTGGAAATAACCTCACAATACAAATTCTACTAAAAAAAAGGATAAAAACTTAAAATATGACCATTTTGACTGCTTCCACAAGCTGTAAGTTTGTAATATAATTATACACAAAATGCAAACAAATTTTCGTAAGGTTTATATACGCATTAATCCTTTCACTACACTATTTTTGATGATTAGAACTTTGATAGTTATTTGATTTTTACTAAACTGCTTGCTGCCTTGCGGGTAACTGCGCGCAAATCCTCTTAAATTTAAAACCTATTTGACTCGGAAAAATGCAATATAGTTTTATAAATCCTATAAACTGGAAGTATAATTTAATCTTCGCTTCAAAATATTATTTAATGTTTTAATCGCATAAGCTTTTGAGTTTCGATACGTAATCTATTTTAATTAACAAACAAAATTCTATTTTAAATGTTCAAACGTCTGTTTAGTCTATCAGATTAGGTTAATTTGTAAACTATATTAATTAAAGAATTAATGATCTAATTGATACATTAAAAGAAATTTGTAATATGATCTGGAGGAGTATAAAGAACTCATAAATAGGGCTTAGTTTAAAACGTAAAAGAAAGAAGTTGACACGATGCTGATCATATTACGTTAATCCATTTACGTTGTAATGTATGGACGATAATTTTTAATTCGTTGTTTAGCGTAGGCATTCAAGTTCATCCGCATTTTCCATTACATTAACGGTCAAATATTTTAGAGCTTCTAAGAGGACATCTCGTGGATCACGGGTCGTCAGAATAAGCTTTCAAAGCTCTGAAGAGGCAAGAGGCACCATTATCGCAAGCATCAAAGCTTTAAGCGTGTTTTAAAATCTTTTAGTCTTGTTGAGGGTCTTTTTGCGGGGTAAATTCTTTCTCTATGCGTAAATTCTCTGTGACTGTGACTACCTTACGCTCCGCTTTGAACACCGTTCTATTTTAGCCGTGGCATGGTTAGTGTTAAGTGTTAATCAGTATACAGAAACAAAGAGCTCAATTTTGCATTTAGGTATAAATTAGTTACGTTATGAACATGGAATTCTAACAATTCTTTGTGCAATTATAACTCAAAAGAATGGCTTTATGTAATTGCATAAGAGTAGGAGAATTAAATATAAAATATAATTTACAAACATGAAATAAAGTCGTACGTAGTAATTTTATTTCTGTACACAAGTCCTAGGGACCGGATTATTATATGAGCAAAGGCTGAAAAAAGAATTACTTTCTGTATTAGTTTTTAATAAATTGTAGACTGTGCTCAATTGTTATTAAACTTAATTCTCTGGTTAAAATTAGTTCACTGAAATGCAATAATAGTTTTCGCAAAAATACCAGATAGATGATTGTAAGCTCTAACAAAACTTCAATTTTGTAGATATTAGATAGTCAGTATATATAGTCAGTAACCCCTTTTTATACCTTTCGGTGTAAGGGGGCCAGGCACACCGAGCCGCAGTGGGTATTATTTTTGTCTCGATGGTCACCCATCCAAGTATTAACCTCTGTGAAGCGTGCTTGACTATATCAATCACAACGCTGTCACGTTACCACACTGCCGTACTGCCGACTATTAGATAGTAATAATTGAATAACTATATAATTTTCTATGTTTAAACGTTCACCCTTATAAATTTTGCATAAAAATTTCCGTACAAAAAAAAGATTTCATAAGAAACCATTAAATTTAAGTTTTCAAGAATATTCAAACATACAATATAGTAGGTTATGTAGGCAATTCATAAAATCGAATTGTTCATTTAATCGCAGATTTATTTTATACATATCATTCAAACCATATTCATATTTATGATACATTCAGATAATTTGTTTTTGCACTGTCTTAACGCTCAAGCATTTTAGTAATGCCATGGGCAGAATTCTGCACTCTTCTCTAAGCTAATGAAGCTTCACTAAAAATAACAATAAAAGACACGCACGCATGTTTCTATCTGTAAATAAAAAATCTGACGTGGACACCACATGACTTCCTTGTACGCCTTGTGTGTTCATACTTTTCTTAATAACTAAAATGTAGAATAATATAAAAAATTCTTTTAACTTATTATACTAGTATAATCACAAATATATATATATTTATATTTTATTTAAACTGCAGAAGAAGATATAAAGCATATTTTACTATTGTCACTGTCATGTCATAATCATTTAAATTTTACGTAGTAACAAATGTTACTAATCGATCATGGACTACAAGATACCGAAATACTAAATTATAAGTATATACTTTAATTATTCTTAAATGATAGTAGATACAGAAAAATTTATAAAATACCGATTGTAGATAATAATCACATAATATTTCATTTAAAATAAAAAAAATTGTCTAAAATTAATTATTTATCAATTTTTTTTTAAAATTTACTACTTCCGGTTTGTAGATTGAAACCAAAAATAGGAGGTGCACAACTAGATGCTATAACAGTCCTAAATACAAAATTTCAACTTTCTACGTCTAACCGTATTTGAGTTATGCGACAGACATACGTCCGTACGTACATACATACGTACATACGTACAGACGTCACGACGAAACTAGTCATAATGGATTCAGAAAAGGTCAAAACGGATATTTCCATCAAAATCTGAAAACCGAAATTTTTCGGGATTACAATACTTCCTTATTACTCCGTACAAGGAAGTAAAAGAGATAAAAGATGTTTCCATAGTAATTAGAGAGCTTCATTAGCTTAAAGAAGAGTGTTTAATTCGGCCCCATATCTCTACATTAGTAAATAATCAAGATCAAAAATATTACTTTCACATAGACTATTAGAATAGAAAATTGAGCTCTAAAGCTAATAAATGTTTTAAAACTTCGTATTTACGGGAAAAAAATCGCAAAGATTAGGAACGACTGGAAAAAACTGATTTCCGAAATTAAATAGAGGAAAAAACGAAACAATCTCGACACCCGAAAGGGTAAAAGAGATTTAAAATGATTATATATATATTTACGGGAAGTCCCAGTTTATATCTATTTTGTACCGAACCCTGTTGAGCTGGTCACATTATTCAGCATTATCATTTCATTCAGAAATTCGCACCCTATTTTTTAGTTTTCTGTAATGACAAAGAAATTATATTATATACGAGTATGTATGTATAATTTAATCACTGTCTTTGTCTGCAAAATATGTCTCCTGCTTCTATAAAGATTATACTAACAACATCCAGAAAAAACAAACATTTACTCTGCGTAAAATCTACTAATTTTCTTCCTCAATGCAAAACCAAAACAATACAATACTTAAACATTAAGCTCCGAAATAATTGAGTGTAGTGTATTCGTAGACAATGCAAAACAAATAATTTCATCAAGACTTCTGGCTTTACAAAGCAGAAAACAATCGCATAGAGATAAGTCTGTGGCATTCTAAAATTTCAAGGAACACAGCAAGCGAATTGATATGACATACTTGTTTAGAACTGGTGGCTGCAATCTAAATTCAAGTTGACGATGAAATATAGCAAAATGTACATATGTTGTATTTGCTTACATATGCGGAAAATCAGAATTATGTATTGTGTGGAATAAGCTGAGCTGATTCCTGATTGTTGATTTTGGGGCGATGATACATGAAAATAAAAAGATTTTTTTAAAGCGAGATGACAGCTTTAACAATGTTTTTGTTTGAAATTGAAATGAATCGAGGTTGCTTTCAATTCGGAAACTACGGAACAACATGGAATGGAAGACTGTTGAACAGAATACCCGTATATGGAAATGTGGTTGTAATTAAAAGTTTGATTGTATAAGTTTGAATGAAGAGAAAAAGAATATAAAGTACTGCAGCTTTCTATACATTTCTATACGTTCTACTAATAACGGAACAAAAAGAATTTTTTTTTAAATCTCAAAATTAAGAGTGGTGTACTTAAAGGAACATGTTGAGTGCCACTAGTTCCATAGCTGTTTGCTCATTACATCATTACACAATATCAGCGTTGGATTAGATAATTACGTGCATTGTTAATATTTGAATAAAACAACACAAACAGCTATGGAGCCAGTGGCACTCAATATGTTTCCTTTAAATAAACCACCCTTAATTTTGCAAATTTTTGAAAAATTCTTTTTGTTCCGTTATCTGTAGAACGTGTTACATATAGGTACCCTTAAAGTTGGATCCATAAGTACAGAAACGCCCTGTATAATACAATAATTTACACAGAATATAAAATTGAAAAGATTAAAATTATTATTATCAAGTAGAACACATATTTAGGTACTTATCAGCAGGAAGTGCTCCTAAATGCATTAGGATAATCGTAATACAGTGTAATCCGGATATGTGAATGCTATTATTCAAACACTCCCGTAATCCATACACCATTTACAATACCTTTCCGACAGTATTCGTATTCAACTCTAATCCAGACATTTTAAGTGCCGATATTGATTACAAAGAGGAACAATATCAATGACAGCATCTAGGTTTCATATTAAAATTTAATTCTTTAATCGTATCATCGACTGTTATTACCTTTTTCCATGCAGCATTTATTGATAATTATAAACAACATAATACGTTAGTTACTTATAATACGTTAGATACTTATAATTCATTAGTTACGGACTTATTACGTTGGATACAGCCATAATAACATCAAAATTGTTGATTTGTTTTAACATCGCTGCCGTTGATGATACGATTAAGCTTTGAATATAACGCGAATATATGCGATTTAAGCCACCTTGGATGTTCAAAGAGACTCGGTTTCACCTTGTCGCTTAGCAACATCCTCGGTATTATAAATCGCATAATATCAGTGACCTCTAATAATAATGGACGGGAAAGCCGTATACTTTCAACACATAAGGGGCTGGCTCCTGCGAACTGTCATGGGAGAGAGTTCTTCTTTGTCTTTTTTAACATGCCATCTCTTTCTAATGTAACGCATTGTGCATGCTCTAAAATTTGGCAATTGCAATACTGTCGTTGGTTAGAAAGAGACAACCTCTATGCATTGTTGCGGGTTGCATACGATTTTTTTGGAGCCACGGGCAGATGTTTTCTTTCCGGTCCATAATTAATAGAGGTCACTGCATAATATTCTTGTTATATTAATAGCTATAAAGATTTTATCATTTATCATAATATTATTTATTTTATCGGATAATAGTACCTACATCGCACCCCCAATGGCAAGTGTCCCAACTCAAAAAACTTAGTTTCTCAGAAATCAAGAAAAATAAAAATATAATAATCGGAGAAAGATCGTCTGGTTTCACCATTTATCCAAGATGGTGGACTTAGTACAAGACGGATCAATGAGGATTTTTAGTATGTTAGTTCAGAAGTCAATTACAGGCTGGGGCAAAACAACCTCCCTAGTTTTAATAGAGAATTGTGAAGCGAGCAGAGGTCGTAAAAGGATGGGAATGGCGTGTATAGCGGCCGGTATATATATATATATATATATATATATATATATATATATATATATATATATATATATATATATATATATATATATATATATATATATATATATATTCGAGGTCGTCCACCTCTCTTCCTGACAACAGATCCTGTTTCCCAAAGTTTTTTACCCACAACGTAATCGATTTTCGGTCCGGAACTGCTTGACGACGGTGAATTTGGAATCGAATACGGAACGCGCGCTGGGCGGCGATTACATACTCGTTTCCGCGTATGTATGCTTCTACGGCAAAAGCGCGTTGCCCGTTCGTCCACATTATGTTTACGACTGAAACGATTTTAACGCAAACTATATATATATATATATATATATATATATATATATATATATATATATATATATATATATATATATATATATATACCGGCCGCTATACACGCCTTTCCCATCCTTTTACGACTTCTGCTCGCTTCACAATTCTCTATTGAAACTAGGGAGGTTGTTTTGCCCCATCCTGTACAACATGCATATGAAAAAAATAATTCTGTTTAAATTATGTCGCCGATATATGCTAGTTCAGACCTATTCTAATTCGTTGGCGACTGTAATAAGCGACTTTATGACGTCATTGTTAGCGACTGTATACTTATGCCATCTGTTGGTATAGTCAAAAAGTTCGTATATGACTCATAGTTCGCGATTAGTCACTTCAGGCTTGGCGACAGCTACAAGGCAATAATTGCGAAGTAGTACTGTCAGTACTGTACTGTGTTTGAAATTGAGTGTTTTTTCTTTGGTCCTCAAATTGAGGCTTATAATGTTTTCATTATGACACGCCATCAGATAATAGTATATTACATTACAAGTCATGAAAATGTTTCATTGCAGACGAGGAGGCGTTTGAAGAATGCGAGGATGCGCAGCGTCCGAGCATTTCTTCAAAGCCTCCGAGTCAAGCAAATACATTTTTATGTCGCGTGATGTATTCTATTTTTTTTTAAATCGGCAATTAAGCTTAAAATTATAAAAAAAATTAGGTTTGCATAAATCATCAGAGCTGTGACAAATCATCAGAGCTGTGACAAATTTTAGAAAAAGTTGTCATGACAAGTAAACAAAGCCTCCGAGTCAAGCAAAGACATTTTTATGTCGCGTGATGTATTCTATTTTTTTTTTAAATCGGCAATTAAGCTTAAAATTATAAAAAAAATTTGGTTTGCATAAATCATCAGAGCTGTGACAAATCATCAGAGCTGTGACAAATTTTAGAAAAAGTTGTCATGACAAGTAAACAAATTTGAAAGTAAAAATGACTAGGCATGAAAATAAAATTTTCATGCCTAGTCATGAAAATCTTACTTTCATGACGCAAATTAGTCTGGAAATGACGATTTTCATGCCGATTTTGAAAAAACATATATTATTTATAGTAATTATCCAGATAAAACAAATAGCTATAATTCGAGTGAAATTTGATGTTATAATTTCACGAATTACGAATGACATTTCTAACAGTTGTTAAAAGAACAATTTTCATATTATATGAAGGTGTTGTCATGACAAAGATAAATTAAAATTCATCCACTTGAAAAAAGTCACCTTAATTTTTATCCGCTGTAAGTTGTGTTTCCACGGCTTTCTTTGGCTTGTTTCACTTATAACTATAATTAAATTATCTAAAATAAAGTGGTACTGTTCAATTTGCATATTATGCAATATTCAATCTCAATATCAAATGTAAAAGGTTAAAGGTTGTCTGAAAAAATTAATTTTGTTATATTATCCATTACCTTTTTTCATTTTACTTCATAAAATGTTAATCAAATTTCTGGTTTAATGGTGTGGTATTATTAAACTTTATAACATTATAAAATACTCGAACAGTAGGTGTATAAAACATTCAATGTGACATAATTTGGAAAATCAATAAAGAATGACGTAAAATAAAATTAAGTTTTAATTGAATAATTAAATTTGTAATTATTATTCAATATACGTACCGGAGAGAAGCTAATCATTTTTGAGACAGATATTTATAATTTGACAAAATATCGAATATGCGCAAGCCTTAGGTAAAACCAGCAAGTTTACATTCTAACATTAAACGCTAAATTTTATTTGTAATCTTTGAATTTTAAAATACAGCATTAAATTCGAACTTTAAACCTCTACTTATTTTTTAAACTTAAAATAGTGAATATTGTATAACAGTGAAATAAAAGTATATTCCGAATCAATAGTATTAATAATAAAATACAGGGAATTTTGAAGTGTATAACAAATAAGAACTTACAACAAACTATGATACTTCATGGTAATTTTTAATGACGACAAAATATAATAATTGCAAACTTTTAGTTTTAATTAAGTACCTACTGTTCTATAATATTTAAAACAACTAAAATCTATAATTATGATTAAACTGTAATGTCTATTCTTCGATAATTATTGTATTTGTATTTAATAATTATTATACAGCTATAAAAAATATAAATAATAGTTAAATTTAAACTAAACTGTAATTAAATCTGTAATTTTTGCCAAATTATATTAATACAATTATTAGTTGTCATTTTTTTACGTATCTACCTACCTATCTTATGGGTTATAAACTGAATTTAAATCACATTTCATAATAAATATAATGATAAAATTTATTAATGGATTAATCGGCAAGAAAGGGCATGAGATATTAAGAAATACCCATATGTAATTGTTATTATACAAATAATACAATAATACAATACAATTACATTTATGTTATTACAAATAACAATTACATATGAGTATTTCTTAATATCTCATGGCCTTTCTTGCCGATTAATCCATTAATCAATTTTATCATTACGAAGTCGGCGTTACTTTTGTCAAAATAAATATAATATTAAATCTTGAACTACGCTATTAGAAATTTAGTTTTGTTGAGAACCTAAAGCTCTCTATAAATCACGACTTACGACTCGATGTCGATTTCTAATAACAGAAAGTAACTCGAACTTGAGACAGTGAAAAATATCCCCTTTGAACTATTCTGTAGTTTTTGCACTATCCAGGGAACAGGAAATTAAATTTGTTCTTCTTGACTTCCCAGAAATTTTATTTCATGTTCTTCCATATTTGTTACTTTGTCTATTCGTCCATTGGAAAACAGTGAAAAAAGTTAAATAATTTCTGAAAGTTTTACACCTTATTCAGTTAAAATAACACATTACTTTATTGTATTATTTTTTCTGTAATGTCACAAGACACAAGTGCATTTTTCTGTCATATATGCTGTAGTTTTTTCTTTTCCAGCAGCAGGAAAATTTAATTCAGCAGGAAGAAAGTAACAATTTTTAACCAATATACGAGTAAGAATAGCCAACACAGTTTTATTTATGTCACAATTATCAATTATTGTAATTTAATTATCCAGAAATAATGCCCGTAAAGTAGTTATTTAATATATCTAGGGTATTATGAATATGTTTATGCTGACCGATAATCTTTAACCCGAAGGTTTGCAATTCATCCGAGGTGTATAAACATGAAGTACTTAATGTGTGAGGTGCATTTTATACTACTTGTCTCACTTACAACACCACTTTACAATTTAAATATTGTTTTTGATTTTTGATAATTTTGGTGTCCTAACAACCGACAGAAGATTTAATAGCTTCTATAAAAAAATGTTTTTGATGATGCATCAATATTGCCAATATAAAATATTATTAATAAATTTTTTCCCTTGCTTGATTACCTACTGCTCTTTTTATCTGATTAGGCATATAAACTTGCTACTTTATGTCCGTAATCATATAAAATTAAACAGTGCAACACAAACCATAAATCATATTATTTTATTATATTTACTGAAAATTTGCAACTATTGTCTTTCATGCCGCTTCAAGAATATCAGGCGGAGTACATTGTAAGTCAAATTCTGACTTGATGTACAGATTTTTGTTGAAATTATTGGGGAAATTTGCACCGACGCGACGATGACACTCACGTTGTTTTTGTTTTTCATCGCAATCTTCACAATAATAAACTCGTCAGCACAATTAGGGGAACACTTGAAATGAGGTGAAATTCCACCCATTTTTAAATCGTCATAACTCGGCGTATTTTCAGTCGATTTCGATGAATCTTTGAGGGCGAAAAACTTTGGTGTCTACTTTAAAGTCATGCATGCGAACTTTAACGTCACCCCTTCTACCCCCTCCAGCACCACTGTGAAAAAAATTGCTTTTAAATCGAAAAAATGTCCAACGTTGACGATGTGTAAACAAGTAGATGCTGCTTATGTTGATTTCTCTAAAGCTTTTGATTCCATTAATCATAGAATAATTTTGCATAAATTAGATGCTTTTGGCTTCACCACCCCTCTTCTAGACTTATTTAAATCATACCTCGATAATAGATTGTTATTTGTGCAATACATGGGCCATGCTTCCAACTTTTTTATAGCTTGTTCCGGTGTGCCTCAAGGTTCGAATCTTGGTCCTCTGCTATTTCTCATATTCATCAACGACATTGTCTCAGTCATAAATACAAATAAACTCCTATTCGCTGATGATTTAAAAATTTTCCACTCTATTTCCTGTGTATCTGATTGCGTTAATCTTCAAAGAGACCTAGATGCCTTAAGCCAGTGGTGTACGTCAAACAAGTTGTATTTAAATGTTAGCAAATGTAAAATTCTTTCATACACCAGAAAAACTCCTCTACTATTTCACTACTTAGTTAATAACATTCCGCTGGAGCATGTTGCTTTTATTAAAGATCTCGGTGTCACATTTGACCCTAAATTAGCTCTCAATCTTCATATACAAAATCTAGTTTCTTCATGTAATAAAGTGCTGGGCTTCATTAAAAGACACATCCAATCATTCACAAACATACTAGCCATTAAAATTTTGTATTTCTCTCTCATAAGATCCAAACTAGAATACTGTTCCATCATTTGGCATCCCTACTATGAAAAATACGAAGTTATGATTGAATCCGTACAACGCAAATTTATTAAATACTTATATTTTTAAAAACATAAGCGTTACTGTCCATCTGGGTATTCTCATGATATTCTATTACTTGAGTTCAATATGTGCAAACTTGTCATTCGACGTCAGATTTCGTCCTTAGTATTTCTGTTTAACTTAACTAATAACAATCGTCTTGATGATCCCTTCACACTATCTTTACTCAATTTCCATACACCCAACACTATTACTAGATTCAACAGTTGTTTCTACCTTCCTAGAGCTTCATCTAATTTACTCCTCAAATCTCCTATATTTTCAATGTGCACACTTTATAACAAAATTCATATTCATGTGGATATTTTTAGCTATTCCTTATCGAAATTCAGAAGTCAATGTTATTCTTTATTGTTAAATTTGGAAACTTAAAGTTTTTGATTTAGTATGAGCATTCCATTTTTTATTATATATTTTTATATTATTGTTACTATTTTTCTTAATGTACTACTCTGTATTACTTTTTCTTTTTGTATGGTTCATGTTTTTGATCTGTAATTGGGTTTACGGACCTGTTGATCATTTGTTAAATACATAAATAAATAAATAAATGTGTACGGAGTTGAAAAAAAAATTTCGACTCGATTCACCAAAAGGATTCTAAAATTTGTTCAATTTCCTGTGCAGGACTCAAAGAAATAATAGTACCTAAGTGGATATCTTCTTATGTGTACCTGTACCTATCTGTTATATTTTTCAACAAATATATGAGCATAATATAATTAAATTTAGTGAACGTGATAAATTGTAAGCTTAACAATCTGAAAGGCTCAGCAGTTTGGTATATAAGAAAACTGCAAAATTAACAGATTTTACGTGTTTCCACTGACCCACATTTTCGTAAGAACAAAGGAAGCCTCATACTTTATTTACTTCAGAAGAAACTTTATGTCTCTTCGTCTTTTCTAATTAAATTATTACCTCTATCTAAGCTATGAGAATTCGTTGGCGTTACCGAGTTATATAAATCTGATTGTAACCTTACTCTGAGAATAATTATAACACAATAAACATGTTTTCCCACGACCGTATATGAAACAAACAGTTTCCATACAGTAACCTAGTTACGAAAATAAGCAATATCAAATGTCCGTTCAACCCGTTTGATATATTATCGAACAGATCATATCGCCACAGTTTTAATTTTTGTCTTTCTGATATTTGGTAATTTTTTCCTGTCATTAAGTATTTCGTGATAAATTGCATTATTCCATTAAAATGAACAAACACAAACACAACAAGTAATTTATTCACATAAATTAAAATTATAAATATAATTTAAAAACTTGTATCTTCGTAAAATTAAAATTATAACAGTGACAGTTGAGAATAAAATATATGAATGAATATAACGTTTAATATTTGTGGTCGTGGGAAAAGTAGTGTACTTACATTACACGCCGAAAAGTGTCTATAGAATGCTCGTGCGTCAACATTCTCACTCACACAATATCATTCAATTTTCGTGCTCATCATGTAGTAGGTATATACTATACTATTTCACGTTAATAAACAACAGGTCTATTTAATAATAATAATAATAATAATAATAATAATAATAATAATAATAATAATAATAATAATAATAATAATAATAATAATAATAATAATAATAATAATAATAATAATAATAATAATAATAATAATAATAATAACAATAAAATTATCATTCAATTAATATTACATTCTATTTGAAATTATAATAATAGCAAGTGACTTTAATTTTGTTTTTAACTTCTAACAATTTTTTAATATCAATAGTGGATTCAATTATTTGTACTCTTCATCACATCGGACAGCCTTTTTTGACCTATAGGAAATACAAAGCTAAAATTTTAATTTATTTTCACCATTTATCTTCATTTAGTGATATAAACGAGAAACGTAAATTAAATTTTCCATATTTGAGCTGTATCAGAGTGCCAGGAGAAATAATACGAATTAGACAGATCAAAAAATAAATACTTCAATTAATTATTATGATAAAATGTACAGTACCTTAGAAAGAATTAATGAAAATGATTATTAATTTCTCATTTGATTGGTGTATCCTTCTTATGATTAGAATAACAATTTCAAATCTGTCATCTGTCAACTGTCAGAGTGACGGAATAAATATTTTTGTTTTGTTTAATTTTACATGGCAGTCTGAAATTAGCCTAAATTTCAAATTTTTATTATTTCTAATATTTATTTTGTGAAAGAATTCGATATGAACAACAAATTTAAGCATACAGGTACGATCCAGTTTTTTATTCTGAATATCTTTTGCATGCACTTTTGCTTTAAAATTAATAGGTAAAAACTTAGAGCGAAATACTAACTATTATTCCCTGGTATTATTCCCTAAGGGGTTAATATATGGCATTATGTAGCAAACATCACACATTATAATGTTCATGTTATACATTAGTTAGTCGTAGATTTTGTTATACAATAAAAGTGGCTGCGATAAATAAAAGGTATGTAGGTACTGTGCTTACGTTCCGAGATTTAATCAAATAATGATTATTATTATATTAATTGAATCTTGGCTGTTGAAATTTGGATGTTGTAAGTTTGAAATAATGGGTCAGTCATTGATTCCCGTCGTAAAGTTTATAAATTCTTGGTTTATTTCTTGTCAAATGGTCATCGAAAATTTTATTATGTTTCACCCTGATTCATTTTTGACTCGATTTTGTAATTTTTTATTTGTCCTAAAGAAGGCTAAAACATAGCCGAAACGTCGACTTTATGAATCTACTTTTCTTACTGGTGTACCCATTATTTCGACCTTTCTACATCCATTATTATTTTATTATAAATCTAGAAAATTACACTTTCTCACTTTCTACTATCTATTCGTCATTATGCATAGATGCTATTTTGGATTCTTGTTCATGTTATTTAGTTTAATGAAATTGAGTTTTTCGCATGTACATGATAATTAGCAATTAGCAATAAATTAACAAGATAAATTAAACTGGAGAATACGAGTATACGTGTAATTAGAACGAATTTCATAAGTAAACGTGGAAAACAAATAGATAGTCGATATTACGATTATAATATTACGATCGAAAAAACCAGAAAAATAAATTTACAAATGAGTAAAAAAATTAAAACCAGGGGGGTATTTAAAAATTAACAGTTTGTAAATGACTAAACGAAAACAAATTTATAAACAACATCATTTAGATCACATTTTTGAGTATATTTATAAATTGATAGATCGGCGATGAATATTTCAAATTTCTAGAGACGTTTAAATCCATATAGGAGTGACGTCATATCAGATAAATTCTATCCACCACGTTCACTTAATAAGCTATCTCTTTCTTACACATTTTACTCGTATAAATCTATACGCATATCGTATGTCATAAGGGGCGGGGTTTATCAATTTGTGTCTTAACAGCATTAGCAGAACAATTATTCATATAATATAGTATTCATTATATGAAATATATTTTCTTACATATTATTGTTTTCTTTTAGATTCACAAAATGTCGTTATATACTTTTTATTGTTTATTGCTGGCAACTTGTTAATTTTCTCCTTCTTGTTGTGTCAAGTGTCAACTCAAAATTTTGAGGTTAACGTGTTTTGTTATTTCGTTTTGTTCTATTTTAATAACCTTTGATCATTTCCTAGAGAATCATGCGATTTATTAAAAGGTAAAATAATGATTATCCTTAAAATAGAAACTACAAATATTGCTTTTAAATAATTTCGCGTATAGAGAAAGACTGCCAGCACCATCTACCAAACTCATGCTGTACTAAAAAGTCAAATCTTGATTCATACGAATAATTTGCTTGTTTTTTATAACGTCACTCCTATATGGATTTAAATCGTCTCTATTAAAAATGTATGATTTTTATTTGCCGAAACGTTACGCGAACTTTTAATTGTAATTAAAATTTAAGCAAAGAACGAAACTTAAACTAGTTGTTGTTCAGTTTTTATTTATTTCTTTTAAATACTAATTTGAAGAAATTATTTTTTTCAAAATCGGCATGAAAATCGTCATTTCCAGACTAATTTGCGTCATGAAAGTAAGATTTTCATGACTAGGCATGAATATTTTTTGACAGATGGTTTAACCAATCATATTGCGTAATGATGACGTCAAATGACGTAATGCAACCAATAGAATTGAAAATGTAAAATGATGTATCTGACAACATAATTTTGTAGATTAGGTTTTATTTTGTTACGTTAGTTACAAAAAATAAATAAATTTGTCACATGAAACGTCAAAAATGTTTAGCAAAATGAGTCGTTTTGGTAGTATTTAAGAAGAAAAATATTCTTCCTAAATACCATTCGAGATAATAATTTTTTGAGAGAATTTTTGTCTATTCCACGGCAACTTATTGCAATTTCACTCCACAAAACATCATCTGACAATTCCCCTCAACTTCGTTTCGGGAAATTGATAGATGATGTTTTGTGTCGTGAAATTGTTATAAATAAGTTGCCGTGGAAACGACAAAACAATTCTCAAAAAATTATCATCTCTTATGGTATTACCCCTGAAAATGAAATTTTCATGCCTAGTTATTTTTACTTTCAACTTTGTTTACTTGTCATGACAACTTTTTCTAAAATTTGTCACAACTCTGATGATTTATGCAAACCTAATTTTTTTATAATTTTAAGCTTAATTGCCGATTTAAAAAAATAGAATACATCACGCGTCATAAAAATGTCTTTGCTTGACTCGGAGGCTTTGAAGAAATGCTCGGACGCTGCGCATCCTCGCATTCTTCAAACGCCTCCTCGTCAGCAATGAAACATTTTCATGACTTGTAATGTAATATACTATTACTTCATACTTCATACTATGACATAAGTGACTGTTTTCGAACAATTCGTAGGTCGCAAAATATAAAATATTGCTGTCATTTGACTTGACATTTATTGAATTCAATGAATTAATGAAACAGCACTCGAAAAGAAAGAGCATGAAATACATGTCTTATGTTTTATGTATGTCATTAAGGTATTTACAAGTAATTCTGACTTCGACTAGACAACTTGCATGTACCTTAATATTTCACATTTGTCCTAGATAGTAAAAAATCTGACGTCGCCACCACAAGACCCCGCCATACCTACTTTATTCTTTTTACTTCTTACCTATACAAATATATTAATATATAAGTACTATTACTACTGCTACTACTCACAAATATATTTTAGTCATTTTATTTACACTACAGAAGAAGATATAAACGATATTTTACTATTGTCACTGTGACTGTCATGTCATAATCATTTAAATTTTACGTAGTAACAAAAGATACGATCATGGACTACAAGATACCGAAATACTAAATTATAAGTATTATTATACTTTAATTATTCTTAAATGATATCAGATACAGAAAAATTTATAAAATCATATAAAAATCATTTAAAATAAAAATATTTGTCTTAAATTAATTATTTTTTGAAATATTTAAAAAAAGTACTACTTCCGGTTTGTAGATTGAAACCAAAATTATATTGGGCTTTTCAGTATCGTATTGAAACCTTAAATACAAAATTTGCTATTTAAATGTTTGATATTTTTGGAGTTATCGTGTCCGAAAAAATTGTAACATAAGAACGAACGAACGCAGGCACGCACGCACGCACGCACACACACATACACACACACCTCCACACACACAGACATCATCTCAAAAATGTGTAATTCGTATTCTAGAGACCCTAAAACGTGCTTATCTGAAAAAAACTCATACTTTTTTACCTCACGCCTCATATTCTATAAGAGAGGTATTGTAATGGGTCAAAATTTTCGAGTATGAGTTTTTGGTGGATAAGCACGTTTCAGGGTCTCTAGAATACGAATTTACTATTTTCACGATGATGTCTGTGTGTGTGTGTGTGTGTGTTTGTGTGTTTGTGTGTTTGTATGAATCGACGATTTTTCGTCCACGATAACTTAAAAAGTATCAAACCGTTTATAACCAAATTTCATATTTAAGGTTTTAATAAGTATCTTAACACCGGATAAGATTTTGGTAGAAATCCGCAAACCGGAAGTAGTACTTTTAGAAGTTTGGAAAAGTTTTCCTTAAATATATTGGTACATTATTTATTTATGACAATTTTTGCAATTAAAAATAAAAGAAATTGTGATTATCTATGTGTACAGTTATTTATAAATACAAATTGCTGAATCTATAATCTATAAGTACAATTAATATTCTATTTTTTTGAAATTCCAGTAAGTATCTTGTTGTCCATGATATGAAATTTGTTTCTACATAAAATTTGAATTATTATGACAGTGACAGTACAGTTGACATCTTTTGCTTGCATATTGGTTTACATTATCGTTTACATATTACATGAACATGAAACTATTAAAATGTAAGTAAAACTATTTATTAGATTAGTAGAATAAGCAGAATTAGGCGAGAGGTCGTGTGGTGGCCACAGCAGATTTTTTTAAGCAGGAATCAAAAATTCTGTACTAATACTCGTATTGCAACCTTACAAATTACCAACAAAAAAACAATTTTATGGATTTTATAAAAAAAAATCTGACGTGGCCATCACACAACCTTCCGCCATATCTAGATTTTAAACAGAAATGTATACGTGCAATCCGGTGCCCATTTAAAATATACAAATAAAAATCTCAAATATTCAAACACAGAAATTTGCATCACCTGAATAAAAAGATTCATTCACAGGAAAACTCTGCTGTGTTGAAGCCATCCTCCGTTCAATTACTACATTTAATATCTTACTTAGGACTTAGCGCTAGTATACCAACTTGTCACCCGTCTCACCTGTCAATATTTTTTACGCAGAAACAAAAATCAACCGATCATGGATTACAAGATATCAACGTTTTATTTGATAAATTTATTTTTTAAATTTTACTGCAGTTCTTTAATGCTACCAGATAAAGACAATTTTTTTATAACGTAAGTTGCAAATAACTTTTCCTCTTATTCTCATTACAAATAAATACTATATTTTTCCAAATTTATATACAATTTTGACAATTAACCTTTTCAATCTTCAAAAAATATCACTTCCGATGAAGATATTTGTACCAAAATCTAGGGAGCTCTTCCAATTTATATACAAATGTTAAATACCAAATATCAAAATTTTCGGGTAATTCGTATTTGAGTTATGCGACTAACAACCCTTGACCACACACACACACACACACACACACACATACACACAGACATCATCGTGAAACTATCAAAAATGAGTTGTAAGGACCCTAATTCGTGCTCATCCACTAAAAATTCACCACCCGATTTTTTGCATGATTCCAATACCTTCCTTTACAGGTAAGCGGAAGGTAAAAAACAATACTTTTCTTTCATGACCATTCGAAGTACAAAGTTACGTTTGTAACAAATTGTAACAGTTTGTTTTAGCTATCGTAATAGGTGCTATAAAGCGTTTGAAACAAAGTGATATTGAATTCTAAGTCGTTAGTTCTATGTTCTACCATAAAAATACCATAAAAACTGAGCTAGAATCGTTCAAACTAACAAATATTTTTGGTCTAATCACAAAAAGGAATATGGCTTGGACATAAAGGAGTAATTTTACTTAAAGGTAGCGAATTGAGTACGGCAATATAATATGAAATACAAAGTTATATCTTTCACTATGAAATTAAGAGGATGTTACAAAAAGTGTAAAATATAATATAGGTATGGTACCTAGGTAATGCGGGAAATAGCCAATTCTGGCACTAGTAAAGGAATTTTATTTTTTGTTTTATTTAATTATTGTGTCATGTAAGCAACCGCCATTATGCTTATCCGTTGTAAAGTTACAGCCATTTTTTGTTTCTCGAAAAAAACTAATGGCTTGATTTAATTTCTAAAAATCGATCCGTTTCCTTTATGATAACTTGATAACAATTGTTCTGAGAAAAATCTGTTAAATACAGAAGTTGTAGGATATTTTATTATTTACAACTGTATTAAAGTATTTTTGACTAATGTCAAGGTCAAAATTGTCAAAAACTAAAAAAAGATCGAAATTTGTGTGTTTTTTTTATTTTTGACAAAGATCCGGTGGTCTTTCGAGGTCGGAAACACCCTTATATACAACATACCAAAAAATTACAAAGTATGATTGTGTCAATGTACACGTTACTGATTTTATTTTATTCGTTTTGCTCGTTCTCTGACATGTACAAACTTAAAACTTCCATAGTATTTAAAGCAGGGAGTGGAACATTATTGTTTTAAGGTTCGGGTTCAGTTTCAGCTCCACCAAAAATAAGGGTTAAAGGATACCGCTCCGAATTTCGGAACCCAAAATATTTTATCTCCGGTTAACAGTTTAACATAACGGTTAATACAGGTTCGGGTTTAAAAAATTTTTTATGAATTAGGTACCTATATTAATTATTAATACAAAAATAATAATTATTACATATTAACAATATGTCTTCCAATATGTTTTCTTTTAAATTATATCGCTAATTAATTAATTTTTAAGTTTCTGAATGTGAATCATTATGGAAAACATATAAAAAATGAAAACCCATATGTATTTCGGTTAACCGGTTAAAAAATTACGGTTCGAATTCGGGTTCAACTCTTTTAAAATTTTAAATAACGGTTCGGTTTCAGGTTTTTAAATTTTTTCGGTTAATTTAGGTTTTCGGGTTCGGGTTCAGCTCCGGTTCGACTCCCTGGTTTAAAGTTTAACTTGGTTAAAAAAGTAATCTTTTAAATTTAATTTAAAAAAAATTCTAACCAATACAATAGGTCGTCCATCCACCACCATCAATTCAGAATTCATCATTATTTCGAATTCTACAATTAATTTCAATGACTTCTTACACGTTTCTCTCAGAGTGAAATAGCTAATAAAGATTTCACCATTATTCATAATTCTACAACCAATTTCATTGTCCTATCCCCATACCTATACTTCTACAAATTCCTCTCAAGATTTCGTTCATTCAAGCACTTACCCAATTAAGTACTAATCTCCTTATTTTAATCATTTAATCTTAAACCTTCTACTATCTACAGATGCTTAACTATACCCCACTACCATATAGATATAGATTATATCAACTCCATCGCCATCTTCGCTCACTTGATTAAATTAACACACTCAGGTATAACAGAACTTTATAATGCTAATATGTTTGTTGGAAACTTCGTTCGATTGACAGGAACTTAGAGGGAGGTCGGAAGTTGGAGGAAATGAAACGTTACTTCCTGTTTGGTGGTTACAGAGGAAATTAATCATGTAGGTGAAAAACTGGCTGTGTGAGCATGATTGATTGATTAATTGATTTGATTGGAGTTTGATGTGCATAAACCTGAAAAATTTAATCGAATTTGTGAGGGGTATAATTATTTTCTCGATAGGTAGGCATATGTAATATGTATGTAATCTCGAAATATTTACCTCTCGCCTCATATTCTCTACGGGAGGTATTGTGATGGGTCAAAATTTTCGAGTGTAAGTTTTTAGTGGATAAACACGTTTTAGGATCCATAGAATACGAATAAAGTATTTTCGAGATGATGATGATGAAGATTGTATGTAACATTATTTCCGGCTTCTATAACTCAAAAAGTTACAAACATTTAACAACCCAATTTTGTGTATAACATCGTCTGTACTGGTAACAAAATATGTGTGCCCTTAAACTTTAAATATTCAACTTTTTTGCTCTAATATCACTATTTTAAAATTTTATTGATTATCAGTATATTTTCAACTAGTGTAAAGAGTTGTTAATTATATGCAAAACGCATCTAAGTTAGATTTTAATGACATAGACAAATAAACTAAATCACCTACTTTTCCCGTACTTATGATGCCTACTGTTAGATCAAATATCAAGCATACCTGGAAGCGATAACCTTGTCGTAAGGTTTAAGGGATTAGTTGGCGAGCTCAAGATCATGTTTAACTCTGGAAGCAAAGAAAACATAAGCAAACATGCTTAGTGAGGAGCAGTAACACGCTGGTGGAACACTTCCACCTCAGACTCTCACATCACACATCAATCTCCACATCATACCACATACAAACATTCTCGTTGGCGACCTGGTTAGGGCCACTCCAGCCCCACGGCTGCTCGCTACACCGTTGGCAATCTAACAAGGATCACTACAGCCCAAAGCTGCTCGCTGTATCGTTGGCGGCCAACCACGGTCCGCGTACCCAACGTCTCAACACTTATCACACTCTACACATCATAGACACACACGGCTCAACTCACCAGGCCAGATCAACACGGATCTATTTTACATAACCATGTACACTTTACTGATTTATGATCTGTTCTTCTCGAACACTACCATTAAACTGAAATCTAAGAGGCTAGCTAATGAGTTTTATTGTCTCAAGAGTTATTTAATTTGTTGGTAGTAGGTACTCTTATTAAAATAACACCTCGTAACACTAGTATTATTGGTAAAACTGAAAAAGTTATAATTATTCGTCATTTGATGAGTAAAATAAAAGAGGTCCTATAATTGAACCCTGGGGTAGACCTGATTTCGCAACATAGTATCTAGAGCGATAGCCATTGTAAGTTACATACTGCATAGCATACGATTTCAACTTTAATAAAAAAGTTTATTAGGACAAATTTTTTCTGTACTGGTAACAAAATATGTGCCCTTAAAATTAAAATATTCAAATTTGACGATTAATTATTTTAAAGTAGATTTTTGGCGGATTTTATTTTTAAAGTATTTTACCTAGATAACTAATACATCATAAATAAAATATTATTAACAAAAAATTAATAAAGAAAATTTTGTCACAGTTTTTAGAATAATTTGTTAAATCAACAGACAAATTATCTCATCTTTGTCTTTACTACTCCCAGGAAAACAGCTTTTAACTGACTGTGTGATTGTGCGTATAATTAACAAACTATAGATGTCAAAGCACTGATAATTGAGATGATGATTAACGTGAAATAAGATTAGGTTCTGACAAATCGCATCACATATAGATGAGGGTCAGTTGTACGTAGATTAAAGCGCTTTGTAATTACAAGCTGAGCCGTTAAATTCTGATTACAGGTGGTGTGGTGCCGTGCGGTAATGAGAAATAGAATGCAGATGTAGACCATAAGATTTATTATAGAAATAATGATTTAGGATTGAATCGAGTTATGGCAAATTATAAATTATACAAGACGTATAGATTTATACGTATAACGTATACCGTATACTTGATCCAAAACAAGGCCATATACCTTACTTTAACTGGGAGTGTAATTATTGCAAACTGGAATCAAACCCGTAAAACCTAAATTATGTAAAAGTAAATGCAAATCCGAACTAAGACAGAATATGTATATCTTATTAGTAAACTGAACTAAAAAGTAAAATACATCTCAACTGACATCACGATTAACATTTTTTACACATTTTAAACAGAAAAATTTTGGGTTCTAAAATTTGGAAATATATCTCTTAAACAAAATTAAATATGATACAGGAAAATAGCTAGGTTTCAGTCATTAATAAATTATTTATTTACTTGTAAGTTTTAGATTAATATACCGTCCCCTAAACAGAGAGCGACATTTTTTGTGATAATAAAAATGGTGTTTACGATATTCTGCCGGACATTTTCCACATTTTCGTAACCGCCAAATTAATTTTTCCCGCTTAAAATACTATTTAAATCTAACGAAACCTATTATAGAAACCACTGGTAGGTACCTATCTGTAAATATCTTAGCAGCCGGATTTAAATCGTATCTAAGCACCAAGAAAATGTTTCACAAAATATTGTATCCGACAAAAATTCTGTGTCGTAAGCACCACTCGGAGCCTTTACGATATTTTATCTGTCAATATTGTGCAGTTTTTGGTGCTCAAGAAGGAAGTATTTCATTATTAGATTAAATGTTAAAATGTTTCGGACGTAACGAAAACCGTATGAAACTATAAGAAGTGATTAACAGAATATCTTAAGCGCCACTTATGGTGATTTTGAAGGAATTAAAATATATTAAGCGCTATTTTATTGCCAAATTATTTATTTTGTATCAATTTTTTCCTACAAATCAAATAAAGTATACAATATTGCAAGTAAATAATCCAAAAACCTAATAAAAATCACCAAGGGATACGCATATCAGATTTATGCCTTCCTGAGAAATTGACAAAGTGATACTTACGATACTCTGCGTTTTAGGTGACGATACGTTTAATCCTGATAATAATCCCGAGTTGGATGGAAATAATTTATTAATGACTGAAAGCCAGAAAATTTCGGCCCTCATATTCACTATCCAGCCAAGAAATTCTAACTACCTACATAAAATTAAATAATATTTACAAGACAGAACCTACAAAACAAAAATGCGACTCCAAACTTAAAATCAATTTCGTATTAAAAAATAATCTAAAATCCGATATTTTCTTAAATTTGCAGCATAAGCGATACAATATTTAAAACAAATTTATTAAAATATCTACAAACTAAAGTTCTAAACACCTCTTCTTCTCTTATAATTTTCACAAACAACATTCTACAAAAAATAATTAAAATACCTAAATCAATTTTCAACTGAAAGGTTCGATGAATCTTTGAAGTCTTGCGCCTGGAATTTTTATAAATTGACACTGAACATAATTTTACAAGAATTTAATTAACTTGCTTTGTATTCTAGAAGAATATACCGCAGCCTTTCAGCTTTTATTATTCTAGAAAATTGCATCACTCACATTGTGTTATACGGATTCTGCATTCTTTATTTTTATTTCAGGAAACTTCAAACACATAGGTAATATCATAATGTAAACATCAACGCAATTTATAAAAACAATAAACGTCTCGTTTATTTTAGTCAAGTTCATGGCAAATACCAACTTTAACATAATAGAATTTCAATATTAATAAACTGTTTACGTTGTGAATGAACTATTTCACTATTAACAACCTGGTGAAACAAAAGCACGCGAACAAAATTACATCGTACACGTCAGGTTTTTGTTAGCGAGAGCAATGCATAAGGCCATGTATAAATTGTTATCTCATTTTACACTTTACGGCTTCATATGGCTGGATAGAATGCAGTAAATTGCGATTTCCTATAGTTCATCTGAGACGACTTTTGATGGTGATAACGGGGTGCTTTTATGCAGCTTTATATTATCTTGCATGCAAAGTAACAGATGTTTGATAGAAGCAACAGTGTAAGTTAATGCATTTCTGAGTTGTGGGTTTGTAAATATAAACTTGTTGCGTAAATAAAATATTGGCAAGATGCCAATAAATAAACCATTATTTTTCTAAAGATACGAGTAGGTACTATAGTATTATAAAAGTATTGCATTTTATTTAACATAAGAACAGTAGTACTGTTCCAATTATTACTTATCTTATTGCTTACTCTTAAATCTTTCAGGATTCTGCAAGTGGTTAGACTAAAACAAACATTATGTATAGTAATTAATAAATGTATTTTTTTCAGTACCTATATTTTGTGTAAATTGAAAAGTACCTACCCTTTTGTATTAAATTAAGAAAATTAAAATCGCGAAACATTGAAGGTAGAATAAAATTATTAGTATGAAAATCCTTAAAGCAATAATTCTTTCGTCAGTGACCTTTTCTCTTAGAAACTCATTTCGGTCATAAAAAGTTAAGACAAATTACATAAACATACACCAATATTATTATAACTCAAAATTTTACACTTTTATCCACAATAAAACCAACCATGCCGTAATACATGCAAAGCATCTCTTTAAACACTGTTTTTACCTCCCGTCTTATATTCTAATAGGGAAGGTATTGTTGAAATTTTATGTGATTATTATCTACAATCGGTATTTTATAAATTTTTCTTCTTCTGGTATTATTTACGAATTTACTTATGCACTTATAATTTAGTATTTCGTTATCTTGTTAGTCTATAATCGTTTAACATTTGTAAAATTTAAGGGCGCGCTTAAAAGTGAAAAAACCGTAGCACGAAGTCTGTAATAGTAATGCTTTTAACCCGATAATAGTCAAAATCATATTATACGTCATTATTTGATTTAAAAAAAGTTTGTTTTTCTACTAGTGCCACGTCAGCGACACTTTAAAACTTTTACATGGCTCATATTGCATATGCTTTCTGCATAAATTTTGGATAAATGATGTAACCTACAATAAAAATTATGTTTCACAATGAAAATATATAAATTTCTAATTGCCTAATTCTAAAAATTATGTCTGTAATAATTGTTCATTTTGCATAAAATTCATTGCAATTTGATGAATTTTGCTCCCTCTTCTTTCATTTCTACTGCTTATTATGTTTATTTTCAGATATTCTTATTCAGTATAAGGCAATCTAGAAACTCTAATGGCCGTTTGCACCGCCTCCACTTAAATTTTAAGTGTCACTTAAATAAAAACATATTTGACTTTGATTCGATATTGTTCATTTAAGGAAAACTTAAAATTTAAGTGGAAGCGGTGCAACTGGCAATAATAATTCTATTGATATATTATTTATGCCTATTGCTTGTTCCTATTTGCAGTTTATGCAGATAAAGTGCATAAAAATGACTATCTGAAAATGAGCGCGGCCTTAAATGACATGACAGCGACAACAGTAAAATATCGTTTATATCTTCTTCTGCAGTTTAAATAAAATGGCTAAAATATATTTGTGAGTAGTACATACCTATATATTAATATATTTGTGTAATAAGTAAAAAGAATAAAGTAAGTATGGCGGGAGGTCTTGTGCTGGCCATATCAGATTTTATATATTTGTCTCAGATTAAAATAGTCTATTCCCAACCGACGTGGGTCCATGTAAACAGTTTGTTAGCACATATATATGCGGTAATGGTAATGGTCACAGAGAGGGCACAGTACACAGGACAGGGCAAACACAGGACATTCGTACAAACGGAACGGAGAGTCCAAGTGTCGTAGTGTCGTGTCGCCAACACTCGTGCGATTGATTAATTGACTAATTACATCACAGGCAGTGGATAATGATTCAGAATGTCGTCCACATGTACCCAGGGCAACATAGTGCAGAGATACACAGTATTATCATAATGTATGAAAATGTCATGTGACACCATTGTACTTAGGTCGATAGGTCGGTGTCACATCTACATCATTCTGAGCAATGTGCGGTGAAAATTGTCGTATACATCAGAGCTGGTTAGGGTACTGATCAAAAGTACTCATTAGTACTGACGTTCGAGTACTAGTAAGTATCGAATCTGAGTACTTACTTTTTTCAGTACTCGAGTATTTCGGTACTCGTTAGCTATTTCTTGGTACTCGTAATTAATACATTTTGAGTACCTATTTATTTAAAAAATATTGTTTACATTACTCGTATTTTTTCCTGTTAAGGCGTACGTCTACTCTAAAATTTGACAGTGTTACAGAGGTGTACGCCTTCCACATTCACTTTAATTACAATTGAAATATATTATCAGTGTATTAACAAAGGATGTCATATTGCCTCTATATTTTTGTTTCTTTGTCTTTGGTCTACGAATTTGATATTATTTTTTTCGGTCACTCTAAATAGAAAGAAAATTTTAAAAAGCAAGAAACCTGCAGCTAAGTTTCCTTTTTCGAATAATTTTTGTTTTACTTAATTTCTTTAAAAAATACAGAAGTTATTATGGAAATACTGGAGCCATGTTTACATTATTTTTAGTTTACATATGCTACGTTGATTAGGTACTTAACTAGCATGCGTGTTGCCAATGGTTGCCAACCTGGTGCAAGCCCATTAATACAGCCACAAGCCGGTGCCCGATAGCATTGCGGTTGCCAAAGAAATTGTATCCCAACTTGGAATGATGACGAGAATACGTACCGACCTAAGCCAGGTTGTGAAAATTTCCAACCTCTAGCACTATGCTATCCCGTCGAGTCAGAACTTGATTAGCAAGAAAGAGAAAAAGGTTCAGATCGCAAACTTAACAAACTAAGTAAATTAGGTGGTTTAGTTAAAGAATTGTTCCTTAACTTTCGTATCGAGTTACTTTTCGCCTAGATAAATGTAGACTGAAAAAGTTAGTTCAATGTATTCCTCTTTATACCGGGTATAGACTTTCTTAACTATAGGAAATTAAGTGTTAAAATTTTTATTTCGCTTCCAGTTTTTACCAATTGATTTTAGAGCAAAAGTGTAAATACAAAAGATGTTAAATTTAAATATAAAAAAAACTACATCGCATAAGTTTAATAAATTTCTTGTTCAAATCGTTTTAAGCTAGTTTTAGACTGCCATGTAAAATTAAATAAAATAATAGTGATGATTATTTGATTGTAACAAAATATATAATTTTGCAGTATCTGTAACACTGTTCTGATGATGGTTTTATAATAAACCGAAACGTTAACGTCTCATCTTTAATAATCTTTTTTTGATGATCATCTGTTCAAATTCCGACTAATCTCCCACCTAAATTCTATTGCTGGACACTGCTTCAAATTATTAAACTTATTATAATAATTTTTTATCATAAAAAGTCTACACCCGGTATTTATTTTGAACTACAATGAAAGTTAAAAATGAAACAAAGATTTCAAGGCTTTATAATTCAAGATACAATTTCCTGTAGCGGTAGTGTAAAGTGCAATCAAGTAATGTCTGGTGTCTGGTGCAAATTCCAAGATACACCTAGATAAGAAATTCATTGTAATTCGACATAGTAAATCTAGCTTTATCGGATAATCCTTGACTACAGCCTTTATTTTATTTATTCCTCCTTCTCGTCCCCATGTAATCCTGGAACCTGGACGTCGTAATGTAATGCAAGTTTGCTCGGCTGTTTGTGTTGCCGATTACGAAAACGGTTGTTAAGTTTCCTTGTCGTCTGTCCGATCTTCAATCTTTTATGTCTAATTTTATAGTCCCTTTGATCATTTGCTTAAAATATACGAGACACAGCTATATTTCACTACGTTGTATTTTTCGGAATAAAAAAACTTTAAATTTCGGCAATATTGCGATTTTTGACTCCTGACTAAGACAAATAATATAATAATAACACGTACAACGTGTACTACTTTTAAATAAAGTTCGTATTAAAGTGGGACAGTAATTTAAAATTTGTGCAAAATAAAATAAATATACTATATTCAATAAGAGTAAATAAGTACATAAAAATGTAGGAAATATTAATAATTTCATAAAGAAATTATTTATATACAAAATGTTCAAAGCGTCCATTACCAGCTCCAGCACTTAGGTTACGGTATTTTACCTTCATTTTAAAATTCGCTTGAAAACTAGGAGAAATAGTAAGACTTCGTTTATGTTTTTATGTTGCAGAATTTCCCTTTTATACAATTATTGTTATTATTCAATCTCATCAGAAAAATGTACAATTTGTACAAAGTGGTAATTCCGAAATACGTAAATTAGCCTAGTTTTAATTTAGTTCTAGTTCTGCACCTGTAAGAGGGAAAACATTGCTGTTATTCACCTCTAAAAATTCAAATGTAAGGTATTTGATCTTGACCAAACAAAATTTGTTTTCGCCTGCGACGCTTTTCCTTGAAGTATTTTTTATAACTGCTTTATTTTTTTCAATAATGAAACAAAGGAAGAAAATTGGAAATTCAAAATATATGCCACTGTATTCAAAATGTGTGTGCCAAATAAAAAAATTATGTGATTTATGTGCAGTGGGAAAAAAAACTTAGAATTCAACCTGGTATTAATAGTATTTTACTTGTTATAATTAAACTTACTGATTTTCGTTTTAAATAATAATGTTGGCTACTAATTTAGATTACCTACATACGAAAAAAATAAAATATATCTACTAGGTATTGTTAATAAAATTGTTAATTAATACAAAAAATGTTTTTAATATTATTATTGGAATTATTTAATTAGTTTTTTATCGTTTTCATCTCTTTCCCTCATGTAGGCAATAAATTAATTAAAACTACTAAAAATAAACGAATATTTTAATTAAATAAAGGAAATAAATTTGCAAAGATCAAAGCAAATTAAAGCTTATAGTCCTCGTTATAGTCAATAGATAAAGGATGTTATTTTAGGAGTTTAATACTGAATTAACCTCATACCCTTCGTAACACTATACACTATATTTATCCTTTAGTTCAATGCATGTTAAACTTTTCAAAGGTCATTTGATTACCTAGCAAAAAATGCAATCAACAGATTTACTTTTGCCTGGCGATTGAGGAATTTTTTTTATTGAAATTCACACTAAGCTGACGTTATTTTGTTTTGAAAAGTCAGCCAATTTCAACATTTCAATCAAATGGAATAAAAAAGATGTTTCTAACAAAAAAAAATCATTTTCAATGAATATAAACTACAGTATGGGTCGGGTAACACATTTATAAAATGCTTTGTGGTGTGGCCATGCATGAATTTTTTAACTCGGTCAACATTTGCATGTTATAACACATTTTTCAAAAGAGGTATCCAAGAAGCATTAAACGTGAAAATGGAAATGAAAATATTATTTTGGATAAATTCCCTTTTAATAGCTTAATATTTTTTGTTTCGCTCTGGGGGAGATTATTTGTTTTATCATTTTATGGAAACAATGTGCAAAACACAATAAATTTGTTGACGTAAAAGAGTACATATACGTATATTATTAAGAGTATTAAATTAATGAATGGAAAATGATATTAACAAATAAGTAAAATTGTAATTTTATTCGTTAAACCACAAATAGAAACACAAAAGACTATTATATAAAATGTTTTCGACAAATTGAGACGAGGTGAGAATCGTGTTCTTTGAGACGAGAATTGAACAGCCGAGAAATGACCAAGAAGATAACATTTAAATTTCTCGTCTCGAAAATTTTATATTTAAAGGTATTAAGCCGAAAATTGACTTCAAATTCTTTAATGAGCTTTATACAAACAATCGTATTACCATAACTGTACTGATTAAACTTTTTAGTTTCTTGCGTTTATTTAGTAATCGATGGCGTTTATAATGGATAATTTGAAACAATATTGATTCATTAACTGAAACATTTGTAAAACTTGTGAACGGTTCATTTGTTGCTACTAAAAATTTTATTATTATACAATTCGTTTATTTTATAAATCATGTTGTCAAGAAAAAAATTATTCGAAAATAGACTGAGTAAGTCGTGACGTCACATGTTTCGCGGATAGTGGGAAACAGTTTTCAACTTTTCCAAACAAATTCAGAATACATGTTATTCTTCCATAAGCGATTATATTTCTTCATGTTACTTATTTATCTTTGAAGAATAAGCATTCAGAGGTTTTAATGTACATTAGTTACACAATAATAATTGTATTGCACCATTTTATTTCATCTCGTAAGTATTTATATTCCTATAAACACTTGTAAAATGGTCAGTTTGAAGGTTATGTTGACATATTGTCTTTGTGACATTTGAACAGCACCACATTTTTGCTGTATTTACAATGAAATTTAGAGTATTTATGAATTTATTTATTTATTTTCAGTTTTTAAATATGGTTGTGTTTCGCACCAGACTGCAAACACTACAGCGAATAAAAAAAATATAAATTTTTTTGTTTTCCTGTTGATAAAATAGAGAAAAATAAGTGGATAAATCTAATAAGGTAATAATAGTCATATTTAGGTGATACGGGTATTATTTATTTAATTTATTGTAGACGTGAGAGACCTCCAACTAAACACAGTTTAGTATGTAGCTGTCATTTTATAAATCAAGACAGGAAAAATAGACCGACCATTTTTGATCATAATGCGAAAAGAAAATTTACTTTCACTTATGAATATCACTGCAAATAAATAAATACACTAAATTTCATTGCAAATACAGCAAAAATGCGGTGCTGTTCAAATGTCACAAAGACAATATGTCAACATAACCGTCAAACTGACCATTTTACAAGTGTTTATAGGAATATAAATACTTACGAGATGAAATAAAATGGTGCAATACAATTATTATTGTGTAACTAATGTACATTAAAACCTCTGAATGCTTATTCTTCAAAGATAAATAAGTAACATGAAGAAATATAATCGCTTATGGAAGAATAACATGTATTCTGAATTTGTTTGGAAAGGTTGAAAACTGTTTCCCGCTACCCGCGAAACATGTGACGTCAGACTTACCCAGTCTATTATCAACAGGAGCTTTTTATTTCGTCGGATAAATTTCAGTTTGAAACCTTGTTGCCTAGCAATTTGATTTTGATTAGAGTTTATTTTAAAACAATTTTTATAATCAAATTGATGTGTTTAGATGACAAACAGAAATTTATTTGAATGCAATAAAATGCTCGAGTGTAATTCAACGAGATAATTTAACGACACTTTTGGTTCTTCTTCACAAATATTGCCAAAATGTAATCATTTTACTGGCAAATATTAGAAATATGAAGCAAATGATATTTTAGTGTTTTGTTTATAGTTTAGTTGCTAAGAAAAATATACCTAAATAAGGTTTTATCACTTGCAAAAAGTTACCTTCCTTTTTATCCGCTTGTCAAAGCGAGAAAATTGTGTTGTGTTTATGGCTTACACTTTATACAGTAGTGGAATTTTGAATAACATAGGTATACCTAATATACTCGTAAAATCAGTGTTCTTATTACTCACAGTTGAATGTGAACGTTCGTCAATTGTTTTTGCAAAAAAAATCTATCCGGTGTGCAGTACCAAATTAAAATATCAACTTTAAGATTTTCGTAAAAACGAGATAAGTCTAGTTAAAATTATTATGATGAATATGTACATAAAATTAAAGCTCTTATGAAAGCAAGTAATAAAAACTTATGGTCGGGGATGTATTGCGATGGACAAAGCAGATTTTTTGTAGATATAACAGGTTTAAATTTGCCAGTTTTCCTACTTTACATTTATCTTAATCACACATTTAAATTATACCCATGTCGTATGTCGTCTTTAACTAGTAACCTAGTTCCCTTGTTCTGTACCCTTGAGTCTTCCACGTGTCCAGCTGCAGTCACGTGATTCGAATAGTCCAAGATCCAGGATAGAGTTATCCATGAAAGGCGCATTCGTACCACATTGTAGACATGACAGTGTACTGTTCAGTTGAGTCGGTATGTGTACATGCGCATGCTAATTGGTTTGGATTTTAGCAGTTGGCACCGCTCCACTGCTGGACGTTAGAGGGGAGAAAAGCTCTGAAGCTAAGAGGGGGAACATGTGGCATGAAATGTCACTGCTTTTGTTTTACGCTAAATAAAATTTGGGGGAATTTGTCAGCGGAAGTAATGTAGGGTTTATTAGGTGATGTGGAGAAAATGGTGGTAATTTGTAGAAAAAATAGAACGGGATTTTTAAGCTGAGTAATGGTTGTATTTTGTATTAATCAAGATGAATGACCACATAAGGATGTAATTCGGTTGTTAACGATTTCAGTTTTTGTTTCGGTGGTAAAATGGATAGCTACACAGGACTGTAATAGAGTTCAGAAATATAATCTTCAACCTAGTTTAGAAAAAAATTTAAACTGAAAATCACGGATCTTCTACATGTTTATAGAATAACGTAAAATATTTTTTAAATGTTGAACCCTCGAGCGAGCTCGTCAAAATTCATAATACGTTCAAGCGCGCGACGAACTCTTATAATATAATAAAAAATAAATAAAAATTTGATATAATTTATTGTTAAAACTGATATATTAAAAGATTTTTTTTTCAATTCGCAAAAAAATTGCATCGTATTTCAAGCAAACATTTATTTTGCCACTGGTCGGATATTTTTAATTATTTTTTTCAAATCTTCTACAATGAAAGTAATTGTTTACATGAATAAATGTCAAATTATCAAATATACCATCAAAACAGTGATATTTAAAATGTACACACACGTGAAATAAATTACCCTTTAAGTTTACGAATTTTTAAAAAATTATTTTTGTATCATACAATATACATATAGGTACCCTTTAATTTTTTGTCTTAAGTTGTGTAACAGCCTGTATGTGTTGTACCTACTTATATAAAATTTGATTTGGACAACCCAACACTGTTATGTTATTATAGAATGTTCAAAGCGAATCTTATTTTTATTAGTTTTAAGAATAACATATACCTACCTCATACAAACTTATAAATTATATCTTTACCTACCAAATTTTGTGTTTGATGTAATGTTGAGAAAACTATTAACATTCCCCAGACCCCTTTACAGCATATTGTATATTAGTTTAATAAATGTCTTTTGAGATTAATGAATATCCAACATAGCACTCCGGTTAACTATCTAAACAGGTGATGATCTGATGATACATTTAATCCTAATTTATTTGAGAAACATCATTTTCCATTACTATCATCTATCACTATGTATAATAGTATACACATTCACCACAAGAGAGCAAAACCAACTAAGAAATATAAAAGCATAACATTAAGCTGTAATAGTTTCCGTAATAATTAATCCAATTTCCTACGGCAGATAACCAGAGCTTAGCTGCGAATTTGAGGACTAGCAGTCAGAAATACTACCACTAAAATTATTAATTAGATTTGCAGAAGTCAGTCTGAACTGCCTGAACGTCAGTCTGTAAGCTTGATGTTATTCTGTGAATTTAAATTCACTTTGAACTACTAAAACCAAGTTATATTTCAAGTTCAATTAAGCATTAGGCGTTGGCAAAATGAAATAAACTTTTCTAGTTCATCAGACAATTGGGCGTGTACCTATACCGATTTTTGCCTGACCTAATTTCTAAAATATTGAATTTCGGCTTTATTTTATTTTTTAACGATGAATCTGGAACTCTAAAAGTTATTATTGTAAAATGAAAACTAAACCGAAACGGTTATAAAATCTATAGTATCGTGCAATGCATTTCAATTTGCAATACATATTATTTTATAGCAAAATATTATTTTTTGTACTATTTTATTGCTATGTACCTACTCTACTAATTCCTTGATATACTTACATTCACTCACAAATTATTATTTTCTGTAAACTTTCTGTATGTTCACTTGGACTTTTTTGGAAATAAATAGTTATTATTATTGTCATTTGCACGAGTTCGGGTTAAAATTGATGGTTAGTTGACAATAGGTTTAGATTAACCTTAACTAGTGGTTAAATTATATTTGCGTTGCACAGCATAATTTTAAGACATAGTTAAGTTAAACTATAAATATCAGAACTATTAATTTTATATGAGTAAACAATAAATGAGTTTTTATGATTTTTTAAAGAAATCTAGTGAATTTTACAGTAATTTCTATTTGCAGCTGTTTATTCTGTCATAATTGTGTATTCAAACACAAAATGTTATCAAATTACAATAAAATTCAGATTGGTTTGACATAATATAATTGACAGGTGAAATTACATTTCTATAAAAAGTGAGTTTATGGCTTTATAGGATTACAATAATTTATCTAGAGTGTTATTTGATGTTATGGAAAGATTTATAATTTATTATGGTATCTGCTACTTTAGAGAAAAAACCTCTCACCATATCTAGACTTATAAACACAAATGTATACATACAATCCGGTGCCCATTTAAAATATATACCTTAATAAAAATCCCGTAAAAATCTAAAATATTCAAACACAGAAATTTGCATCACCTAAATCAAAAGGTATATTCACAGGAAAACTCCTCTGTGTTTAATTTAATATCTTACTTATATGACTTATATGGCGTTAGTCTGCCAACGTGTCACCCGTCTCACCTGTCAATATTTTTTACGCAAAAACAAAATTTTATAAATATACCAAAAAGTGTTACTTTATAACATTACACACTAGTACAAAATAAACACACTATTTAGCTTAATAATGAACTTACATTTTGATTATTTGTTAATGTAAAAATTATTCTGACAGAGTTTTTAATTGAATCACTCAAGGCAGTCCAAAATCAGTCATTTATTAACAGAAAATAAGCAAAATATCAAAAATTAAATATTAGGTAAAGGTACCTTTTTTAAGTTCAATTTAAAATTTGAAATGGATGGTTTCTAGAATTTCAAAATAAATTATAAAAAATATCTGATTTAAATCACTTTTTTTTAAATTAGTTTTTTACCAATCGTGCGACAAGTAATACGAGTAGGTACTCATTTTAATTATGAAAAAATACTAAATATTGAATATCGGTTTCTAGGTTATCGAGTTTCTTCAAAAAAAAATTAAAAATAATTAAATTGGCAAATTTTAATTCCATGTTCCGTTTTGATTGTTACACATAATGCTTAAAATGTATACATTGTATATATTATAATATTGTGATTTTTGCTACGTTTGTTTCTAATTTTAAAATCACTCATTTCTCGCACTTATACAGGGTGATTCATAACTTCAGGTACAAACTTTAACAGTACCTTTATAGTAAAGTACTCAATGTACTGATTACGGAACAAAAAAAAAGATGTACAATACGTTTATTTGTTCTCGAATATTGCAAAATTACCTATCTCAAAATATAGGTACTCTTTTAGAAAACTACCTTAATTTTGAGAATTTTGGAAAAATTATTTTTGTTCCGTGATTAGTAGTACATTGAGTACCTACTATATAAGTAACTCTTAAAATTTGTACCTGCAGTTATGAATCACCTTGTATAATATCTATTATTAGAATTTTCAAAGTTTGGATATTAAAATTTCAGTCAAAACAATATGGTGCATTAACTAAGACAATTGGAGATAAACATCTATTATAAAGAATCTTTGTTTCACTAACATAAAACAGTAAAACAGTTCTTTCAGAAAAAAAAAATGAATCCAGGATAACTAAAATTTCAATTCAGTAGAAAAAGCAAAACTCACTGTAAAAAGCATTTGTAATCTCAATCACAGAACGAAGAAACTAAAAGTGCAGACTTTGAATCTAAACTGGAGTTTTTGTTTTCCAGATTCCTATTCGTTTGTAGCATTATAACTAGAAGCTGCTGCGGAAAGAAGCATAATATCGTTATAAAATGAAAATGGATACGTAAACAAAAACAGCAATTATACGGTGTACGTTTTACTATTCTGAGCACAAAATAAAACACAAGAGAGTTTTTAGTGTGTTTAGTTGAATGAGAGCCGCAATGATAGTAAACAAAGTTTTACCTATGATATAAAATACGTAAGGTTTTAAAAAACGGAAACATTACTATTTATAAAATGAATGTATACAGGGTGTTTCTGTACTTATGGATCAAACTTTTAGGGTATATGTAACACGTTCAACTGATAACGGAACATAAATAATTTTTCAAAAATTCGCAAAATTAAGGGTGGTTTACTTAAAGGAAACATGTTAAGTGCCACTACCTGTCATAGGCATTAGATCTCACGAGAAACTTAAGTTAAAATTATTTTATTGTTATTGTACGTGTACTAATATGCAATCATAATCAATTTAATTCGATAAAATAAGAATATTTTTTTCTGTGCAAACTAAAACAGACCAATAAACCTCTACGTAATGTAATAAATAATAATCAATATATTTTAATTCGAATTTAAAAATATTTCAACCCTACAACAATTCGTTTTTGATAAATCCATTTTAAATGACTCCCTAATCACGCCGTTTCCCACAAATTGGATTAACGTGAATCCTTCTCTGATCATCCAACCAGTAATCAGTCTTCTATTTCGTTACGTTCAGTCGGTATTTGTTCAGCGTTCAGTCTTTTAGAGAGTGCCACAAAATTTTCGTTTTGTTTTACTTACAAGGTACAAGCAAAATATTTTTTTATTTATACACTAACGAGAGATCTCGCTTCATTATTGATAGAGTAATATTAACTCATGTGTTGTTTATGCACCTGTAAGGTTGTAAAGCTCTTTTGTGGTAGCCAAACTTGACATAAAATGTCGTGCAAAGGGTTGTAAAAGTGAATATTAAATAAAATTGTATTGATATTTATAATATACAGTGAGTTTATTTTAACGTGAAACATGGGATTTATAATACCCATGGTTTCGAATTTGACAGCGTTCTTTTTAAAATGAAACATAGGGAATAAATTTATATTTGTAAATTGGTGTCACACTGCTGCTATAGTCTAGTCAAAGAACGGTTTGTAGACAGACTTTTTGATCCTAAAGATTTTACTTATGGGATGTGTTTGGAGGTCTTTGGTGATGATTATACCAAAAGTCCCCGGCCCTACGGTGTGTGCTAAGTCCGTAGCGTAGCATAATGTGTCACTGTTGGTTTTTACTTCCTTGTACGAAGTAAGGAAGTATTGTAATCGCGAAAAATTTCGGTTCTCAGATTTTGACGGAAATATCCGTTTTGACCTTTTCTGAATCCATTATGACTAGTTTCGCCGTGACGTCTGTACGTACGTGCGTACGTGCGTACGTGCGTACGTACGTACGTACGTGCGTACGTACGGACGTATGTGTGTCGCATAACTCAAATACGGTTAGACGTAGAAAGCTGAAATTTTGTATTTAGGACTGTTATAGCATCTAGTTGTGCACCTCCTATTTTTGGTTTCAATCTACAAACCGGAAGTAGTAAATTTAAAAAAAAAATTGATACATAATTAATTTTAGGCAATTTTTTTTATTTTAAATGAAAGATTATGTGATTATTATCTACAATCGGTATTTTATAAATTTTTCTGTATCTTCTATCATTTAAGAATAATTAAAGTATATACCTACTTATAATTTAATATTTCGGTATCTTGTAGTCCATGATCGATTAACATTTGTTACTAGGTAAAATTTAAATGATTATGACATGACAGTGACAGTAGCAGTGACAATAGTAAAATATCGTTTATATCTTCTTCTGCAGTTTAAATAAAATGACTAAAATATATTTGTGAGTATACTAGTATAATAAGTTAAAGAATTTTTTATATTATTCTACATTTTAGTTATTAAGAAAATTATGAACAAACAAGGCGTACAAGGAAGTCATGTGGTGTCCACGTCAGATTTTTTACATTTATCGTGTAATTGGTTAATGATACGCGAAAAACTATTACACATAATTATAGAGCACTAAATTCTCTACAGAAAAGGTCATTCGCAATTTTCTTGTAAGTGGCACAGTTTTCGAGAAAATCGCTAAAATGTATTTCGAATATTTAAATCATTTTTAAAAAGTCGAAATTTCGTCTCCTCACACAAACATTTATGTTATTTATAAACTGATAAAAATAACGACCCCTGCTTTTTTGCACTGAATTCTCCGAACATTTTTCTATGAAGTACATTATTTTAAAAACTTATGAGGGCATTACTTAAGTTAAAATTTGAAGATTTTCTCCAAGAGAAAGTTGAGAAATTCTAGCGTTTTTTCGTATTTCTTGTGTTTCATGAACTGTACCTTCTGAACGGATAAAAATAACGACTTCCGGTTTTTTGCATTAAATTCTTCGTACAATTCTCTACAATATAAATTATATTAAAACTTTACGAGGGCCTTAGTTAAGCAAAAATATTAAGATTTTCTCCGAGGGAAAATTTGGAAATTTTAAAATTTTTCATATACATTGTTTTTAATGAATTGTAACTTCTAAACCGATACAGATAACGACTTCCGGTTTCTTGCATTAAATTCTACGTACAATTCTCTACAAGATACATTATATTGAAACCTTAGTTCAGAAGTTACAGTTCATGAAACACAAGAAATACGAAAAAACGCTAGAATTTCTCAACTTTCTCTTGGAGAAAATCTTCAAATTTGAGCTTAAGTAATGCCCTCATAAGTTTTAAAAATAAAGTACTTCATAGAAAAATGTTCGGAGAATTCAGTGCAAAAAAGCAGGGGTCGTTATTTTTATCAGTTTATAAATAACATTAATTTTTGTGTGATAAGTCGAAATTTCGACTTTTTAAAAATGAAAAAAAATGAAAAAAACTGTGCCACTTACAAGAAAATTGCTAATGACTTTTTCTGTAGAGAATTTAGTGCTCTATAATTATATGTAATAGTTTTTCGCGTATCATTAACCAATTACACGATAAATGTAAAAAACCAAAAACAGTGACACATTATGCTACGCTACGGACTTAGCACACACCGTAGGGCCGGGGACTTTTGGTATAATCATCACCAAAGACCTCCAAACACATTCCATAAATAAAATCTTTAGGATCAAAAAGTCCGTCTACAAACCCTTTTTTAGCATTCGTTGACTAGACTACTAGCTGGAAATACGATTTATGCTTTGAACAATTAGAAGTTTATGTTAAAAGCACTCCTTGGAATTATTGCAGCTGCTCAAATATCTTACATTGTTTAAGACGTAACAGTTAAATTGATTTCATTTTAAACAGAACGATCTAATACAGAGTCGTAACCATGGATATAAAAAAGTCCCATGTTTCACGTTCAAATAAACTCACTGTATAAGATCTTTTTAATCTAGTTTTAACTTATTAACAAAAATTGATGTAATGTAATTTCCCGAACGAATTAATGGTTGCAATTGTTTTTGAGCTCCACAAAATACTTTCGGGGGTAATACGATTATAACATGTGCTATATGATTATCATCGGTGATAGCAAGAGATAAATTGATGAATATAATTGACCGAGTTCGCAGCACGAATTCTATTTTCTGAAGACTTAACGTATGCTATCACCTATGATTAATGATAGACTGAGTTATATTTGGGGAAATATATTATGAATGAGTTTAAATGTTGGGTTATGTTTTTCTAAATGCTGCCAAAACAGTGTTTTAAACTCTAAATACCTTTCTCAATTTGGCGTGTTCTTCTCTATTATCTCTATCTTTATACATTTTAAGTCTGATTTTTCACAAACAGCAATTGCTGATTGAAAAATTGACAGTATGTATAATATGTAACTAATAAACAAAAACAGTTGACATGTAACAGAGGTGATAGAAAAATATCATCGACTTGATAGCCTATTACTATCCTATTTTAGCCAATCAAATTAGTCAAAATATGTACTAACAATACATGAATTATATATTTAACACAATTTTATACAACGATGCTCAAAAATTTGAAAAAAAGGAAGAATTGCATTTTTTCCAAATATTATGAACATTTTGTAATAATAGAGAAGTAACCATTTATTCATTTAAGACCTATACTGGGTGGTTTTGAAGTTAATGTCATAAATTTAAGGGTAAGTAGTTTGACATTATATAGATTACGAAACAAAAATAATTTTTTTTTAAATCGCAAAATAATTTCCATATTTCCAAGTCAAAAATGTTTCGCTGCCACTGCAACTGGATGGAGTAATTATTGTTATTAAAAATAATTGAATTTTGTTTGTTTACTTTATTAGTATTTATGTAATTTAAGATGTTGATTACCTACTTCTATTGCTTGTGTTTAATAGGAAAACGAATCCAGTGCAGAAAAAATGCTGCAGGTAAACTATCCTTAATTTTTCGAATTTTTTAAAAATTCTTTCTGTTTCGTAATCTACACATGTCATACTACTTACTCTTAAATTTATGACATTAACTTCAATACCACTCTGTATAGGTATAGTTCATTCATTTATTTCTTAAGTATTTCAAAATCACTAATAATTTCTCTCACTTGTTGAAAAATATCTACATATATTAAGAGACATATTCAATAATTTGTCCGGAGTTTGGTTCTTAAAATACACAATTAGTGCATGAAACAGAAAATTAAGGTATGATGATTGTATTTCCTCATCCCAATAAAAACAAAACCAGCTGATTTTTGTCGGACTTGATAATAATAATAAGCATCTAACGATGCAAGATTATTCTTTATTTAATTAAAAAAATCATTCTTTCTACTTCCTCAGCCCTAAAAATACCTTCCACCAAAACGCAAAAGTCCCCAGCAATCGCAACCACAAATCCCGGAATCCTCCACTCCCCAATAGCAGAAAGCAGAAGAAAGCGAACCTCGTGGCGTCATATGGCCGAGTAGTCAACATTCAGCCTAGCCCGAGCGTTTCAGCGTTCAGCGCTACGTTTACTACGCTTTACGTTCGGCGGGAGTATTTCGGCGTAGTTGGTAGTGTTTTCGCGTATCGCCATTCTTTCCGCGTGGCCCACTTCCTACCGCCATATCGATCCGGCGCCGCGGCGGCCACAAAGCTCGCGGCGGCGGATGGCGGAATCTAGATGCTGGATGCAGCAGGCTACGAAATTGTGGGATGGAAATGTAAAAGACAATGAAAGAATACTAAATACACGATATTGCTCTACAAAGTGGTAAAAGTTTTCTGTTATTTTTGTTGTAGTTTCAATTAAATAAGTACCTAAATACTGTTGGTAGTTTTGCAGAAAAATATATCGTTCTATTGCCGTGTAAGACAACCTTTAAGATCATAATATAAAATATGAGATTTCAAATAATGATAATTTCCTTGATAATTTCAGAACAAAAGGTGTCATAAGTAAAAAAAAATCCTTGATATTCAACCCAATGCAAATAAGCTAATCCAATACAGTGCTTACGCACGTAATCGATAGGAACCAATCAGACGTATTGAAGCTTTGCGGTAAGTACTTTCTTAAAGAAAAATCCCAAGAGGCAAGAGAAGCGTCGTTACAAAAAGGTTGAGAAACACTGGTAAGTATATAAATTAATTTAATGTTGCAATACTGCATAAATTGGTGAGAATTATTATTTTGTGAATATCCTACCTAGTGATTTGAGTTTGGTTTGACTTAATACATGTATTGTTCAGTACCTACAGTACCATAATAAAAATAAAAAGACTACTATCAGACTATCACTATCAATTGAAATTCTGTCAAAGTTTAAGAAAATTTTTATTATAGCAATACGTCTAAAATTATTAACCATAAATTAGCAACATAGGGGCAACATAATACGTTACGCACTTGGGGGGAGGGGGGGGGGCAGGGGGAGGCCAAGGATTTGTGACGAAATGTGACATGGGGGTAGGGGGGTGTTCATCATGATGTGACGTCACAAAAATTTTCAGTTAATATGAAAATAAAACAATTTTAGTTGTGACAACTTACAAATTAGTATAATACAAACATGTCTTTAGGATAGGAACACTTTACGGTGATGCTGTCGAATGTTTGCTGCAACGAAGTTAGGGACTTAAATTATGAAAGAATGAGTTATTACCATTTTGTAACATCGTGTTGGAAAAAGGCGTAACGATCTCATATCTATCATATTATAGCTTGTAAAGCATCTGTGATTAAATAAACTGATATAATTAATACTTCAAAATTTAAAGTTATATTTTTGTGACGTCACATGGGGGGAGGGGGTTTCCGATTTGTGACGTATGTGACAAGGGAGGAGTCAAAAATGGCCTAAAATCGTGTGACGTATTATGTGAACGGCCCCAACATACTGCACGTAAAATTAGGATTATATTGAATGTAGGGTAAACAAAAAATTATTAATAATAACAAAAATTAAAACTATTTACAACAATTATTGTTTCTTATTTTTCACTTATTATTATTGACTACAGAAGTTTGACATTCTAATTTAAAAACGTGTCTGCAGACACTTACTTACTATAATGTGCACGTTTATTGGAGTCCTGCAGGAATTAGGTATTTGAAAAGGTAAAGAACAATCCCTCAGGAAGACCAAAGCCGCGTTTTACATTTTTCAGAAGACAAAAAGCCAAACTAAGCAATAAAAACGATGTGAACCAGTCCACAAACTTATATTAGTGATCTGAAATTTTACAAAACAGATCCAGATAGCTTGGAACCTAAATCATTGTTGGTATCTATGTAGAACCAGAAAGCTGCTTGAACCCTTATTAAAATAATAAATTATTGTTGGTCTCTATATGGCAGCACCAGATATAAATTGTCGGTACCAATGTGGAACCAGACAGTTTGCGTCTTTTTGTAAAATAGCAAATTATTAGTTTGTGGAACCAAAACATATTTTCAAAATTTTAAAAAAATATGATGATACCAACAGAAAATACTATTACTATTTAAATTACACTTAATTTTTTGCAAAAACAAATTGTATATTACTAGGAGTAGAGCGAAGCAAGCAGCAGACATTAAATAATTTAAGTTATTCAAGATTATTTTTAAATATTCAATTTAAATAGACAATTTATTTCATACCTCGCCAACACATTTATAACTTTACTGTTTTCATTTATTTTTCGTAATTTTTTGTTTTAAAATATATCAAAACCATTAATTATAGAAATATAATTTACATTTGTTATTTTAAATTTTGTTGTGCGCATTTTTTTTATAAAAGTGTTATATTATAACGCAGCAAAAACCCAGAATTCATTTCAATAAATTATTTTTATTCAATTATTCGCTTTGAACCTATAGCTTTATTTTAAATTTCAACGTATTTCAAAATTACTACATACCAACCCCTATTTTATAACTACTACCACTACTTACTAATTGTTACATTTTACATTTAAACATTTAAAATACTTGCTTTAAATTCAAAATTTAAAAACAATTGTAACAAAAATGTATTATTTCTTTCTGTTTTCATGCTAATATTAGCACCTTAACACTATGATTTCAAAGCATCAATATAATAGAAATAACACTAACGGTCTATGCAACAATAATCATCACTAATGGTAATATTCGCTGTAATTAAATTATGATTGTCACAAAATTCAACAAAAATATTAAATTTCATTGGTTGATAATGATAAGTAAATTAATAAGTGTGACTAGAAAATAACTAAAGCTATACTTTTTTGGTTATTCTGATTGGACATTTGCCACTTTCATTGTTTCATGCTATGTAAATAAAATTGTACTTTTCTATTCGTAATTGTAAATTTAAAATAGTACCGTATGCTTCCATTTACAGAGTGCACGCAGCAGAACAGGAATAACTGAACCCAACTAATTAACTGCTGAGTTGCAGTTTTGGTTTGAACGATTATATGTCATATTTCGTAATACATTATTTCACAGTGCGTGCCAAATTCTCTCACATATGTGATTTCTGCACTAATGCAAGTAATTAGTCGTCATTATGTGATGACATCTGATTGAGACAGTCTCACGTGATTGATCACTAGTAGACCTACGTGAGATACCGAAAACAAAAGCTAAAGTTGCGAACCTGTTTAAAAACAAATTACACCAAAATTAATTTAGATATCAGGGCTTTAAAATTTTTATAAGTTTCTGAATTTTGTGCATGTAACCCTATGTGTTGTTTCTTGTTTCCAATGTGCCGTGCCAAAGTGTGTGGTATGATTTGTAATAAATAATTAGTTTGGAATTTATTTGCTCTGAATGCAGCTTTTGAGTTCAATAGTTTACCGATTTTAACCATTTTCCGGCCAAATAATAAACGTATAGGTAACATACATTAGAATTTGCGCATGTTACATATACATTTATACATACAGAACTGGTTATAAGTTAGTACCTACTTTCAACAACGTTTAGATAAAATTAGCTCTGTCTTCTACCTATAAAGAAATATAATTAGGTAAGGTGGGGTAAATGTGTAGCAAAATATCAATAGTTGATACATGTCCCATATTTTCCAGCAAGGTATTTATAATGGGGAATTCAAACTTTGGCAGTATATACATATGGCTTTTGGCTTTACATACATAAAAGCGCAACTTTATACGATGATCTATTAGCATATATTCATTTATTTTTTAAAAACAATGTTCATATTACACACTTCCCCCGATAAATGGGGATAGTGTGTATTCGACTAATATTTTGTGTACAAATCAAGGCAAGCTAAATCTAAGTGTGTAAAAGTGTAAAATATTAACTTTTGTAGCTGTTCAGTTTTTTTATTATCTCTTTAACTTTGAAACTTTTTTAAATAAAAGAAACACAATCTCTTAAAGCTCATTAAACAAAAACAATATTATCGCAAAAACAATTAAAACTCAATCATTAACATCTGATCTGCATAGTTACATTCTAAATTTATTTCATCCATATATTCAGATAAAGCTTGTTCATTCCTAAATTCTTCCTCAATATCAATATTTATTGCTAGTACACACTTGCCCTTTAAAAATAGTACACACTTTTCCGGTGTTAAATTTGAGATGGGCAAGTGTGTCCTAGCAACAAATATTTATAACAAACTGATAAATAATTAAACTACCAACAATAGGTTAAAATTAGATTATTTCTTACCTTACATATGCAATAAAACTTTAAAAAATACAACTCCTTCAACAGATGGTACTGGATTGAAAAAACATTCACCAACTACATGCTTTGCACGCTACAACAAGTTCTAGAAAAAAGAGTCTTCCCGCCGAAATAACTAATATTTAATTTTTTTCACATGGCATCAGTCCTTCAGTAAATCATAGCTGGCGATAGTTGTATTTAAATGGTTCAAAATATATTTCCAGCTAACACACTTACCCCCGAAACACACTTACCCCACCTTACCTTATGTGAAGTTTATGTAACATTGTCAACATTGAGGACTACCTACCAGTTTTTAGAAAAAAATATGTAAATGACAGTTGTATACAGGTTTATAATTTTAGTTACACATTACTTATCTGTTTATAAAACAAAACTTTTATTTAGAATCTAATTTAAGTTTCCAATATAGGAGAGTATAATGTGCCGATCATACCACATTCATAATTACTATATTGAATCTAAAATCCTTCGATTGAATATCTACATATAAGTATTATATTTGAATTATCTATTAAGCAGTATTAACATAATTTTATTTAGTTACAATATAATGTAACTCTATAAATTATTATATCAATCATATTTATCAATATAATTATGCCGAGGGTTAACGTGATAATTACGTATGAATTTTTGACAGATTTAATTAATTCATCACATCATCATGTTTATCCCACTGTTTATGTTAATTGTTCCAGTAGCGCCGTAAAGTTTAAGTATTACATCATCATCATAATACCTCGAATCTTTATAATAGAATAATAGTGTATTATGCAACTAATAAACAGTATTGTAACTTATCTAGATAATATATTTTTTTATCTATTATCTTAGCTAGATACATTTTTCTTATTTATTTATTATCTTATCTAGATAAAATTTAAATAAAATTTAAATATCATCTAGACAATAATTTTAGTAAAATAATTAAAACCAATTTTTTTACTTCCTTGTACGAAGTAAGGAAGTATTGTAATCGCGAAAAATTTCGGTTCTCAGATTTTGACGGAAATATCCGTTTTGACCTTTTCTGAATCCATTATGACTAGTTTCGACGTGACGTCTGTACGTACGTACGTACGTACGTACGTACGTACGTACGTACGTACGTACGTACGGACGTATGTGTGTCGCATAACTCAAATACGGTTAGACGTAGAGAGTTGAAATTTAGTATTTAGGACTGTTATAGCATCTAGTTGTGCACCTCCTATTTTTGGTTTCAATCTATAAACCGGAAGTAGTACTTTTAAAAAATATTTCGATAAATATTTAATTTAACACAAATTTTTTTATTTTAAATGAAAGATTATGTTATTATTACCTAAAATCGGTATTTTATAAATATTTTTGTATCTGGTATTATTTAGGAATAATTAAAGTATATATGTATAATTTAGTATTTCTTTATCTTGTAGTCCATGATCGATTAACATTTGTTACTACGTAAAATATAAATGATTATGACATGCAATGACATGACAGTGACAATAGTAAAATATGCTTTATATCTTCTTCTGCAGTTTAAATAAAATGACTAAAATATATTTGTGAGTATACTAGTATAATAAGTTAAAAGAATTTTTTATATTATTCTACATTTTAGTTATTAAGAAAAGTATGAACACACAAGGCGTACAAGGAAGTCATGTGGTGTCCACGTCAGATTTTTTGTTTGTAATTTTAATCGAATTCCAAATGTAATCAAACTGTGCAAGCATACAACAAACAAGCTTACAACGCTGCCGGCTCGCTAGCTGATACCGTTTATACTTTAGAACATGTCATTTATATTTTTTGTATTATCTATGAATTATCTAATAATTATCTAGATAATAATTATTTATTTATTATCTATTATGTAGATAATTTCTTCAATTATTATTTATTATCTTATCTAGATAAAAAATATTGTTATCTATTACAACACTGCTAATAAATAACAATTAAATTTCCGTCAGTCGTTTTAATTTTAAGGCGCTACACTTGTGCGAAAAATATAGTGACAAAGGGACCTTGCTATATTACAAACTGAGCTTTTGTTAGTACACCTACATTGTTCATATTTTATATATAGATAATTAAAAGAAGACTTTAGAGTGCTAAGAAATTATATTTTTGAAATACTTAATGGTATTTTAGTAATAAATTAGTAAAAATAGTCAATTTAGCCGATTTTTTACTATTTTTTTCGTCAGATGTGTAATATTTTTGACAAAAATATTTTCTTAACACTCTCACGAACCATGCATGGAATCGATTATTTTAAACAAAATTAATAAATATGCAATAATAAGGCCATAATTTGTAATATAAAAATGCATCAATTAATTCCTATTTTCTCTAATTGTTGTCGCAACAACGTATAGTATGAATTTTTGGATCAAATAATGCTTCCGTAATTAATTATGGTAAATTTCAGAATTTTATTTTGAGCAATATAGCCAGAATCGTGAATTCTGATTCTATTGCAGCAATATTGCGTTCAACAAGTGTAGAGCCTTAATATTTCTGTATTGCCATATTTGACTGCTATACCTATTATGTTTTTGGTTATTGGACTACCTACACACTTTACTAATGAACAAATGTCAAGTTAACCACATTTACAGAGTTATGTTTACGTACGCCGTAAATAAACTTTGTACCTACGTAGGTACACAACACGCATGTGTGGACATTTTCATTTAATTATTTTACTTCATTGTCACAATAATATTATAAAACAAAATCGTTTCGATTATGAACTCGTCAATGAGTAATGTATATAAATTAATATGGTGTGAGGTTTAATTCAAAGATTGATACAATGTATGATTCAATGGAAAAAAACAATTATTTGTCCATCTTGCGATCTGGACACCTTTTACACCTTGACTTGAATACAGTTTGGCGAAATAACGGATTTTTATATTTACGGTTTTGCTAAATTCCATAGATATAAAAATTACTGTTTGATGAAAATACAGTTTGGCTTCAATATTTTTGGTGAAACTGACGTTTGACAAAATTATATTTGACCAAATAAGCGGACGCCCTCAAAATATCATGGAATAATGTATTCGTAACAATATCATTGCATTTCATTTAGTATTATACTTTCGAATAAAATGATTCTTTTTTACAATCAACAAAAGAAACGCTTTGAACCCATTACAATGACATATTCATAATCTCCATCCATTATCTGTAAATTAAAGTAAAAATAACCATTCTGGATTCTATAACAAAGGTACCGCCGATCTACAGAAAACAGAATTGCACAGCGTACTTTTACTTTGCGTTTCCAACAGAGAAGATAAGTTGAAAATATAGCGACTATGAAGTACAACAACAAAGGACTGTTTCGAATATCGCTGTTCTTTTATTATAAAAATCGTTACTGAATGAATCTGAGTGCTTTAAACGCTGCCCAGATAAATGGAAGTGTTATCTGGTTGGCTAAATGCGGTAGCTTTTAATATATTTGTTGGAGGTTTTGTTCATCGAAATATATGGTTTGTTTGGTTTGTGTCTAGACTAAAACATTAACAGTGGCACATATTCGTATTTCTTTTTGTTGTTTTGGATTGTAGTGTTTATTTTCTTTTCTTAGAACATATTTCATCGCATACACTTCATTTAAGAAAATAAATACACACACATATTGAAATTTTCCAGAAAATCTGTGTTAAAAAAGTGATCCTTTACCTGCAAATTACACCATTCTATGTTGAACGGTAAAGATTACTATCTTAACAATTATTTATAATAAAAAGTTTAACTAGACAATAATTTTACTCATAATGAGATACTACTTGTACTTATGTACAAAAGTACCTATGAATTTTTAAATCCTTTATATTAACTTCACCGTCACCGTAAGTACGTACAGCAAAAAAACAAAAGTAAAAAATGACCCATTCCCGGGATCCTATCGAGCTGAAATTTTGGAAATAGACTTTTGTTACCTAACAATGCACTTTGGCACAAGAAAAAATCTGATGTGGCCAGCACAAGACCTCCCACCATACCCCAAACCCATTTCCTCATGTCATATCCAATCAATCTGAAATTTGGTACATAGACTCGTTGTGACAAAACATTTACTTTGGCACAAGAAAAATTCTGATTTGGCCAGCACAAGACGGACCGCCATACCCATTCTCCCATATCCAATCAATCTGAAATTTGGTATATAGTTCGTTGTGACCAAACATTTACTATGGCACAAGAAAAAATCTGATGTGGTCAGCACAAGACTTCCCGCCATACTCATTTCCCCATATCCAATCAATCTGAAATTTGGTACATAGATTCGTTGTGACCAAACATTTACTTTGGCACAAGAAAAAATCTGATGTGCCACCACAAGACCTTCCGCCATACCCTATGCTTTTTAACTCTGAAATTTGGTACATAGGCTCGTTGTGACCAAACATTTACTTTGGCACAAGAAAAATTCTGATTTGGCCAGCACAAGACCGACCGCTATACCCTACTCTTTTTAACTCTTTATTTAAACACACTAAGAAAGAGTTACAATGAAAACAAAAATATGAATAAATAAATAAAGGATTTATAGTCAAAAACTTTGTTTTCACGGGTTTATTTTTTAATAATTGATTGTTCATTTTTATTTAATACAGGGCCAAGATACCGGTTTTTTACCGGTTTAAAAAAGCGGTTAACAGTTATTTTCAACGGAAACCCAAACCGATATTTTTATTTACAAAAACTCCTGTTATCATTAGTCAATATAAAATAAGACCGGTTATTTAACCAGTTATTAAATGAAAATAAAAAATGTATATAAATAATAACAGATTATTTTCCCTAACGATCGTAGTTTACTTAATAAATTTTTGTATCCGGTTTATTTAACCGGTTATGTTAACCGATTTAATTAACAAGTTAAGAAAACCGGTTTATTTAACCGTTTAAATTAATCGTTTTTAAAACTGGTTTATGAATCAGTAAAAAAAATTCGTTCTCAATTTCGGTTAACCTAAAATGTAATCAGCTTCTGAAATACGCGAGTATGTATTATTACCTGGTATTACCTATACTATTGTATTTTAATATTAAAGTTGTACGTAGCTTTATGACAGTTTTAATTCATTTAATAATAATTTAGCTTTCCACGTTCAGATTCAGATCACTTTTATGTTTTAATTGTACCATCAACTTTTTTGATCATAAATTTAATTTTTAACTTTATTACATAAGCGTTTTAGATGAAAATTCGCCACTGGGTTCTTAATTACTATCGCACCTCGCCCTTAATACAAAATTCTGAAAAATTCATCTACTTTGTATTACATATTGAAATTTCAAATTAATAACTTCAAAAATAATAAATTTCATAAATTCCTCGTTTTATTTACTTGATACACGTAATTTAAAAGCACGTTGGAAATTACTTTAATTTTGCGATAAAATTTTAAATGTATAGAATATAAATAATTAATTCATAACATTTCCTCTATTCCTTTTTATACTTCTTTTCACTAAAAACATTTCTTTGAGACCGACGTTTATGAAAGAATCCAAGATTTTCATGTTTATCTCAGATTAATTTAGATTCAGATATAATAAAAAAAATGTAGGTATGCAATTTCAATTTGCTACATTTGCATTGAATAATACATATTTCTTTACTTGAAAATACTCTTACAAAGTCAAAACTGAACATTCCATATTGAATAAACGCCAGCTAAATTAGAATATTTGGCGAATACTTCACGAAGTTAATGCGGTATTGTACGTTATGATTAAATTACAAACAGCAACTGCACTGTGCACGGTGCATAAGCATGCAAAACGAATGAAAATCAACCATTTAGGTTTAGCAGCGTTATTATTATGTTGTCAGGCTTCAAGTTCTCTCAGATTTATTACACTATAATAATGTTGACAGCTTTAACAGCTTCACTGCTTAATCTTGATTTAGAGATTTTATCTTTCAAGTTGTTTATTATGAGTTTCTTTTTAGTGAAAAAGAATACAAAACTTAATAGCTTAATACGTTAATATACTCACATTCACACTAATCGATCAAATTAGAAATGCACTGTGCAATACTAATAATAAGGCATTTAACATAAAATCAGTTTTTGTTATGCAATAGTTTCTTAATATTACAACGGTCGAGTGGTTGGATTTAACTATTGAAGATTAAACGAACTTACCTGTAAGTGAAGTTCAATCGAAATTATATGAGAGCCTCGTTCGAAGTAATTACAACTATGTAGTACGCTTTGCCGGTACGATTATGTCACAATGTTTAGTAAAAACAAAAACGTAATGTGTTACGTCCCCCTGGATTCCTCTGTCTCCGATCTCCGTGATAATATTTTATCATTTCGTTTAGAGCTGAAAGAAAATTTCTGCTATTTTCCTATGGGGTTGGGAAATGGGTGGGAGGTTGTAATTACTTCGAACGAGGCTCTCATATAATTTCGATTGAACTTCACTTACAGGTAAGTTCGTTTAATCTTCAATTATATTTCGAGCCTCGTTCTCGTAATTACAACTATGTAGATGTTTAGATTTATGAAAAAGCTGAAATTTTGTTGCTATATTTTTCCCTAAAACCAACCACATACTTAATAACAAATCAGCATTGTTATAGTTATCCATTTAGTGTTGTAACCCCGAAATTTTCCTTATTATAATTAGACACTTGTCTATTATAACACTTTGCAATATCTGGAAATTCCTCGAGCAGCCAGCTGTGTTTCTTATTACTTACATCCAAACTAATTCCTCTTACACCCTGCTAATGTTGACGCATGTCTTGTACTATGCGCTGAAACCTGCTTTATATTAATTCCACATCTATCTGAAACTGTTTTAATTCATCTAGAAAAAGTTTGTGCACATACAGTTGTATGTGGTTTATTCCAGGAAATAAAACCATTTATTGGTATGCTGCACTAATTTGGTTTTCTCTAAATAAAGGTTTAGTACTAGCCAAACGTAAATTAGGTTTTTCTAAGAAAATCTAGAAAAAATTGATTTCGGCTTGGTCCTGAGGTTTCAATGAAAGAATTTATCTCAATTTCAATGCCGGTCTGTGTTTGATGAATATTATTTATCTCAATTTCTGCTAAAATTTGAACTCTATGCACTAAAACTAGTGCAACTAAGGTACTTAATCTTTTTGTTAGATTTTTTTTTATGATAATTTATCTCAATGACTTTCAGTTGCTAATTTGTCTAATACCTACAATATTAGTATTCCATATTTTACTGAATCTTTGGAAATAATGGTTTCAATCTGCATGTTCCCTTAAAAAATCTCTTTATAAAAGTGCTATTTGTTAATAGGCCCCCAGAATATAGGAAATTGCCGACCGTGCTGAAGTGGGATTGCCGTAAACCGCACCTTGTATAAATTGAAATACTAAAATATCTAAAATATCAAAAAATCAAAATGTGACTCAAGTCACCGGGTATGATAGCTGTAGATTTCCCCTTTCACCGAAACTTTGAATAATAAAAAATATACATTTTTACCCAATTTATTGGACTTTTGTCCGCCCGCTCCTGGTGTAGATGCATGGAGCGTGCTCTCCAGCATGCAGCGCAGGAGCTCAAAATCCAGGGTGCGCTTGGGCCCGTTTATCTCGGAAAACGGCCAAATTTTAGAGAAAATTCATAAGGACCATTTTTTGTAAATAATTAACTGATCTTCATTTTTCTCTAAACAAAAAATTCTCTAAATGCTATATTTTAGCAGATATTGGCGGAAAAACGATCTTTGGAACCTTTGGGGCTGTTTCTCCCCCCTACAAGAAAATTTTTTACAGAACTTTTTCTTATTTTAAATTACTTGTCAATCCCGACAAATTAATATAAAAATTACATTGGTGAGCGATTTTGTCAAGGTTGGACCCTTCATTTACTGGACTATAAGTTATTTTCTGTCGTCATAAACAACTCATATCCGTGACTATCACAGAAAAAAATCATTTTAGTTTATAAAAACCCCCTGATATTGTTTTAGCGTTGCGCCCGATAAAAATGATATTAAAATATCAACAGTGGCTGGCGAATAATTTAGAGTTTCGGTTTCGAACGCTTCCCACGCAATCTTCCTGCTAATAAGGATAGATTGGTTGCAAGTGGGTGAACTTATGTTCAATATACTAAAATTCCCTCTGCTTAATCTTCTATAATTTTATGTAAGACCTTTAAAATCATAGCAAACGGTGGAAACGCATAATTATATTTTTCCATGATATAGTGAGTGCATCAACAATTAACAATAAGGATCTCTATGCCATGAACAGAACTTTTCACATTTAGCATTTATTTTCTTTTGGATGGTATATACTTTTAAAGCCAAATATTTTTCTGTTCGCACAATTTTGCTAAATTATGTAATTTGTTAAGTTGCGCTCTATTCATTTTATTAACATATGAGATCGCTGTTGTATTGTCTATTCTCAACCAGCTTTCGCAATTTACTTTAACTCTTGCAAATCAGCGAAGGTCTATAAAATTGCCAGTAAATACAAATAGGTCATAATATGTTCTTTTCTTTAAGCACGATTCCAAAGACCCTGTGCAGTTTGACCTGCACAAAATATACCCGAACCATGCTTCGAAGTATCAGGAAAAATTATTAAATTCAAATCGAATTTGAAATGTCTTATAGGATTTTTAGAACTTAAATTATTTATCGACCATTTAAATTTGTGTTTAATTTATCGGGTAAAAACATAATTTTATCCAAATCGCCGTTACTTTTAGACAGAGCTATGTTTTTATCTGTCTCCAACTGCTTTTGTGTAAAGCCAGCTGTACGAAAGAACTGATTGAAATTAATTTCTTTCCCAACAAAGATTTTATTTTGTTAATTAACATAATTTTCTTATGTTCTGGTAATGCCAACAAGTAATTACTAGAGTTTATAACTCTAAATATAATATTTAGTACTAGGTGTTGAACTACTTTTTACAAATATTTAGTACAACCCATGGTATTGAAAGCGATCAATAATCTCTCGCAAATTAGATAAACAATGTTCAAATGGATTGACGAAATACAAAAAATCATCTAAATAAAAGTTATAGAACTCCTTGCTATCTTAAGCTCTGTACTACTATCCTCATAATTTTTGTAAAATGAAAAGGACTTGTACAAGTCCAACGTCAAACCAGTGAACTGATACAGTTTGTTATTGTAAGAAAAACTAAATATTTGCTGCTACTATTAGCTACTGGACAATTTAAAAATTATATACATCCTTTAGATCCCAGTGGGCATCTAAATGAACAGGGACTAAGTAATTTAGTCGCATTTCTGGTGTTCTCCATTTTCAACAGTTGGTGAAAATAATTTATTGAATTCTGTATAGAAATATTTAACTGTGTTGAGTTATTTTTAGTTACCTTTGGCACAATTTTTGCCTTGGCTGACTATAGAAAAGCAATTCGTAACCCTTAATGCAGCTCAACTACACAGGTATCCTTTGTAAACGATTTCCATATTTATTAGAAACTTTAAGACGACCAGCACTTACCTCTGGAATTAATTAAGTTTTCGCTGAAGTCCTGAACCTTGTTTGTATCGCTGCAGCTCGGTTGTGAGTCTGCGAGACTATAACTCGATTTTTGGGCCTATGCTGTAGCACCTCGAGCGCCCATCTGCACCTGTGTAGCCCTGAGGTGGTGAGTGTTTCCAGTTATAATACTTAACCCACTCCTCCTCTGACAAAATATTGGATAGAGTTTTTCCAATTACAGTTATTGCAGTCCCTAACTGGATCTGCGAGTCAAGAAAAAGATTGTCTCTTTTGAGACTAATCTGGCAAAAAAGCTTTTATTTCGGGGTTCAGTTTTGGTGCGGTAAAGGAGGAAACTTCGCTAGACGCGTATTTTGTTAAGCTATAATTTTTTAGTCTCCTTTCCGACCTCTGTACTGATCCAGTTATTCTATTGTTTTTCAACATCTGGATGCAGATTTACCATTTCTCGATTTTTGAGATTGGATACTTCCCCAGTAAATCCGCAGTTCTTTCAACTAGAAACTCTTGCGTGTTTGATGCATGAAGAGTGGTTCGATTTCGAATTTGTTAATGGGTAATTATTTCGGAGATACGATAATCTCCGATGCTAATTAGTCTGATAAGGCTAGTAATTTACTACTCGAATGACTAATTGTATATTTTTCTTCTTTTAAGAAGTTTGAAATTATTTACTTTTAGGATAAGTAATATGCATAATGTTTTAATTTTTATAAAATTTAAATCAATAAGATCTATTTATGTAACTGCTTCACTGCCTGGGTGAATTTCGGTTGCTAAAGTCCGAATTAAGTTATGTAATTGCAGATGTTTCACCTCTCGTGTGAACTCGTATTGCTAATTAAGAAGTCAATTAAAACAGACTGTTTAATCTCTCGTGTTAAATTAATTTACCTGCTAACTGTTTGAAAATATTTTACTTTTGGGATGAGTAATATGCATAATGTTTTATTTCTTATAAAACTGAAATCGATAAGATCCATTAAGTAACTGCTTCACTATTTGCGTGAATTTCAGTTATGTAACTGCAGATGTTTCACCTCTTGTGTGAACTCGTACTGCTAATTAAGAAGTCAAATAAAACACTGTAAACTAAGACTTCGAAGTACTTATAAGGGTTCTTGCCCCTCTAATTAAGAAGTCAAATAAAACACTGTAAACTAAGACTTCGAAGTACTTATAAGGGGTCTTGCCCCTCTAGGAAATATACCGATCCACTATTATAAAAACAAAAAACATATGCAAAAACCGCATCACCCTCAATTTAAGTTATAGTTATAATTGTTTAAAAAACTTTCGGACTTGTAATAAAGGCAATAATCTACTATAAGTAGTATTTTGTACAGTGATCAATGTGATCTTGTGTGAACTCGTACTGCTAATTAAGAAATCAATTAAAACACTGTAAACTAAGACTTCGAAATACTTATAAGGGTTCTTGCCCCTCTAAGAATTATACCGATCCAATATTATAAAAACAAAAACATATGCAAAAACCGCTGATAAACATTTTGAAAAAACAAGTTTGAAAAGCATGAAACCACCGGTAATAAATTACCTTGTTTAATTTCTAAAATTTGCTCTGAAGAAGAAGAATTTGAATTTGCCGACGACTGCGCTATTTTCCTTTCGAGTTTCCATTATTCCTCAACCGCGGGTCTCTATCCTATCTCTTCTTTTTCCAATCTTCTTAAATAATTGCAGAACACTGTACACTAACTTTATAACAATTAATTAATCGGAGCCGATGTGACCACAACCGCACAAGAAAGCGTAATGATTAAATATTATCACGGAGATCGGAGACAGAGGAATCCAGGGGGACGTAACACATTACGTTTTTGTTTTTACTAAACATTGTGACATAATCGTACCGGCAAAGCGTACTACATAGTTGTAATTACGAGAACGAGGCTCGAAATATAATAACGCACTCTACACTATAACATTACCATTCTGTATTATAGCGAGATAATCCTGGATGAATGGTTACAATTTACAAATACAATTAAATATTAAATAAAAATATCATAATCAAGATTAACATTCTATACAGAGTGTTTCATAACTTCAGGTACATGTTAAAGTTATTAATTAAATAAAATTCTATTATAAATAACTGCTAATAATTGAATTGTGTAATTATTCTTTCGCAGTAGAAGCGAATCCAGTGCAGTACTACAAAATATGTTTTAGGTAAACAACTCTTAATTTTTCAAATTTCAAAAAAATTATTTTAGAGTCGTAATCAGCATATCAAACAACATATACCATTAACGTATGTACTCGAAGTTATGAAACACCCTGTACATAACTAAATAGTATTTCATTCACTTTTTTATTAGTGAGTGCTACCAACATTAAATTAATTTTCTTTTTACTGATTCTTCATTTATTTTATTCAGAGATGACAGCTTTAATAGGAAACAGTTTTCAACGAAGAAGATCAAAATTTCTAGAAGTGTTAAGGAAGATTACTTCTCTTTCCACTTAGCTTCAAAATAAACTTCCATGAATTTTATCTTCTGAAGTAAACGTATCCTAGATATAAGCCACAAGCATATAAGGAATGAACTTCATCCTTATGGATCAATGTAAATTTGAACGATAAAATATTCAGTTTGATTGAACAACATCACTTTACAATGATGATGACATTAAAAAACGCATCAGTTTTCATCGTGTCAACTCGTGTCACAGAATGATAAATTACATTGTTTGTAGCTTACTACGTGTAGTCTACCATTTTCCGAATTATCAAAACTTAAATGCAAATTGAAATACACGTGTCTTGTTTGAAAAAATATTTAGTCGTTATTTTAAACTTCTCCATAAACTCAGTAACTCATGATTAAAAAATTTTTAGAATGAAAATTTACATCTAAATGATAATGAAAAATGCCTTTTCTCTTCTAACATCCGGGAAAATCAACTTGAAAGTTTATTAAACAATATCTACAAGTTTATAGTGGTAGTGGCTAATCTGTTTGCCTTTGGTTTTCATACCTACAGCTACATAAAAAGCAATCAATTTTTAATTAAAGTAAAAATAAATGTCTGAGAATTTAACAAATAGTAAGATACAGTAGAATAGCACAACCACAAAACAACTTCGAAATAGTATATACTAGGTATGTGAAATTAAGACAGGAAGTTACATACACATATCCATATTAATATTTTATACTTTAACTAAATAAATATGGCTTCAATAGGAAAATAATTCCAAATAACTAGGTCGGATAGAACTTTTTGATTCTTACAAAAGTGATTTGTGATTTTTTAAATGTACCAGCTATCTTATAGTTATAAAAATTCATAGGGATTCGGTCAGGCCGGAATAAAATAATAATCAGATATTTGACATTATTTAATCATTACCAATATATCGGACCTCACATTGGTCCTTCCTCAGGGTTCAATATAATATGAAACATAAGAAAAGCTATAACTTACAGATTACAATGTCTCTTTCAATGTAAAATTGACACAGTTATACAGGTAAAATATTTTTTCTTTCCTTGCGTATCATAGAAACATGTTAAAAATAAAGAATCTTAATTATTACGTCGTATCTTCGTGTCAAGAAACAACTTCGGGATCCACTTTTTTGCCCAAACTGTATTTGACTAAATCGTCATTTGACCAAATCGTCATTATTTAACCAGACTGCCAAAGTGACAGACGCTAGTGACATCTTTAGTACACTAGGAGATTCACTTATTTGCCCAAACTATTTTACAGTCAAACGGTCATATTTGACCGAATTTTTTTTCTTATAACCTGTTATTTCACCAAACGAAAGTTTATCTTACACGGGGTTTCTGCGTTTTTTGAAAATGCTCATTCATTCTTTTTTCACTTCTTCATTTTAGGTTTTTTAAACGCTTTCAGAGCTTTTTATAAACGCTTATATTTGAAAAATAAATGCATATAATATTATAATTCCGCACTCTAATCATAAAACATAAAACCAATTACATTTTGAATATTTTACTTGAAACGTAAAACAAGAAATAGAGTTTCTAAATTTTAGTATCAGATGAAATTTTATGTCACTCTGAAAGACTCATGAGATCTGTAAACTAGGCCAAGACCTATTTAAGGTAGATATGCACGTTACTAGGTCAGAAGAGCTAAACTATACTATCACTATCGTCGTAGTAAAATAAGACATGTTAACAAATTGCTGTAAAGTGTTCAAATCGCAAATTTATATTTTTGTTGGAAATCCAACATATGTAACAAAATTTAAGGATGTATAGTATTGGACGCACTGATAATGAATCAAAAAGAATTTTGTTGAAATTCGCAAATTAAAAAATAGGTATACAAGCAAATGAAACACTGTAAGTAACTACAAATTTCATTTTTTCCTGTTTGTAAAATTATTATTACATTAATGTAATTACGCTAATAAATACTGCATAACTATTGTTTAATTTTTTTGTATTTAAATGTGACAACCAGTGGTACCCAAAATGATATTGTTGTGCAAACTACACTGTTAATTTTACGAATTTTACCAAAATTCTTTTTCAAATATACTAGTGTTACCTTACCTAATAACGAAACTACAATATGTCATGTCAATTAATTTATTTATTAAATATTTCAAAATTATTGTAAAAATTTTTTTCGATTCAAAAAATTCTGTTCCTGGTAAATAAAACATTCAGTTCATTCTGTGCTGTCAAACAGTCGAACTTGTAAAGTTTTCAAACAAAACTTATAATAAAATTACATCTCGACGTTGTACGTTGTTCGTTTTCATCCTTTGAATTTTGCGGGCCATGAAACTTCTGTGCGTTCGTATAGTTTAAAACTACACAAAGCACAAAATGACAGAATTTCCCTATGCTTTTAGAATATTAACAGTAAATAATGCCACATTTTCTCATTTTATATGAGTTATCCTTTAAGGCTGATCTATGATGGATTTAATTTACGAATTTAGATTTACAAGATTTTAAATTTATAAATTTTGCCTGGTTTATTTTAGATAGGTAATGATTTTTTTATAATCGTATTTTTTAAATGATAATGAAGAATATATTGGGAATGTAAATCTTCATTCAAAAAACAAACTTGAAACCAACTGACAATTAATTGATGTTTAACAATATTCGCCTGTGATTGATCGGATTTGAAATTTTGATATAGAAATATGAAATATGGTCATATTTTAAATGTAATATCTAAATCATAATAATAATGGCAGCTATTTTTCTGTGTTGAGATCGTTGAGATAAAATTTCGGCTCTATTTAAAACAATTGTCAAAATATATTTTCACGATTTTCTCGAAAACTATGCGTTTTCCGGCGTTTTCATGAAAATTGCTAATGGCCTATCTTAAAGAGATTTTCCGCTATCCGATATCCAAACCAACACACTTTATTGTACTTCGCTTCGATAATAAATTTCCCAAAAATTTCTTGACACCGTCTCTCTTGTGGAAAGATTCCCTTATTAGCTTGAGAGTGGGACAGATGTGGACACTTTTTTTCAGAATTTCATAACTTTATCATTTTCAGTAATTTAAATAGGTATTTGAAATATTTTCCTATATTCTATCATTCTTAGGCAATAAATATCTGTAGTTTATTTTACATAATATGAAAGTTGTACCTACTAAATTACATTTGGCCTCATGTACCCCAATACCAGAGCACATGCTGGTACACATTTGTACATTGTGTTTTGTGATTGATTTTTAAGAAGAAAGAAGTTTATTTCATGTAGTGTTGCCACGAGACGAGACAAACGAGATGTCTCGTCTCGTCTCGTCTCGTCTCGCCTACTGTTTATCTCGTCTCGGCGATATTTTATCTCGATTTTCGAGACGAGACGAGACGAGATAAAAGAAGCCGAGATAGGGTCGAGACGAGACGAGACGAGACGAGAGGACGAGACGTCTCGAATGTCTCGATTATGATAATAAATTAAGTAGATTAATTAGATGTCCATGTATTTGAATGTGCTAGATCCATAATGTGTGTATGTGCTATATTAGACATGTGCTTACGTACTGGAACTTGCAAGCAAGCAAAAGTATAAGATTTTGTTTCTGCAAATAAATAATTTTTTTACTACAAAAAATGTTGGAGAACTGAAGCAAATTTAGGTTTGTTTGAAAGGTAAACACTAAAATAAAATGCAGAATTATATTTGTTTTAATTTGGATTATTATTGAAAAAAACTTTCGCAGATTGACAAAGTGCTATCTTATTGAAAGCTGGCAGTCTGTGAAGTGTAACTTTTGGTGCCTAGGCAATAAAATTATTGTAATGCCTAGACTTACACAACAATTAGTGCGACAATAGTTATTTACGAACCAAATGCGGGAAGATTTTCATCCCACATGAGCGGTTTTTTTGAAACACGTGAATGCTGGGATGGTCTTCCCGCAAGAGGTTTGTACAATGTTTTTTGTAGCGAAAAAAACTGTAATCAAATACATTCAAGTTGTAGTTGTAGTGGTTGTAGTCTTGTCATTTAATTTGAGGTTACGATACTTTTTGTACGCACTACTACCGACAGATGGCGCGCTGCACACAAGTTTTATTTTTAAATATTGGCGGTTTTCGGTGATCTTCATTAATTATAATTCCCGGAAGTTTTGTAAACTAAATTTTATTATTTTTAAGATGATTTTACTCTGAAATGTCTAGAAAAGCTAGTGTTATTTGCATTTTTCCTGATTGACTGCACTGGGAAATTGACATTTCCGATTGTCAATTGAGTGTTTAATATGTCAGGTGATGAGTACAAAAATATAATATACCTAGGCACATATTTTTTTCATATGCAAATTATGAATATTAAATGTTTATTTACGAGAAGTACAGTAGCAAATTGTTGTGAAGGTACTGTGGATCATAAAAGTATGACTAACAGTAACAAACATTATGTAGTACCTACCTACACTTGTAACAACATAGACATGAAGGGGAAGCACAAAAATTGAATATGAGGTACCGCGAACCGGTCCCAGAGACATCTAGTGTCAGTGAATTAAACTTTTGTACCAAACATGATTATTATTTTTAAAAACCGGCTCAAACTTATCGAATCGAGTTATCTTTACGAGTTTAGATATTATTATATTGTTCAAATGGCGTGAATTTATGTATGTATGAATGTATATTGTTCAACAAAATATTTAGATCTTTAAAAACGAGATAAAACGAGACGAGACGAGACAGAGAGTATCTCGTCTCGTCTCGGTCGTATCTCGTCTCGTCTCGGCAAGATTTTATCTCGGTATTTCGAGACGAGACGAGACAGGTAATTATCTCGTCTCGTCTCGTCTCGTGGCAACACTAATTTCATGTTACTTAGATATTACCTATAGTATATTAGTTAAATATAGGTTATAGGTAAGTAAGAGTAAACAACATAATAAACAGAACGAAAATTAACATCCAATGTTGTAACTTATCTAGATAATATTATCTAGATAAATCATCTAGATAATAATTTTAGTAAAATTATAACCAACTTTTTTCATTTGTAAAGATAAAAATATTGTTATCTATTACAACACTGATTGCATCTTTTATCAATGGTCGATCTGTTTTAACTTAATATATCTGTATCAGTCTGTAATTTAAATATTATAAAAAATATAGGTCCCAATTTAGACATATTCGGACAGTTCACTTCTGGCCGACTTCTGGCCCATACTTCTTTGTCCACTGTGTCCTATAGCGCGCCAAAAAAGTTAATTGCATTTATTTAAAAGAAAACGTAAATTGTTTGCTTAGTTATGCAAAAATATATCAATAAGTATGCAAGCATTCTTGCACTATAAAAATTTTCTTAAAGTAAAAACAATAGATTAAAAAAATATTATATAACCTAAAAACTTATTTGCACGTTTTTTAAACACAAATCACTTAATAACACAAGGTTTTTATTTGATCTCTTTGTAATTTTATGTGGTATGTACAATGTACATTGTGGTAAAAAGAGCTATCTTTTGCTACATAGTAACATTTTTATATATCAGTAGAATCGTCCAAACAGTTTGTGTCCCTTAACCACATCTGCCCACTCTCCGCTACCAACCGATATTATGTCAAAGTAATTTGATTTAGTAAATACATGTAATTAATTACTACGGCCCATGACGGTTCGCGATTCGGGTTTCTCGACTTCAAGGAAACTAGAACGCGGACATTCGAAGCGGCAAATTCAATTTAGTGATCGGTATTTCCGTTCCACGTAGGGTACGGTTTCCGGTGATGGCGGACGACGTGGTCCTTTGGGACAGGATTATTTTGTTGTATATAATAATCAATGAAAGATGGAGTCTAGTCTCTTGAGGTTATTGTGTCATTTGGTTTTATAAAGTTGGCTAAGGGTAATTTGAAATTGGGTCAGTATTGGAAATTTATTATAATTGGGTTCTATCGGGCAACGTTATTTCAGTAAATTTAAGTTTTCTAACTCAAAAAGGTAAAAGTATTTTAACTTTAAAGTTAACTATAGTCTTTTTGGACACAAGTTGGTTGAGGTGATAATAAAGGATTATTTAAACGTGTAACTAGTAAATTTTAAAAGTAGGTGGAGTAAAAAGTATAACTACAAGAAATTTGTTTTTGCTCTGTCTAGTTTAAAGCAGACTTTAATGTCATATTTAAATATTGATTAGATTTAGACACAGGGCCTAATATGGGGCGCCGTTTGTTCCATTTATAAAACGTAAATAAATAAACTTATTTCTGTGATAATAAAAATATTATTAGCGATAAAATGTTTTCTCACAAAACATTTTCTGAAAAATAAATTTCTGATAAAAGTTTTTCTGATAAAAGTTTTTCTGATAAAAGTTTTTCTGATAAATGTTTTTCTGATAAAAGTTTTTCTGATAAAAGTTTTTCTGATAAAAGTTTTTCTGATAAAAGTTTTTCTGATAAAAGTTTTTCTGATAAAAGTTTTTCTGATAAAAGTTTTTCTGATAAAAGTTTTTCTGATAAAAGTTTTTCTGATAAAAGTTTTTCTGATAAAAGTTTTTCTGATAAAAGTTTTTCTGATAAATGTTTTTCTGATAAAAGTTTTTCTGATAAAAGTTTCTCTGATAAAAGTTTCTCTGATAAAAGTTTATCTGATAAAAGTTTCTCTGATAAAAGTTTTTCTGATAAAAGTTACACATTACAAATTTAGACGAGAGATGGCGCTGCATGTAACGTTTTACTTACATAACTACATTTGGCAACGTTGCCCCCCGTCGCCCCAACCAAGGTGTTCGCGTTGGCGCGCGAGGCGTCCACGCCCAGTTCATGCCTATGCTGTTTTATGCCTATGCCACACCGGTCGAGGAGCATCGAGTAACTCCTCGATGAAACGATAGAACGCACCCCGTCCTCGACGAAAAATAGGGGCGCCGCTATTTTCATCGAGTTGTTCCTCGATGAAACGAATGTATCTCATTTCAGACGTATCTTTTGTACCTATTTGATTTCGCGCAAAACTTTGATGTATTTGTCACCGATGAAATAGAAATCCATCGCGGACGGGTGCGTTCTTTCGTTATGTAGTTATGTAAGTAAGACGTTATGTAGTTATGTAAGTAAAACCTTATGTAGTTATGTAAGTAAAACGTTACATGCAGCGCCATCTCTCGTCTAAATCTGTAATGTGTAACTTTTATCAGAAAAACTTTTATCAGAGAAACTTTTATCAGAAAAACTTTTATCAGAAAAACTTTTATCAGAAAAACTTTTATCAGAAAAACATTTATCAGAAAAACTTTTATCAGAAAAACTTTTATCAGAAAAACTTTTATCAGAAAAACTTTTATCAGAAAAACATTTATCAGAAAAACTTTTATCAGACAAACTTTTATCAGAAATTTATTTTTCAGAAAATATTTTGTGAGAAAACATTTTATCGCTAATAATATTTTTATTATCACAGAAATAAGTTTATTTATTTACGTTTTATAAATGGAACAAACGGCGCCCCATAGCCTAACATCGATTCAGATAGAATGTACAACACCACCGTTTCAAAATGAGGAAATGAAAAGAAAATTATTCCAAAAAATCTGACGTGGCCACCACAATACTTATCGCCATACCTACTTTATGCTTTTTACTTATTATACAAATATATTAAATGATTGAGTTATCGACCGTATGCTTGAAGTAATAGTGAAAAATTTTCAGGGATTCGGTCAGATGTTTGACATTATTTATTGGTTTTTGATTAAATAATGTCAAACATCTGATTATTATTAATTTATTCCGGCCTGACCGAATCCCTGAAAATTTTTCACTACTATTACAAATATATTAATATATAAGTACTACTACTACTACTACTACTACTACTCACAAATATATTTTAGTCATTTTATTTAAACTGCAGAAGAAGATATAAACGATACTTTACTATTGTCACTGTCACTGTCATGTCACAATCATTTAAATTTTACGTAGTAACAAATGTTAATCGATCATGGATTACAAGATACCGAAATACTAAATTATAAGTATATACTTTAATTATTCTTAAATGATACCAGATACAAAGAAATTTATTAAATACCGATTGTAGGTAATAATCACCTAATCTTTCATTTAAAATAAACGTATTTGTCTTAAATTAATTATTTATCGAAATATTTTCAAAAAGTACTATTTCCGGTTTGTAGATTGAAACCAAAAATATAATGGCTTATTAAGATTCATATCAAAACCTTAAATATAAAATTTCAAATTTTTATGTTTGATATTTTTTGAGTAATCGCGTTCGAAAAAATTGTAACATTCAAACGAACACACACACACACACACACACACACACACACACACACACACACACACACACACACACACACACACACACACGCACACGCACACACACCAGACATCATCTTGAAAATGTTAAATTCTTACTCTAGGGACCCTAAAACGTGCTTATCCGCCAAAAACCACCCCTCGAAAATTTTGACCAATCACAATACCTCTCTTATAGAATATGAGACGAGAGGTAAAAAGGTTAAGGAAGAAATAAATTTTGTTTCCTGTGTACTCTCTCTTTATTTGTTTATAGCATTTTAATCAACGTTTAATGTATATATTGTTTAGTTAAAATATTAAGGTTTAACCAAGAAGAAGGTATAATTATATATACCTATAATATTATATAATATAAGACGAGAATTGACTATTCGTCGTCTGGTCTCGTCTGTACTCACTACTAAAAGGTAGGTATGCCAAAATAATTAATGTTCATATAACACATTTGGGTCCTAAAATATATTTTCAGATTCATATATGTGGTAAAAACTCGCTTTATTATCGATTTATTATATTTACACATTTTTGAAAATCAAGAAACTGAAAATTTTACATGCATATGCATACTATTTTGTTTATTTTGTCTTTTATGTAGCTTGGATGTGGTAGCCTCACATACTGCAAATCATCTATACTCTATAGCTATATTGAAAGATGAGATTTTTGTCTAATTTAAGAATCCTATGTACCTAACTGGATTTAAACCTAAGTTATCAGATTCAGAACCACAGTCGGATATAAACGCATTCGGCTTTATTTTCATATTTCTATAATAAAATAGATAATACACACGCCCATTATCAATAATAATAACAATAAACATAATAATAATAATAATTCAACATAAGAGCCAGTATGTAAATTTATTAGCCAAAAATATTTATAAAAATATACAATAAATAATTGCAATCTAAAGTCGCATCTATTTTATTTTCATTCTTCAATGGAATATAAATATTCCCATAGACATACATAATGATTGCATTTTTTTATATTCAGGCTACGAGTCTAAAAATAAATTTTATTACAACTTCTTTATTCACTTTCGTGAGTTTATCAGCTTTCTCCAAAAGATTTAAAGAAAAATATCTTACTCATTTATAATAAAACAAACCGTTTTATTTATTCAACCTATATAATACAAAATAAATATAAGACAGTTTATAGAAGTATGTAAAATAATAATAATATAGTAATTTAATTACACTAATGCAACGTTTCATTAAGACCTGCAAATGAAGTTTTCTTGTCTTTAATAAATCACTCAGTTAAGCTCGGCCAAAACAGTGAAATTTCATTTAAATTAATAAAATATTCATCTTTACTTCAAGTTCCCCTGCAAACATCCTGCAAGGCTTTCAATTGAACTCTTTTTCGTTTCTTTGTCCACCGATCTCGATAAAATATTTGATCAGGATCAAAACTTACAGCGAAATTCAACGCGAGGATAAATTAATGGAATTGACAAAATTTAATTAAAACAATAAAAACGTATTCAAAAAATCAATCACATTATATGCGATAGTTTTAAAAATGCGGGTGTGAAACAATACAAATTAATACTGCAGGGCATTATTGATTTTTGACCGCGCTTTTTGTATTATTTCTATTTTTATCTATTCTGGTGGAATATACTTTTAATTACTGACGTAATTGTTACCAAAAATGTGAGAAATCCATTTTGTTCGTATGTAGTAGGTATAAAAAATTATTGTGAATTGTGAAGTAATAAAGATTAATTTTCTAATAATATAATTTTCAGAGAAATATTGAGACATCTTTATCCAAATTTTAAAAAAATAAGCAATCGTTAATGAAGTAAACCATTAAAGAAAATCAAAGAACAATACTAAAGCTGAACAGCTCTTATAAATTTAATATAGTGCTGAGCTGTGTAACCATTATTTAATGTAAGTAAAAGATATTTAATTGCAATAAAATATTAACCAACTGTATTTATTAACTACGTACCAACCAAATTTTGTAACTTTTTTTGCAGATATTATTATAAAAGACTAAACACTGAAGTTGATTTTTGTCAATTATATGATTTACCTCGACCTTGCAACAAAACTAAACTCACATTTTTTGTGATAAAAAAAAAAACTAGGTAGCTAGTAACAATAAACACAGTGGACCACAAATAATTGGGTTACTATGTTTGTGGACAAAAAATTAGAAACAAATCCTTATTTTAATACAAATTTTATTATAGGTACCTTATATGCGTACATTAGATAATATTTATTTCTGAGTAGGTACAAACTTTAAAATCCAACTTTAAAAAATAATTTTATCCAGCACCTCTTAATGAAAGCATCATTACTATGGTGATTTTAAACAAGCAAAGTAAAAGATTGCCCACTAGTGACTTTGATCAAAATTATACCCACAAGTGGGTCAAATATTACTTTTCTTATTGGAAGTCACCATATTAACGATGTTTTAGGTTGGAACTTAATAATTTTAAATATTTAAGCAGTTATTAAAAGGTGTTGGATAAAACGTTATACTTCACACGTGGCAAAAAAGAATGACCCACTCAAGAAAATTATCTCACTCAACCTTCGGATTCGTGAGTTAAGATTTTCCTCGTGGGTAATTCCAATTCCTTACTTTTATTATTTTCTTTTGAACAAATTAATGTAAAAAATGTTACATTATCTACAAAAAAAAATTAATTATATCCAGTTTCTAGTCTTCATATTTACTTTAAAAAAAATTTATTTATAGAGATACTAAGTATGTTTATGTTCAATTTACTCGTATTTATGAAAAAGCATTGTTTTAATTTCTTGCTTATAATTTTAAAAAAATATATAAATTTGTAGAGATTCGGCGGTAGGCACTTGAAGAAACTTGTTGAATAATAATTAAAATAAATCAATTGGTTAAGTTTCACAACAGAGTAGTTTTTTATTTAATCGACAATCATTTCAACTTCACAGGCCATCTTCAGAAACAACTAAAGTTTCTTAGTTGTATTTGAAGATGATTGTGAAGTCGAAACGATCGTCGAATAAAAAAAACTACTGTGAAACTTAACCTAGAGTGTTTTATTTTAACTATTATTCAAAAAAATATTATATCTAACTTTATATTTGGTCCAGCTATTTTAAAGCTTTTTACGAAGTATCTTTTATAATATTTACAGTTGTAGACGTTAAAGTTACGTAGTACAAAAGTTTTTAGAGATCTACCCACCATGTCAGTTTTTAAGATGACCGAGTATTAAATATTTAAAGGGAGTGGGAGTGCCCATAGACTGTCCCAAAAATATCGATGGGTCAGTGAATTTTAGATGTAATAATCCCTTCAGGGACATAATTTATCACAAAAACTATGATAGAGCGATCCTTTATATTATATGGGCTTAAAAGGAAACTAATTTATTATTAATTTCACTTTATAATATATGCCAATAAAGCATAATAAAAAAACCATCGTTCATTAAGTAATAAATCTCATTATTTTGTAATAAAATCAGAGCTTTCATTAAATTTAGTAAAACATTCCATACCTACCTTTTAATTATTTTTTAATATCTTGTGACTAATTGCCTATTCAAAGCAAATTAAAAATATAGGTAATATTATGAGGGAGAAGCCCTTTCGTATTAAATTTCTTGTTCAGGAATCTAAACTATTTTTATTTGAAATTACTGTTTCGTTTTTCCGAACAAAGTTTTAATTCAACAACTTCCATAAATAGTTCAAAGTTCGACGAAAAATAATGTAACGTGCATTCTGAACTCACCTCGCGTCAGTACGGTAAAATCGCAAACAATTCCACAAAACACTGTAAAATAATGTTCACTACTCTCACAAAAACAACATTTTTATAACAATATCACAATGCGAACACAGCGAACACGGTTGATGAACAGATTTCAACACAGAGTTTATTTGTATTTGTGCGTTGTTGAATCTACGGTTGCTACGATCGAGATTCCTCGATAAAGGATATTTTGTGCGAGATGACGGCAGCTGTGGTCGCCACTCCGTCTGGTGGACTAACGACTAGCGTCCCGACGCATGCCGCCGTCGGAATCGTCTGCCATCGCGGGAGTTCGTCGGCGCAGGACCGAACTGGCCCAGTCGATAAAACAGACGTTTTATGGCCACTTGCCCACAGGCTAACGGAAAACGAGAAACTTTACCCCAATCTCGTTTTCAACTTTTTTGTTGGTGATATTTTATTGAAATGCATTTAATTTTGTTTCCGGAAGTACTTTTTTCTAAATGTTTAATTGAAAGAGAGATGTACGAGGCAGACTGGAAATTTATGTATTTACAGTAATAGGATGTTTTAAAATTTAAATAAACTATGAATCAGGTTTCAAATTAAAATCTCATATAAAAGTAAACATTTTGTGTACCTAGTATTTTTTAACAAGTTATTCGTCTTTAGCGGCCCGTCTAGGTTTTTTCCGAATTCCTAGAATACTCTCGATTTTACTTATTCTCACTACTCCGGCTGCCTGAAACCAGCCCGAAACTCGTACTTTGCATCCTAGCTATGCAACGTCATTTTTTAGTTGAAAAATACTGTGAAAGTGTTTTCGTTGCGAATAAACTGTCAGATTATTATTGACTTCAGGATAATATTTGTATAAACATTTAATAGAGAAAGAATGGATCTACATAATATTATGTGCCTTTTTTAATTAAAAATCTGTAGATCCATTCTTTCTCTATTAAATCCTTGTTGAAATCAAATTTTACCATTCTTGTACTGGCAACAAAACACTCGCTACGTTAGTACATTTTTTGCTGGATTTTAGCAGGTATACGGGCCTCTTAAATCCAACTGACTATAATTTTGAATACGATAGTAGTTACTCTTTGATCATTTTGCTGGTTAGAACTGTAATAAGTATTTGTAATCTATTTGACACATACTACTCTGATCATTATGATATTACATATTACATAAACATCTTGAAATACTAAAATTGTAGAGGTATATCGTACATTGTACAACAAAGATGAATGGTATGCCTATTATAATCCAGGTTCATATTTTAGTTTAGAAGTTTAAGCAAGGAATTTTAGCATTGAATTAAAATATTACTTTCTTTGCAAAAAGGTGAACAATTCTTCAATAAACTATTTAAAAATTCGTAGAAATTCTGCCAAAAGAGCTACAAATATTAAACTACGGTTATTTACTAACAAAACTACGAGGAATCAGATTTTCGATATTACATTTAATTCAGCCTATATATCACTTAGAAAAACTCTAAATCGATTTTTACCTTGTATCGCAGGGCCTTCAAATTTCTTCCAGGGTTCAGTGAGGTCCTTAGATACACACTACACATAGTTTTGTAAATGTATATCGCGAAATAACTACAGATTTTAGTAAATAAAACACTACGAAATCACTACGTACCGAATATTATATCACAGATGTTCTTTCTTACTGGTTTATGTTTTGCATATCTTCATAGAGATGGCGCCGGTTTCGATTCATATTTGAATATTTAAATGTTTTAAATGATGTTCTGGTAAAATGTTTCTTATTTATTTAGATAAAATTAATTTGTTAAAATTGGTTGAATATTTTATTTTAACAAGATACTAAAATACAGTGTCTGAAAATTTAAAGTTATTATTATTATAAAATCAATAAAAATGCTACAAAAATTTTTTTGTAATCAAGATCATTTGTTACTTCCCCGACCTATGTAATAGAGGGAAGTATTGTAATCGTGATTTTTTGACAGTTCGAGATTTTGGTGAATCTTCACGTTTTAGACCCTACTGAACCCAAAAAACATAATTTTAAAAAAGTCGGTCTGTTATAGTCTGTCGGTCTGTTAATCTGTCTGTATGTTGAATAATTTAAAAACGCGTTGGAATTTTGCACTGAAATTTTATATTTAAGATCTTCAGCCAAAATCTGACTTCAAGTTCGTTAATGAGCTTTATTCAACCAGTGGTACCAACTTTATAAACAAAATTTTTTAATTTTATCAAAATACTATCGTGTGTGGTATCAAATTACAGGTCTTGCGAAAATAATTCTAGTAGAAAAACAAAAATAACATTTAAATGATCGTCAATTGTTTTTTTTATAAATGATTCAAATTATACCGAGTTTGGTGTCAATTTAAATTTTTAAAATGTAAAAAATGACATTAATGCGATTTTCAATTGTTTCTCAAAAAATTATTCAAATTTTTTTATTCAACCAGTAGTACCAACTTTATAAACATAATTCATTTTATTTTTATTAAAATACTATATTGTGTGGTAGTAGAAAAATAAAAATAACATTTAACTGATCGTAAATTTTTTTATTATACATTATGCAAATTATACCGAGTTTGGTGACAATTTAAAGCTCTCGGGGAGACAAGTTTAGTAAAAATGTAAAAAATTAAATTAAACATTAATTTCGAAATTAATTAAATTAATGTTTTAAGGCATAGGACACCCTTTATAACATAAGAAGATGCAAAAATACACACAACAGAGTAATAAAATATAGGGTGTTCCATTTGAAAAATACGAGTTATAGCCATTTGAAATTGAGTAAATTTGATTCTCTGTATTGAACACCCTGTATAATAACATTTAAAAAAGTTATGTCAGAACAAAGAGTATAGTTACAGCTGTACAGAAAATAAAATTCTTAATTTTTACTATTAAAATAACTTCAGTACGCCTTTATAAAACAATACGTGTATTCGGCTTTTTTTAGAGAAAAAATTGAATAACTTGGCAACGCCGCGGAAAACTAAAATGAAACTTATATTTTTGTATAGGTAAATAAAATACAATTCAAAATATATAAAAATATATAGGGTGTTTCATTTAAAAAAAGACGAACAATTATTGCCAAGTCGTTATGCAACACCCTGTATATGTGAAAATAATTTTAAGTTATACTCCTTGAGTAGACGGAAGATTCTGTTAATAAATTTATGCTGTATTTTTAACGACAAGGGAGATATCGACGACGGGCATTTCGATGACTCATCCTGTATATATACTTGGTACTTGTACTTCAAGTACTTTTTTGTGGTACTTTGCCCAGCTCTAATCCTGATGGAGCCGAATTTCACAAATAGCAAACATAAACAGCATTGTATAGTGTAGTGTTAATATACTAAATAAGTTTTGTCAATTGCGATTTATGTATTTGTTTTTGTTTAGTTTTTAATTAATTTACCAATTTACCTACATTTGTATTATTGTATGACTATGGAGAGAGGAAAGTGAGAAGCTAAAATTTTTATTGCATATATTTCTTCATTCAAAAAGTGTTATTCATCATTAAAAATTTAATATAAAGGTATTATTTAACCTTGAACTATAAAATATTATTTACCTCAAGTTATGGTACACCTTGTATATACTTCGTGTTGTAATCAAAGCTATAATCTACATAATGATTAAAATTCAGAATAAGGAACTAAGTTTTATTTCTTGTGAAAATTGCATATTTCTTAGTTAAAATTGATAACCATTGGGATTTAAAATATTAAGAAGTAATAAGTACAACATTTTAGCTACACGTACATCGTACATGTCTGCTAAATAAATCATGGTCTTGATATAAACTTCCCTAAGGTCCTCTCGGTGTAATGCAATTATAATGCTCTCTTTTATATTATAATAATAATTATGATTTACTTGTTTTTCTGTAATTATCAAATTATTATTATTATCATGCCAGATTTGATCCAAATTTTTTACGAGATAGAAGCGCTTGAATCCCATACTAAACAAACAGGTGTCTACTTCGGGAAAAAAAATTAAAGATAATATACATTACATTACATGCTAAACGTATAATAGAAAGAATTTTAGAAAAATTTGTAAAATTTAGGGATATCTAAAAGTATCGTTTTTTATTGTAAACATCTTGATTTAAGGGAATTTTCAACATTAGACATTATTAGACGTTGTGTAAAGAATTATCTGTGATATTGTAGTAAATTTAAATAAAATGGTTGTTGTCATAACCGCAGTCGATCATAAAATGATTCATATTTCTAAAAGTACGAATATTAAGAATTAACAGAAACCTTCATAGTAACAGTATTAAAATTCGTTAGATCCTTGTAAATAAAAAGACAAGTGAAACTTACATTACATTTTAAATTGTCATATTTGTCATTTACCTCAATTATCTTAAACTATGGCAGAAGAGCCAAAAAAGGAAGAACCATCAGATTCAAAAAAGATTGTTCATACATATGCTTTGGTCCGAGTAAGTCTTTCAACATAATTATTAATCCAGTTTTAAGAAGAAATTCACAAACTTAATTGTAATTTTTAGTGTTCTGATATGTTCGAGGAAACGAAAGCAGATGCTATAGAAGTAGTAGTTACTGCTTGCGAAAAACACGCCCAGAACTACGAGGTATTTAATTATTATGCCTGTTTTACACGATCCAATTTATTCACCAATATTTGATCAAGTTGACCTTCAATTTCTTCATCAATAAATTGCCACGTAGAAAAATATTTTTGTTCGTTTTACATTAAGTTTTTCTCAATATATTCCGAAACTTTGGCAAAAGTGCAATATAATCCCCCTGTCATTTGAAATGTCAAATACTTTCCCGTCCACTTTTGTTATCAGTGATTGAAAAACTTTCTCTTCAAATATATTTTGACATTTTAATTAATTAAAATAAACAAATTGGTGGAGTTGGGAAAATTGTTGAAATTGACGAGTCGAAATTTGGAAAACGTAAATATAACAGGGGTAAGAAATTGGATGAGCAATGGGTTTTTGGTGGGGTATGTCGGGAGACGAGAGAATGTTTTTTGGTTCCTGTTGAAGATAGGTCTCGGAAAATATTAAGCTTGAATTACATTATACTTTTTTCGGCTAGAAACTTTGACAATTTTCATACTTAATTCTAGAATGCTCACTTGGATAATGTAAATCAAGAAAATTTCGATCCAAGTTTCATACTAGAAATTTCCAATTTTCATATTACCAACCTTCTGTATATAACCTCAAAAATAATAAAGTTGAGTGACAGCAGAATCAAAAGTAAAAGTAAAGTCTTGAACCGGAATGAGGTATAAATGAACTCCTGAAATAACAAAAACTCTTGTACAATTGTATGAAATGCAATCAGTACTTTACCAGGGTATTAAAAACTCAACAACTGACAATGACAATTACATTTTTTTTAAATTTCAGTTGGCAGCAAGAACAAATTTTAAAACTAGATTCTAGCCGAATTAAGTATCTAAAAAAAAGTTCGTTTTTCTAGCCGAAAAAAGTATAATGTAATTCAAGCCTTACTTACAATTATTGAAGAAAATTTTTTTCCTGGTTCTACTATTTATTCTGACTGCTGGAAAGCATACGATTGCCTCTCATCTGTAGGATTCACACATTTGGCTGTTAACCATTCTATCAAGTTTAAAGATCCTGACACTGGATGTCACACTAATTTGATTGAAGGCATGTGGTCTGAAGTTAAATTGAAATTACCGCGTCGAATTAGGAGAAAAGTTTTATTTAATTCATACTTGTCTGAATTCATGTACCGTGCTACGTTACAACATGATAAAAATTCATTTGAAACATTTTTGCATGATATTGCCTCAATTTATGTCCCGCAAACTGCAGATCTTGAGGATACTTGAATTTATACTTCATTACTGTTAGACATAACAACTTATTCTTCATATTCTAGTTATGGTTAGGTTAGGTGCATTGCCTTGTTATTTTCGTTATTTTGTGTTCACTGGTTCGTTCATTATGTTCTTATTAAAAACATTTTTTTGTTCACTGGTTTGCTTATTATTTTTAGGGACTTATTATTTGAAAATAACTATGAAAATTTGAATTTTTTTAGCGGGATCCCGACATCTCGAGTGATAGTTAACTTAAAAGTGTGTTTTTCTGTTGATGTAGTGTCATATAATTTATAGCAATATGCTTATCATTGCCAACTTATTTAGAAAAATAAGAAAATGTTGGCATCTCTGGAATTACTTTGTTACATCGCAAGTCAGCCGGAAGAGGCGCTATAATAATTGATGTTGTCTATTCCGTCAATAAATTCATCAATTTATTGGTGAAGAGAAAATTGACGAAATTTTTTATTACACAACAACAAATTGAAAATAAAACTTGGTTAATTTTTATTGATGAATAAATTGGATCGTGTAACACAGGCATCAAGGAATATTTATAATAAACGCAATGCAATGGATAACGCAACGCAGTGTAGGTAAGGTAAAAAGATGAATGTGTACATTTGCTAGGGATGATTTTTTATAACAACGCAAGGTGAACAGCAACGCAACGCAATGCAAGGCAAGAGTAGTAAACTTTCAACTCTTTGCGTTGCCTTGCGTGAGCTTCTTGCCTCTGGGCCAATCAAAATTAAGACATTTGTGCAAAAATTTACTATATCTGAAATTTTTTATCTATCATTAATTTGTTTTAGCTGTCACATGTTGCAATCAAACACTAGCAGGTACATATTTTGACATTGACATTATTATTATAATTATTATTATAATATTTATTACTAATTAATTATTCATATAAAATAGAAAGAGATTTTATGGGATTAAATACAAAATAGTTCTATTGACAGATGTCAACTGGTACTTGTCAAGTTAAAGAATATTGGTATTGGTGAAACGCTACCGCAGATACGTTGTTATAGTCCGGGAGCCCGCGGACCGAGCCGCCGACATAAAGTTTCACTTATACATAACCGTCTGCAACTTCTTGAGATGCTTCATTGAGATGAGTCTACCATATCTTTCCTCTAAAAATTTTCGATCTCGCGACGTTTCCTCAATAATTCTACCGGAAGTCGACTATGCGTATAAATTTTGCAATTAATACGCATAGTCGACTTCCGGTAGAATTATTGAGGAAACGCCGCGAGATGGAAAATTTTTGGAGGAAAGATATGGTAGACTCATCTCAATGAAGCATCTCAAGAAGTTGCAGACGGTTATGTATAAATGAAACTTTATGTCGGCGGGCTCCCGGACTATTATAAATCAAACAATTTTTCGTTGCATTGCGTTGCGTTACCTAATGCATTGCATCTTGCGTTACCCATTGCATTGCGTTTCTTATAAATATCACTTTAGAATAAAAAGACAATCTATTAATTAGTTTTTAATAAGGCCGCAGCACGGATGATAAAAGACGGAATGGATAAAAAATTTGGAGCGAGTTGGCATGTTGTAGTTGGGGAAGGATACGGGTTTAAAATTTCGCATCAAGTTACAAATTTACTGTACATGTTTTTTGGAGGCTACATTGCGGTATGCATATGGAAATGCTCATAGGATTGTACAAAAAGTGCTTATTTATTTCTCTTATTACTGGGAATATTGCGATTATATAAATCTATCCAGGTATATTTAGACATGTGTTTTATATTATACTTGTATACATGAATTATACTTTGATTAAAATAATAAAAATCTTGCAATGTAATAATATAAATTAGTCATTTTATAGCTCCTATAATAGTTATTTATATAACAAGTACGCAAAATAGAGTTTTAGATGACGAATCTATTTACGGACGAGGCGCAAGCCGAGTCTTTAAATTAGATTCATAATTATAGTCAGTTTGGTTTAAAGATGAATAACTTGTTAAAAAATAAATCCAAAAAATTATAACCAATCTTTTAACTAAAGTAGCACCTAAGTTGCCAGCCATGGTTTCGTACTTTCAAATTAAAGTCTTTTAAAAATATTGTATTTCGCACAAATAAAATAATGTTAATATGAGCAGAAAATGTAGGTAACTACCGCATATCTGTCATTATTCCATCCCCCCCCCCCCCTAGAAGAAAAAAAAAGTCTAAAGGTTGGAAAATATAAAAAATTCGTTGTTGTTCCTTGAGTCGCAGTTAGACTCTTGGAGGTTGTACACAATCCAAATAATAAACTTAGTTTAAGTATACTATATGACATTGTAATCCAACGTTTATATTTATAAAATAATTACCTAAATGTAACTAATTCTGCTTGAAAATGGCCAAGACGAAACGTCGCATCTCATATATGAGTAATTTCGCTATACAATAAAGCCAGTAATCCAAACAACAAGAATTTTTTATATTTTCCAATCTTTAAATTTCCATTTCCGTTGATCGTTTATTAATGAGTATCATAAATGTAAAAAAATCATACATTAATGACCCCTATGAATGCATGATTTTTATTAATCAACATTTTTTTGCAACACACGTAATATAGTATATTAGTTAGAACTAAGTTGTAGAAAAATGCTTAACAGAATTAAACGAGATTATTTCGACAGTTCTAGTCAATATTCAAGTAAAACTGATGCTCAGCAGTACCAAACTTTACTAACCTAACATATTTGTCATGGAATAAAATTAGATTTTCTCCAAATTTAAAAGATATGATCAACGGAAAAATGTTGTAACTAACTCACGTTTTAATAGGCGATTAGGTAATAATCTCGACAGTTAACGCGTTCGCTTCTCTCACGCGTTAAAATGTCTTAATTATTAATCGCCCTCATTAACACACTAGTTAGTTAAATAACTACGATATTTCGGCTGAATTCACATCTTTAGAAAGAAAAAAAAAGTTTATGATCTTTGCAAACCGAGCCCTGCCCTGCTTAAAAAATATTGACAGGTAAGACGGGTGACAAGTTGACAAGGTGACAATTGTAGTAATTAAACGGAGGATGGATTCAACACAGAAGAGTTTTCCCGTGAATGAATATTTTGATTCAGGTGATGCAAATTTCTGTGTTTTAATATTTAAGATTTTTATTGGTATATTTTAAATGGGCACCGGATGGTACGTATACATTTATGTTATTATGTTTGTAAGTCTAGATATGGCGGGAGGTTGTGTGCTGGCCACATCAGATTTTTTGAAATACCCGTATCTTGTCCATGATATGAAATTTGTTTCTACACAATTTGAATTATTATGACAGTGACAGTGCAGTTGATATATTTTGCTTGCATCTTGGTTTACATTATCGTTTACATATTACATGAACATGAAACTATTAAAATGTAAGTGAAACTATTTATTAGATTAGTAGAATAAGCACCATTATGCGAGAGGTCGTGTGCTGACCACAGCAGATTTTTAAATCCTTTATATTAAATTCACCGTCCGTCATCGCTCTCTGTTTGTCTGTCTACGTACGGCACAAAAAAAAAGTCTAAAATGACCCACTTCCCGGGTTCCTAAGTACGAACTGAAATTTCGCAAATAGACTTTTGTCACCTAACAATGCACTTTGGCAAAATTTCAGATTCTCTGCCATCTTGAAACGAAATGGCGGCGAGCTATCTCAAAATGTACTGCACCGATTGCGGTCAAATTTGGTACAGTAATAGCCAAGGATCTAACTTATGATATAGATATATTAAAATGCCAGTCGGCCATCTTGAAACAAGATGGCGGACATATACCTCAAAATGTACTGTAACTATTGCGTTCAAATTTGGTACAGTAATAGCTAAGAATCTGTCTTAAAATATAGGCCATCTTGAAACAAAATGGCAGCTAGCTATCTCAAAATGCACTGCACCGATCTGGTTGAAAAACAAAAATTGAAATAAATATCGATCGAGTCTCATATATAAAGGATTTATAGTGAAAAACTTTGTTTTTACGGGTTCGTTTTTTTTTAAATAAAATTTGTATTTTACCAATGTTTTAGACCTAACATTAGATTCATAGTGATAAATATATCATTTTCATTACCATGCAAGTAGCACTTCCCAAAATCCAAAATTCCCTAAATCCCTCTCTGTTCTAACATTCCCACGCTCTTGCGCATTGCCCATCCACCAGAAACTTTATCAATCATTTGCAAAAACTCTATTAACACGAACTTATCTATATCGAAAGAGATAAGTCTCTTGTTTCACAGCCACCATAGATGTCTATATCTCGGACATTGTCCTCGTCGTCAATTGTCTCGTCCTCTCGTCTCGCATGCACCCGACACGAGCGCACCTATCGATTGCACGACGCGCGACGGAGTCAGCAACCAGCAAGACCTGTTTGAATGCTGACAGCAGCATAATCGGCAATGGGCTACGCTCGGGAGAGAAGTTGGTTGCGGTTGGGTGTTTTATTTGATATTATCGGTTATTGGAGGCTGGAGAAACAAAAGAGGGTTGTATGAGAAGCATGCTTTGATCTCGTAAATTTATAAAGTGATTAATTTTTTGGTGGTTTGTGGTTTGGTTTTTGGGGTTATTTGATTATGTGTTGATATTCAGGCACACATTTTTTTAATCTTTATTTTGTGCCTCTATCTGTGATAACTTTTAGGCAGGGCTGTCATGGAGGGTATACGGTGGTATACGACGTACCTATACCCTGTGGTTTGATTTGAACGAATAGCGTATACCCTGTGCTTTTTCAAATACTTAAATTTAAACAATTTATTAGATAATATTTAACAATTCATTTCATATTCACTTCCGTTATATCAAAATTTATTTCCTGAAATTTAAAGTTCTTAGAAGAATAAAGAAAATATAGTCATTAATCCTTTTTGAAATAAAATTTTTGTACTACCCATCAAACATTCGCTACGTTTGTACGTTTTGTACTGGATTTTAGGAGGTAGACGGTCCTCTTTAGTAATGAAATAAAGTTGTGTTCTGTTGTTTTAATGATTTTATTCGTAAAGAATTTATTTTAGAATGTTTCATTGAAATTTTGATACAATGTGTTTAAAGCATTTGACCTTGAACCAAAAAAAATCGCCTGCGGCGCACTTTTTTTGCTTCACTTAACTGAGGAGTCACGCACCGCTACTGGCATATACCCTCTGATTCTTACAATCCATGTAGGTACCGTATACCTTCATCTGATTTTACGATGACGGCACTGCTTTTAGGACTAGTGTTACACAAATAGTTAATAGTCTAGTGCAGTACAGAAAAAATCAATGTCGTTACTTCTTTCTTTCCTCCAATTAAAATCGATGGAATGCAAAGTTTGGGTATAAATAAGAGTTAATCATGCAAAATAAAACAGATTTAATTACAAATTTCTAAGAACCACAGCGTATAAATTGTTTTTTCATCGCATAAAACTTATGTATAATAAAAATATAGGTAATCATTAACCAAAACTGTTTTTGCAAAGGAATTTTTGTGATAAGCAATACAAAATAGTTTCAAAATGTTACCCTCGCTATCGCTGTCACAATCTCTAGCCTCACCTGCAAAAATTCTTTCAGCAAGAAATAGACACAGCTTTATTTCTACGATTAATTGATTTTTATTTGCAATTAACATAAATTTTGTAATTTTGAATGTAGAAAAACAATACAACAAACATTAATGTAAACAAATTTGGCATTTTGAAGGAATGTTGATTGATTGTAGGTTGTAGGTAATATTAATATAAATTTAACCAAATCTTACATTTCAGACCTTTTACAACGGTCTACATGGAAGCATTCGTCTATACAATAATTTTAAGTAACCAAGTAAAGTTCGAAAACCCTACTTTTATTACCGATCGCAGAAAAAAGAAATAATTGTTACTTTTTCCGACAACCGACATCAGTTCTGGATATTTACTAGAATTATTTTTTGTTTTGTGCATTTGGTTAACGATTGACAAGTTATAAATAAATATTATGTTACCTATTATTGATTTTTATAGGAATTTATTATTAGTCCAGGCAATTTACGTTTTGACCTGGGCAAAATTGCTTCAGAAGCTTTCTAAACGGTTTTCGGCTCAGAAAATGTCACAGAATAACATATCCAAAATCTGCTAAAATCAGATCACGGGAACACCCCCAAAAATGGGTTCGAAAATTTAAAATGGCCGCCATTTTTAGTTTTTTAGCTTTATCTTGTATGTGGATAATACTACGAGAAAACTGTTACATACTAAATTGTAGAGCATAAAATTCTCTACAAAAAGATGCCAACAATTTTTTTTGTAACTATTACAGTTTATGAGAAAATCGTGAAAATAAATTTGGTTCATTTCTAATGATTTTAAATCAAGTCGTAATTTTGCCTTATCACACAAATATTGCTCTAATTTTTTAGCGGATAATAATATAATATATATATATATATATATATATATATATATATATATATATATATATATATATATATATATATATATATATATATATATATATATATATATAATTTTTTTCTAAGTAATTAATTTGTTAAAAGGTATTAATAAAATGGTTTTGTACTGTACCTCTTGAAAAAAATTTAAGGGCGCCTCTGGTCATATTGGATATTTGTTGTAAATCAGATTTTAATAAAAGTAATTTATTTGCTTAGAGAAAGTATTATATCTATTTATAAACCGTATTTTTTAATTGTTTGTAAACTATCAATTCTGTCATTTTGAAATTAATTTTCAATTCCGCTTATTCGCACTGTAATTTCTCAACGGAATAAAATTTCGATTTGCGGTTTCCGGCATCTAGTACAAAAAAGATCAGGGAATCAAATGCTGGAAACTAGAAGTCAATATTGTATTCCGTTCACAAATGATCAAAAATGAAACACAAGCAAGAAAAATATTAACCAAATTTCTGTATTTTGTATTTAAGAAAATCATTACATTTCAGTTTAACTCATGCGCAAAACAAAAATTAATATAACAATTCTGATACAGAAATGACTGAAAAATCGAATGCCGCAATCCGCAAGTCGATATCTTCATCCGTTTAGAAACGACAGTTAACTAAACACTAGTTATATTAATAAAACTTAAATTTCTCAATTTTCTCTCTGAATAAAAAATTAAATTACAGTTTAAATAAAGGTCCAGAATTTTTATCAAATAATGCATCAAATAAAGAATTTTCCAAGGAATCGCATTCCGCAAACCGCAAGTCAATATCTTAACCCGTTTAGAAACGACAGTTAATTAAACACAAAAAATACAGGCATTTGTTTTTCTCACCTCGGCAAACAAATCGCACCTGTGCCTTAAGTGTTGTCCCAAATTTTTTTAAAAATTATATCTCTTATAAAAAGCTTTAGGAATCGAATGCTGGAAACCGCGAATCGATATTATTATCCGTTAAAAAATTAGAGCAATATTTGTGTGATAAGGCAAAATTACGACTTGATTTAAAATCATTAGAAATGAACCAAATTTATTTTCACAATTTTCTCATAAACTGTAATAGTTACAAAAAAAAATGTTGGCATCTTTTTGTAGAGAATTTTATGCTCTACAATTTAGTATGAACAGTTTTCTCGTAGTATTATCCACATACAAGATAAAGCTAAAAAACTAAAAATGGCGGCCATTTTAAATTTTCGAACCCATTTTTGGGGGTGTTCCCGTGATCCGATTTTAGCAGATTTTGGATATGTTATTCTGTGACATTTTCTGAGCCGAAAACCGTTTAGAAAGCTTCTGAAGCAATTTTGCCCAGGTTAGAGGGTTTTTTTCTCTAGATTGCCTGGACTATATACTTTTACCAAAAGTAAACGACCCTTTATACAAAGTACGCAATTCTTAAAGAAATGAAGACATTTTTGCGGAAAGAAAAAGTTTCTTTTAATTGTTTCGTTAAACTGCTTGTGATATTTTAAATACCTTGCAGAATAAACAAATTTTACATAACATATTTTTAAATTCCTACGTAATGAAGGGTCTCTGCCAACACAAATCGATAAATTCATCATTTCATTTTAATGAAGTTCTGACAGAAAACTGATTATGCCAATAAATTCCTGAAAACTGTCAACAGGAACACGGATATATTTTGTACTAAATGATGTGGCAATAAAGCTTTCATTTATAACCTACAAAAAATTAATTTATATAGCGTGAAACTTGAACTTAATATTATTCAATTACTGAGGTATCATTTGTAATCTGTTCCTTAAAATATTCCGAATTATTAATCAAATAATAAAAATTGCCATTAAATTATAATTCAGTTACAGAAATGTATTTTTTATGTTTATGAAATCAGTTCATTTGATTCAGCACGAAATATCGTTGAAATCACTGCCCAACTGAATTCTAGCAAATTAATAATTTATTCTGTTACATACATTGCTAAATTAATAACTAGACAACTAGAGCATATTGTTATATGCTGCAATAATTTTAATTATATCATAACTCAATATTAATTAGATTATTGAATAATATAGACTGAACTTGCTACTAAACAGATATCTATGTATTTTATAAATTTTTTAAATATCTGTGTTCTGATTGTGGACAAAAAAGACAAAATTACAAGAAACTACTTTTATCAAATTATAAGAAATAATGGATATGTAGAGAAAGAGATCTTTATTTGTTCGAATTATATAACCAATGTTTGAATGCAACAAACATGTAATTATTTTACATTTAATTAAGATAATTTTTATTACGTTACAATTCATTAATTATACAAAATGCATCAAAATAGCAACAATATAACAATAATAAATAAGAAAAATAACTGGGTGACGTATCTATGTCACCTATGCACGCGCCTGAACCAAAAGGCACATGCCTATTAAAGGGTTAATCATGATTAATTTTAATCGATTAAATGTATTATTAATATTAATCATAAATCTTAATGCATTAATTGTACAATTTTAATCATAATTATAGCTAATCGATTCATTTAAAAAATATTTAATCATTAGGTAATCATTAAGCGATTTAAAAAATTAAATTTACACAGCTCTTTTTGATGATTAGTGATGTTTTCATAAATACTCCTTGTTAATTATAATTTCCAATGTACTACATGTTTGCAAACAAATTACAACTTACTCAGAATCAAACCGTATAAATAAATGGTGTAGATAGTCCATAACATATAACCGTGATTTAAAAAGCCATAACCCACTTGAAAAAAAAGCTTAGAGGGACCATTCGTAGTGATTTTGTCACTAAAGTACTAATTTTCAGATTCTTATACTGAAAACAATTTGAAAGATATTTTGTACTGATTTTTTAAATCCTTTATATTAACTTCATCGTCTTGTCTCTTGTCTACGTACGGCAAAAAACAAAAAGTCAAAAATGACCAACTTCTCGGGATCCTATCGAGCTGAAATTTTGCAAATAGACTTTTGTCACCTAACAATGCACTTTAGCAAAATTTCAGATTATCCGCCGTCTTGAAACCAAATGGCGACTAGCTATCTCAAAATGTACTGCACCGATTGCGGTCAAATTTGGTACAGTAATATCCCAGGATAGATAATATTAAAATGTCAGTCCGTCATCTTGAAATAAAATGGCGGACAGATATCTCAAAATGTACTGTAACTATTGCATTCAAATTTGGTACCTACAGTAATAGCTAAGAATCTGTCTTGAAACAGGTACCTATATTAAAATGTTAGTCCGCCATCTTGAAACAAAATGGCAGCTAGTTATCTCAAAATGTACTGCACCGATCTGGTTAAAAAACAAAAAATTAAATAAATATCGATCGAGTCCTATAAAGAATTTAAAGTGAAAAACTTTGTTTTTGCGGGTTCGCTTTTACAAAATATGTTTATTTTTTTTACGTACTACTGAATGTACAGATTTTCTTTTCTGGACCTCCATAAAGCTGTAAGTAACATTTGTTTTTCAAAAAATTGTTATTCAAATCCATCTTAAAAACGTACTATATGTGAAATTTATAATAATTTTAATTCATTCTTATTAAATAGCAGATCGTAGCAGATTCACAAAAAATATATAAACAAATAATATAGATTTGAAATTTCAAATTATGAAACGCTCAAAGATTGTAATTTATAATCGGCTGATATTTGTTTTTGCGTGCAAATTTTCAAAATTAATATTAAAGATAAATGTAGGGAATCAAGAAATGACCGAGGTAGTTTTTTATTAAAGAAGTTCTTTATGTTTTTAATTTATTATTATTATTAAGTTCTTAACCAAGAGAGTTATTGTGTGTCGGTCACATCAGACTTTGAGCCAGACATGGGTACAAATATTTAATCTTGTTTAATGTTAAATTCACCGTAAATACAAAAACCTGCACATTATAAAATTGTTAAATTCATTTCTATTTTTGCATGTAAGAACAAGTTAATTCCCGACCTTTTTCAAAAAGTTTGACGTCTAATGTCCATCACATCTAACCGACAAAAACTTGCATCGATTTCTGGATTTCTCCCGAATCGTCGTAATAAATTCGCAGACCATTCTTCTTCTTCTATCTGCATCGTGATTCCGTGATTCGTGATCGGTTCTCAACGAATCCATCTAAATCGAATAAAGCCTGTCCTAAACCTGCATCGTACATTGAAAACAGCGAACAGCGAATCACAGCAGGAACGTAAAACGCGAGACGAGAGCCGAGGCAACAGTCTGGTGAAAAAATCACTGCGCGAGTCAGTGCTCATCTCCACTTTCGCTGGCATTTCGACAGAGCGGAGCATCCTACGATTCTGTTTGTGGTGAAGTCTGGCGGTTTAACAGTGCCAGTGGTGTACCCGGAGGGGCCGAAGGGGCCCGCTCCCCCATTGAAGGAATTTTTTTACATTTAAAAAAATCAATAACCATTAATTTGGTTCAAGCTCAATATATTTATTTAAACAAAATTATAATGTGTTTTTCTATTATAATAACTTATTGAACACAGATCTAGTAGATAAGAATTCAATATTCATCTAGTTATCGGTACGGTATAGATATAATATTTTACTAAGAGTGCGGTTACTAGAAGCAGACGCAATGAAAAAATTGTAATATTTTTATTGCTAATTCCACTCCTGTATGAAGTAAGCCATAAACTAAACACAATTTTATCGCTTTGACAGCGGATAAAAAGGAAGGTAACTTTTTGCAAGTGATAAAACCTTATTTACCTTTTTCTTAGCAACCAAACAATAAAAAAACACTAAAATGTCATTTGCTTGTCAGTGACATGATTCGATGTTGGGAATATTTGTGAAGACGAACCAAAGTCGTTAAATTATCCCGTTGAATTACACTCGAGCATTTTATTTCCTCCGAATAAATTTCTGTTTGACATCTCAACATTGTCACCTGACAGAAATTTGGCTCGAAAAATTGTTTTAAAATAAAATCGGTTCACCTACGGTGTCGTGATTTTATTAAGCAATTTTTCTTTACATATTGCTAGGTAACAATTTTTCAATTCAAACAGAAATTTAACCGGCGAAATAAAAAGCTCTTGTGTAATTACAGTTGAATATTGAATAAAAATTATTGTATCGAACTCGGCGCTAAGCCTATCTATGATCATTGAAGTATACGACGGTTGAAATTTTGAGCGTATTTCGGCGTACTGGGTTTTATTGTTTTCTTATTTCTTGGATCTAATAAATTTTTGCACATCAAAAAATGAACTAAAACACTACAACTTTTCATCTTTGAAAGATTGTAATTTTCAATATAAAGGTATTTGACCTTGAACCCAAAAAAAAATTAGCCTGCGGCGCTAATTTTTACAAACGGACCCCTCCCATCACAAAATCCTGGGTGCGCCACTGAACAGTGCAGTGACGTAGAGAAGAAGTAAAATGGTGAATTTTATAATATTGTATTTATACCAAGTTCACGATTTGCATGTTATTGTGTACAGTCAAAGTGCTCTAAGAATGGCATTCCAATCATTTCAATGTATGAATTAAGTTCAAACATTATGTTTGATGTAGCTGTGATAACTTTTAAATAAACTTTGTAACATACACAATAAGTGACTGTGTAAAATCTGTATTCAGGAAGGCAGTTATTTTGCCAGTTATGTTTAATTCATATGATTTTCAATTGTGCGCTTATTTCGTAAATGTAAAATCTGTCAAACCGAATTTATTTTTTCACGAATCATTTACAGGAATCTATATTTTTAATAAATAATAAATCAAATGATAATGTTGTGCTTTGACTTGAAAATCGTATGTATCATTAATTTTAGAAAATAATACTTGTTGAGCACCGCCCGTCAAAATATCCTAGATGCGTCTCTATATGCCTCTTTGTTCTTGCTGGCGCTTATGCCCATTATGGAAAACTCGGCGTACTTCACTGAATAAATATTGGACAAAAGAAAATCGGGTGTGTTTTGTAAAAGTCATCTGTTACGTCGATAGCAGTTTATTTAATTTTGTTACGTGTTCGTGTTGTCAGTAAAACTTGGACAATAATGCGTTTAATTTTGTAAAGAATTAACTAACTGACAGAACAACTGAACTTAAAATAACCTCAACGCTGAAATTGGGACCTAATAATAACTTCATTTGGACGTGTAAGCTATGGATTAAATGGTTAATTTATCCTTTTATCGCGATATTAATGGCTGTGATGGTTCTTTGATAATTTGAAATATTGCTCGGATAACACCTGATTATTTTTTAGTCGCTTGAGCCCTACTTGAGCCCTGAGAACGGACGTTTTTCAAAATATTTGAAGCTTATTAATTTATGGCAGTGTTACTAAACAATTAAAAACAAGAACAGTTTTATAATGCCTATGTCACACCGGCATGGCATGAATCACGGGTGCTCGATCGTGCATTTTGACATTTAGAAATTTTTTGCTGATTTCACAGTAGCTGCGTTTAATGAACTTAGCAAATCATCGAATTTCTTTTTGTTGATTTGTGTACAAGTAAAAATTTGACAGTTTTACTAGCAAATTATATCAACAGTGCTAGCAAATATAAATCTGTTGCTTTTACTGCGCTAGCGATATTAAAAAATCCGATATGGCCAACACATGACCTCTCGCCATATACTCTACTATTTTACTAAGTGTGTATGAAGGTACTTACTCACAAATATACCATTGTACTAGAAGAGAATTCGAGAATTGTAGTATTTATAATATTATTAAAGTTTATTATCACCTTATAAATACTAAATAACATTTCATATTTTCCATTTAAATTTGCCAAAAAGTCAAAAATTTATATGACATTAACACTCAAATATTTTATTTTTTGTTTCCATAGGTAGGCAGATAAATCAAAATTGTAACAAATTTGTAGAATTTTTAACTTCTTGTAATTGGAAAATGGTGCTAGATAGAAACAACGTTTTGAATACATATTGTAGACAGTAACATTTAGTATACAATGTTATTAAATAAATTCCTATTAATTCATTAATTTTGAGGATATTCTAGAAAAACTTTTCAGATCTTCAAGAAACTGCCACTTCCGGTTGCACGATCAACACCAAAATCTAATCAGATCTAATCTAGGGTGTCAGAATATTATATACAAAATTTCAAATTTTTTTATTCAGTGGTATTTGAGTTATCGTACCTCCAACATCCATCCTGACACACACACACACGCGCACACGCACACGCACACGCACACGCACACGCACACACACACGCACACGCACACGCACACGCACACGCACACGCACACGCACACGCACACGCACACGCACACGCACACGCACACGCACACGCACACGCACACGCACACGCACACGCACACGCACACGCACACGCACACGCACACGCACACGCACACGCACACGCACACGCACACGCACACGCACACGCACACGCACACGCACACGCACACGCACACGCACACGCACACGCACACGCACACGCACACGCACACGCACACGCACACGCACACGCACACGCACACGCACACGCACACGCACACGCACACGCACACGCACACGCACACGCACACGCACACGCACACGCACACGCACACGCACACGCACACGCACACGCACACGCACACGCACACGCACACGCACACGCACACGCACACGCACACGCACACGCACACGCACACGCACACGCACACGCACACGCACACGCACACGCACACGCACACGCACACGCACACGCACACGCACACGCACACGCACACGCACACGCACACGCACACGCACACGCACACGCACACGCACACGCACACGCACACGCACACGCGCGCGCGCGCGCACACACACACACACACACACACACACACACACACACACACACACACACACACACACACACACACACACACACACACACACACACATCATCGCGAAATTATCAAAATCGTGTTCTAGGGACCTCAAAACGTGCTTATCCATTGAAAACTCACTATCGAAATTTTAGCATGATTACAATACCTCTCTTACAGATATGACTGGCGAGAGGTAAAAAGATTGACAAACCATGGTAACATTATTAAATTAACACTGTTGCTCCAATCAGCATAAAGAAACTTGCTAGCTTCATTGAACGCAGCTATAAAGTCTTTAATATAATTTTTAACATTTAGTGACTAATTGATGTTAAAATAATAACTAAGTAATTAGATAATAAGAATATAACACTTTAAGCTTTTGTCAATATATGTAGGTACTTATTGATTTAATTAACACAAAGAATTGATGAATTTTAATTATCAGCTGTAAAAAATAATTTTCAAAAACCTTCAAAGTACGAAGTGAACATAGACACAAATTTTCGTATGGCATCTTGCTATAATTGTGTGACACCTCTTTGACAGTTTTTCATGTGGCAATATGCCAGATCGAGCACCGTTCTTCATGCCACGCTGGTGTGACATGGGCATAATTAAAACTTTTTATCTTAGTTTCTCTCGTGAATTCATATACCTATACATAAAATCAGGCTATTTACCTAAATGAGGTTAGCACGAATCTCTAAACACATTCATTTATTCCACACGTCAATTACATCAATTTAATACAAAAATTTAACCAGCAATCAATCTCTAGAGGTAAATCATTGAAGATTGGATAGACCACTTATAAATTATACAAGGTGTTTCTATACCTTTGCACGCAAATTTAATAGGTTATTTATAATTTGATATACTGATTACAGACAAGTACGATTTTTTTCAAAATTCGCAAAAATAAAGGTAGTGAAAATTTTTGTGCCACTGGTTTGCAAGTTAATTTAACTGTTTATTTATTAATTATTATATAAAAAGTTCCTATTTGTATATAGTCTGATACTATTTATTATTTTATTTTATAAATAATATAATAAATATACAGTTAAATGGACGTTCAAGCTAATGGAACTAATATTTTCACTACCCTTATTTTTGCAAATTTTGAAAAAATCTTTCTTTTCTGTAATCAGTATAGGTATCAAATAGGGTAGTTTTTTTAAAAAAAATTTATTGAAACTTCATGTTATTTGAAAGCGATTGAGAGTACTGATAATCTTTAATTGTTCTCAATAAAGCAGTAATTAATTTTTAAAGTTTGTGTGACGTAGATGTACAACTGAAAATCTTCTCAAACAATGGGGCTGGAATTAAAATGTACTCATGTAAAATCAACTGTTTCTAAATGTTACAAAATATAAAATACAATTTGGTAGTTTCTTTATTATTGTATGTAAGAATACACGTGAAAATATATTCTTTAGATATATAATTTATAAATTTGCCTTCAAAAATTTGATCCTAAGTATTAGTACCACTTATTAGAGCACTGCAAGGCCGGGCCCGGGCTTTATTTCTTTTAAGTATAGTGGGCTTCGGGCCTAGCCGGGCCTACCATATCACGGGCTTGGGCCTAACCGGGCTTATTATTTATTGTACTATAACGGGCTTGGGCCGAGCCGGGCCTGTAATGCTCCGGGCTTGGGCCGAGCCGGGCCTGTTATGCTCCGGGCTTGGGCCGAGTCGGGCCTATTATGGTACGGGCTTGGGCCGAGCCGGGCCTGTTATGGTACGGGCTTGGGCCGAGCCGGGCTTGTTATGCTACGGGCTTGAGCCGAACCGGGCCCGATATGCAACGGGCTTGAACCGAGCTGGGTCTTTTATGCTGCGAGCATAGGCCGAGCCGAGTTTTTTAAATTAAAATCTTATTTCTAAGTTATATATTACAATAATTTCCTACAGTTACTAAAAAAATTTGGAGAGCATTACACTAAAATTTTTTGTATGATATGTAACACGATAACACGTACACAAACTAAATTTTAGAGGTTTAGTTAGACCGAGCCAAGTCGGGCCGGGCCGGGCCGGGCTTCAAAAAATCATGGGCTGACAGGGCTGAGCCGAGCCGGGCCGGGCCGAGCTTCAAAAAATCATGGGCCGGGCAGGGCCGGGCTTCGAAAAACCACGGGCCGGACAGGGCCGGGCTTCGAAAAACCATGGGCCGGACAGGGCCGGGCCTTAAAAAATCTCGAGCCGGGTAGGGCCGGGCTTTGTTTTTATTTTAAAATATCGGGCCGGGCCGAGCCGGGCCAAATAGCAGGTGGACTTCGGGCTGTCCGGGCTTTGGTAAAATTTGAATTTGTCGGGCCGGGTTGGGCCGGGCCTAATAATAGTCGGGCTTCGGGCGGGCCGGGCTTCAAAATTACGGCCCGTGCAGTGCTCTACCACTTATATGATTCGCAGACCTATGTCATTCAACATATCTTTCAATGGGAGTATTCGGGCAAAGCTTATCAATTTTCATTACAGATTTAGCAAAAAACTATGATTTTATGCTAGCGCGCTAAACTGCACATATTTTACTACAAAATTCGGGCAAGGTACATTGGAATTATGAAAGAATTTTATTTTATTTTTGTTACTTCAATTAATGATATTGATTGGAATGATAACGGATCCACGATATCTACGAAAGATATTATAACATGTCAAATTGGTTAAATATTTTGACAATTATATCGTTTGTCTGTCCCAATTTTTGAATTAGTTGGTATTCTTATGAATATTTTGTTTGGAGTTGTTGAACTATCATTATAACAATTACGAACCAGGCAATATTTTATAACCATTTTTAAAGTACATTATTTTACATGACAGTTCATAGATAAAGAAACACTACGTTGAACAAAGATAGAAGGCATACACGTTGAAATAATTTAGAATAGGATAGATGTGTGTGAGAGAGAGAGAGAACGCATTACTGTGACGTAGATGTACGATACGTAAAATCTCAAATATTTAAAGAACTATTAACTTTTTGAAAACATTTTTCATGGCAATAACTTATTACTGGGGTCTCCTTTCAATATAATTGACTGGATTGCTAATTTGCTACTATGGTAAAGTACCCTATTATATAACCTATTAAAGTTGCGTGCTGAGGTATAGAAACATCCTGCATTCAGAATATGATAAAAATCCTTGTAATATCATCTCTACAATCTAGAATCTTACAAGTTTTGTAAGAAGTACAAAATCCGTTATACCTGCAAAATCATAAGATCATTGTTCTCTCAAAATGTTGATTTCTAATTTTCCTCACATTTTGATTCCTTTTACAAATTCAACTCGTAGTCGTAATGATATTCGCTTGATTACTTGATTTCTAGTAAAACCATCTCTCCTGCAACATTTGAGCTTGGAAGCTTCGTGCCATAACACTTCATTGAACAAAGCAAACTGCACATCACTGCGATAGCTCCATTTCACTGGATTGGTTGAAAGCAGACTGAGCATGAGCACCCGAGCAGCGAAGTTTAAGCTAATGTAGTTCAAGTGTAACAGCAGATATCTATTACACTACACGTGAAAACGACAATAAGCGCCTTCTAACTACCGCGTATGTTCTGTGTGCCGTGTTGATGTCAGCGAATTAGAATTAGTGCAATAGGAGAAGAGTACCAGTACCTACATGAACATGATGAGTATGAACGATATATACCAAAAGCCGGGGAATGCTTTTATTAGTTATAAATGATGTGCTATATGTATGAATGGTGATGTAAACATACAATATAAATTCAAGTTTCAACTTTAAAGTATTCTAATTCTGGCGGCCATCGGCTTAAGGCTTTTCGACCCTCAACAAAAATTTCGCATCTGGGTTTTCAAATAATCTCCTTTTGGTATACAACCAGAACAACACAGTCGGTAATGTTCTTCATAGAATGATCGTAAATCATAACATTTACAACTTAATCCCTCTGGGTAGAATTCTAACATTCAATGTTTTGAAAGGAAAACTCCTCAAGAATAAAATCTTTTACTTATGATATGAACAACGCGACTGACGAATATGGAATATGCATGTAAAATTAAAATAAGCCACCTATGAATTCAATATATTAATTAGGATAGTAGGTACATCTTTACCATAACCTAGTCAAAAACACCAGTTATTTTTTGTTTATAGGTACCTATTTTAATAAATTGTGTGTAAATTCCGTCTATCCAAATACAAAACAAAAGCCGTTAGCTTCTACCAGTGCGATTTTAAATATAGTAGGTATAAATTCAAACTAAAAAGATGACACTCGTAAGTTATTTTTTTCGCCGCAACAGATCAGCTACTTTGATTTTTTTCGCCTATTACACAAGGTTTTTACCACTGTTTCGCCATTGTGTTAATATTGTTTTCTGCTTTGAACTTTGCAAAAATTTGAAAATTCATCTGTGTTTGTCAATATTTTACACGGTTATATTATTGATATTATTTATTCACTTTATTTTAGTTTTACTGATATACAGGACAGGCTGTAACCCAACCTGTGTTATGCCTATGTCACACCGGCGTGCCATGAAGCACGGTGCTCGATGTGGCATTTTGCATGATGAAAGCTGCCAAAGGGGTATCACACCGGTTTAGCAAAAATGCCATACAAAAATTTGTATATTACTATGTTCACTTCGTACTTTGAAGGTTTTTGAAAATTATTTTTGACAGCTGAGAATTAAAATTCATCAATTATTTGTGTTATTTAAATCAATAATTAGTCCTTATATTGACAAGAGCTTAAAGTGTTATATTCTTATTATGTAATTACTTGATGTTATTATTTTAACATCAATTATTCACCAAATGTCAAAAATTATATTGAGGACTCACTGTGAAATCAGCAAAAAATTTCCATATGTCAAAATGCTCGATAGAATAGCGGCGATACATTTTTTACGTTATTCATTTGTTCCATCGAGCACCGTGCTTTATGCTATGCCGGTGTGACATAGGTATTATGTATAATATTGGACGCACTGATCGTGAATCAATAGTTATTTGTATAACAAAATTTGAAAATATAGTTTTGTCGAACGCGAACGAAAATTGCAGCCCGAGCGAACGGAGGGTTGCAATCGTTTAAGTTCGACAAAATATTTTCAATACGTGTTATGCACACTATTTTTTCTACTCCTGCAAAACAAGGAAGTTAAAAAATACAAAAATATCCATTAATTTTTGATATTTACTGTCAAATTTTTAAATTTTTGTGAAATATCAATGTTGTTGCGAAAACAATGGACATTCAAAACAAAGCAAAACTGTGTTGCAAAGTGCCCATAAGTGTGCAACAAAGTACTTTTTCTACGTCTGCTTCTGAAAGTTCACGTTTCTACATTGTTTTTAATGTTGAAAGCAGCTGTTTGTCGCAAGTGTGTTGCAAAGTACCTAATTGTGTTGCAAAGTACCTACCTAAGTGTGTGACAAAGTACTTTATCTTACAGTAGTGGCTATTGATGTACATTATGCATTTGTTTTTAGTGACTAAAAATAACTCTTATTCACAAGTGACTAAAATAATTCATTATACACAGTACTGTCAGTTTTAAAATTAATTTTATTTATTTTATACTATTACATCTCAAAAATACATTATAATGCATAGGTTAGGTCATTAGCTACATTTTTTTATCAACAAAAATGCATCATCCGATGTTTAAACCATTTTAAAATGGAAGTCAGCTTAAGGTATTTTTCGAGTTCTACATGTTTTTTTTGACGTAGCTTTCAACATAGAATTATGGCCACAATGAGAATGATTTATATTTCCTTGTCTATTTGTAAATATACCTACCACAGATTGGAATTAGACAATTACATAGTACTCCATATACCTACAATAATTTTAAAAAAAGTTGAAAATTTACCTTTTGTGAAAAGTATGCCAGCAATACATCTTCAGAATTTTCCAAAACTACGTTTTTCGTCTTTCAAAAACTGTATATACAGTGAATATTCATTATCATAAAAAATATCCTTTGATTTTGCAAGAAATAAACCCAAAGCTGTCATCCAATTCACACGTCGCAAGAAAATAACAAAATTAATTATCAACAAATCATTTTTTAAATAGTATAACTATAGCAACCGCATGACCTTCTCTGAGTAATTTTTATTAAACGTCATTTTCGTATATTTTATATTTCAAATATAGATTTAAACTAATTTCATATAATAAGCTGCTACTGTAAGATAAAACGTCGTATATCACACGTGAGTGAAATGTCATTATATATTCGTGAGAATTATCACACTCGCGCTACGCGCTCGCGCGTTAATCATCTCACTCATATATAATGACTTATTTCACTCACTTATAATATAATGTACTATTTTTGCACACTTATGGGCACTTTGCAAAACAGTTTTCCTTTTTTTCGAATGTCCATTGTTTTCGAAACAACATTGATATTTCACAAAAATTTAAAAATTTGACAGTAAATATCAAAAATTAATGGTTTTTTTTTGTATTTTTTAACTTTCTTGTTTTGCAGGAGTAGAAAAAATAGTGTGTATAACACGTATTGAAAATATTTTGTCGAACTTAAACGATTGCAACCCTCCCTTCGTTCGGGCTGCAATTTTCGATAGCGATCGACAAAACTATAATTTCAAAACTTGTTATACAAATAACTATTTTAATTAAGTATAATTATTTTGTTACACCTCTATAAGATAATATTTAATATCTCGTTATTAAGTTTATAAACATAGCGCACAAAGAAGCGCATACGGGGTACATTGCTACAAACATGTATGTACCATTTTGTATGGACGCACATACTATAACATATAGCGCACAGAAAAGCACATACTTAGCACATTCAAAGCATGATAGTTTCAGAAGGAATTTGCGACTATGGAACAGGAGTCGCATTTTTTATCAAGTGAATTGCTGGAACACTAATGACGCACACGTCATAAAACATAGCGCACAAAGAAGCACATACGGGGCACATTACTACTATCATGATAAATGTTTACTTTTCTGATATTTGTTTATTAGTATTTACTTGTAGTCGCAATTTACAAACACATATGGACCATTTTGTATGGACGCACATAATATAATATATAGCGCACAGTAAAGCACATACTTAGCACATTCAGAGCATTATAGTCTAGGGAGAGTTAGGTGACATTGGACTACAACTTAATGGAGCTAATTATTTTTGAGCAATGGATAACAGCATCGTGTGTGTACAATTATGCGACTATCTGCTTCTTCGAATGAATTACATGAGATACCATGTAGAGAACTTTTATCGCTTGTAGAGGATGCTATTTTTTCACCAATATTTGTTACAGTTTGACTGTACTGATTATTATAAACAGCTTGTAAAGCTAGAAAATCTTCGCCTTATTACTATCATTACGCAAAAAATCTTTCCAATTTCTTGGAATGGGGGAGTCAGGTAATACTTGACATTTAATGCCAGTATCTCTACTTTCTCTCATAGTAGCTTTTAAACTATCGACAGAATACATGTCCCACACCAGATCTATTCTGGAACCTTTAAAAAGATTCTATATCTTTCTTATATTGGGATTCTATGCAGTTCTATAACTTCTATAAGCGTATCTATTGTAACTTATAGACCGATCTTAAAAAATGCTATTCTGGGCAAACCTATAGCTTACAGATTTCTATAAATGTCTAATAGATTTCTATAAATTTATAGACAGCTACTGACTCACCATAAGTCGTTATGAAAATATTGGCATGTGTCTGAAATATTGAAAAATTAATCATAACTAGCAAATTTTACAATTTCAAACCAATTATCAGAAGAACATTATTGCTGAGATGTATATGTGTATAGAATGTGTTATATTTTATTTAAAATTTGCTTCATAGTTTATAAAAATGTCATCATGATTGGAAATCGCTTGAAAATAATACAGTCAAATTTAGGAATTCTACTGAATTCATTCAATATGAATGACAATGATTATTCTAAACATAGTTTGATTAATTAAAATCTCTGATAAAATATTATCAGTTGTAGTAGTTTACAAGGTTCTTGCACTATCCCCTATTGCATTTAATTTATTCTCTAGGTATATTTTTTGTCTTCGAGTGTGTAGTATTAGCTTGAAAACTATAATTATAATTTTTATTTTCCTTTAACTGTAAATAAAATTAATTAATTAATTATTGTGTTTGCTATATTTTTAATTTTTCGCTAAAAAATCTTTAGTTATATAGCATATTATGTTTTACCTCATATTTTCGAAATATATTCTCAAATTTTTATTGGGATTCTATGCAGTTCTATAACTTCTATAAGCGTATCTATAGTAACTTATAGACCGATCTTAAAAAATGCTATTCTGGGCAAACCTATAGCTTACAGATTTCTATAAATGTCTTATAGATTTCTATAAATTTATAGACAGCTACTGACTCACCATAAGTCGTTATGAAAATATTGGCATGTATCTGAAATATTGAAAAATGAATCAAAACTAGCAAATATTACAATTTCAAACCAATTATCAAAAGAATATTATTGTTGAGAAGTATATGTGTATAGAATGTGTTATATTTTATTTAAAATTTGCTTCGTAGTTTATAAAAATGTCATCATGATTGGAAATCGCTTGGAAATACTACAGTCAAATTTAGGAGTTCTACTGAATTCGTTCAATATGAATGACAATGATTATTTTAAACATAGTTTGATTAATTAAAATCTCTGATAAAATATTATCAGTAGTAGTAGTTTACAAGGTTCTTGCACCATCCCCTATTGCATTTAATTTATTCTCTATGTATATTTGTCTTCGAGTGTGTAGTATTAGCTTGAAAACTATAATTATGATTTTTATTTTCCTTTAACTGTAAATAAAATTAATTAATTTCATTATTGTGTTTGCTATATTTTCAATTTTTCGCTAAAAAATCTTTAATTATGTAGCATATTATGTTTTACCTCATATTTTCGAAATATATTCTGAAATTTTATCAGCACGTGTCATGTGTATTTCATTGTGTCAAATTTGTATAATCATTTGTCGCGTCAATATGACAATGGCCTTCTTCAAAATTAATAATATAATTGAAATTGCAAGAAAATATTTCATAAGATTTCGCATGTTTTGCTGCAAATTTTGTTAAGAATGTCTATATTTTTATACTAAAATATTATTTCTTTTCAAGAAAGGCATGGTACAACAATTAATGCATTATTTTTAGATGTTACAAAAATAATAGTATGGAACTATTGGTAATACTGTTTTTAAGATTCTATAAGAAAAATTTACAGATGTCAAAAGTTATAGACATGCAGTCAGAATACCATTTTAGCGAAATCTATAAGACTGTCAGTTACGGATTTTCCAGAACTTATAGATCTATAAGTTTATAGAATTTTAAGATAATGCTCAGAATCCCACCATTAATACGGACAAATTCGCAATGGAACCTACATGGTCTTCTTATAGCCACCTATCTGGGAAGCATGTAGAGAACTTGTAAGATGCACCTGTAAAACTAAATGTACCTCAAGGTGCTCTTGTAAAAATGCTGGATTACCCTGTACTCTTCTTTGTGCAACTTGTCAAACAACTTGCAACAATCATTGCATAAATTAGAGCACTGCAAGGCCCGGCCCGGCCCGTGGGCCGGGCCCGGGCTTTAATTCTTTTAAGTATAGTGGGCTTCGGGCCTACCATATCACGGGCTTGGGCCTAACCGTGCTTACTATTTATTGTACTATGACGGATTTGGGCCGAGCCGGGCCTGTTATGCTACGGGCTTGGGCCGAGCCGGGCCTGTTATGCTCCAGGCTTGGGTCGAGTCGGGCCTGTTATGGTACGGGCTTGAGCCGAGCTGGGCATGTTATGGCCGGGCTTCAAAAAATCATGGGCCGACAGGGCTGAGCCGAGCTTCAAAAAATCATGGGCCGGGCAGGGCCGGGCTTTGTTTTTATTTTAAAATATCGGGCCGGACCGAGCCGGGCCAAATAGCAGGTGGGCTTCGGGCTGTCCGGGCTTTGGTAAAATTTGAAATTGTCGGGCCGGGTTGGGCCGGGCCTAATAATAGTCGGGCTTCGGGCGGGCCGGGCTCCAAAATTACGGCCCGTGCAGTGCTCTAGCATAAATCCCGATGATGAAGATATATCTTATTTATAAAATACACGATTTAATTCTATTTAAATTTAATAATAATACCGAATCAAATCATTAATAAAAGTTGTCGTTCCTATGCCCGAGCCCTTTAAAAAAATTAATATGTGTCATTTTGATTTTATTTGCTATAATTAATCCTCTATTGGTTCTTGTGCCCATTTGGGAACAATGTGTTTATTATTTTTTCTTAAACCGTGTATGTTAAGACTGACAGCCGGCTGAATCTGCAATAACCCGCCATGAATCAATTTTTAAACGAAAGTAGTTCTGATCTCCAACTTAGCGCGGCGCTGTATGTACCATTTTTTACGTTTTACTGTTACAAGATGACGCCACTGTACTATCTCGCTCCTTTTCTACTATGTTCCTTATTGTTCATGTCCATATGGTTCATATTTGTCAGTCACCATTTTGATTTTGTGAACTTGTGTTTACGATTATATTATATATTGTTATTATTATTGTTACTGTTATTATTTGTTGTTCTTGTTATTTTTCGTGGATTTGTTTTCGTTTTAGTTATTATTATTTTTGTTTCTCTGTGATTGAGTCGCGTGTTTTGTGCGGTGTTGTGGAAGCAGAAGAGAAGTATTTGTAGTTGGTGCGATGAGTTGCATTTGTTGGGAATGTGTGATCTTCGGGAGAAAAAAGGACACAGTTAAACGGCTCGACAGGATATGGGATATTTGGCCTGCATTTTCAGAGTCACCATTTCACCACGGTGGAAAAAAGGCCCTAAATCGGAACGCCGAACCTGATCCCATTGTGCAAGGTATTTATTTGGTTTAAATTTGTTATGTAACATTATAGATAAAACATAAAACATTTTTGTTCAATGCTCCCGAAGATCTGAACGTCACAATTGCACCATCGTCGTCGTCCTTGGTAACTCCACCAACCATTCTGTCTCCTGTGACTCCCGACACGGGAGATTGACCAAACATCGTCTTCTGATTTGGTCCCTATATACTCTGTAAGACACCCTCCATGCGACCATCTTCAGATTTTTAAGGGACCAGGCAGATGACGTTGTCACAATGCCAAAACGTTGGAAATTAGATATGACGCGGACTCCTCGAAGTGGTATGTATTTATACTTACATAACATTATTAAGCAACGATGACTTATGATTGTTTTATTTGTTTGTTTTTAGTACAAGATCTACAGACGAATGCCAAACACTAATATCATCCTGTGTTGGCCCAAACTTGAAGAAGTCCTTCAGGTTCATGGTATATTTTCGCGGTTTCATAACTATGCCAAATATAAATATCATCTGCAGGAGCTCAACAATCCTTTGTGGATCATAATCGTAGAAATTTATCCAAATCTGTGATTAATTTTACATAAACTAGATGATATCGTACACCTAATATAATCTTCAGCTGATCAACGATCCAGCATATAAAAAAATCTTGGAAATTACTTCAATTCTGTGATATAATTAACATACCCCATCAAAATAATACCGTACACTAATTATCATCTTGAGTAGTACAGCCTGTGATATATTTAGCTTAATCAAAATGATACCAAACACAAATTTATTATCATCAACAGTATCTCAACGATCCAGCATAAAATAAATAAAACTATTTTAAGCCTGTGATATATTTAACATAAGCTAGATGATACTATACTAATTATTATCTCCAAGAACTCAACGAACCAGTAATTAAAAAATTCACTTTGAGTCCGCGTATACAATACTCTTACAAGAATAGGTACATCTAAATATTTGTAAATCTATTTTTGAACAAATCTTTAAAACGATTTCTTTTCCATATTTTAAAAGTCATTGTATGAAAATACATAATTAACTTCAATTTGAATTAACAACCATCAATAGCTATAAGAATATGCTTAATATTTCTGATACAAAAATTTATTCATATCATGTTTAATATTGTTCTTTTATGAATAACTGCATATGTAAATAACTAACAAAAGTAATTACATGTATGTTCTCACATATAATACGATAGCACCTGCTTCAATGTTAATTAAGTATAATCTCACACCCTGTTGTTCAATACTTAAAACAAAGAAAAAATTGATTTGATTTTCATTATAAAATCAGTTCCTCTTTTCATGTTTATAAGAATATCAAAATTGTTGTTTTATGAATAACAACATATATAAATAACTAACAAAAGTAATTACATGTATGTTGTCACATATAATACGATAGTACCTGCTTCAATATTAATTAAGTATAATCTCACACCCCTGTTGTACAATACTTAAAACAGAAAGAAAAAATTGATTTGATTTTCATTATAAAATCAGTTCCGCTTTTCATGTTTATAAGAAAATCGATATTGTTCTTTTATGAATAATTACATATGTAAATAACTAACAAAAGCAATTACATGTATGATCTCACATCTTGTATCACAGAGATACATGAAAAATATAGGAATAGTAATGGACCTTTCTATTTTAAATTATTTCAAATACTAGAAGATAAAAATAATTTAATTTTTTAGTGTAAATGGTTCTTGCATAATACACCTTCTAAAAATAAATACACCCATGTTTGTGCAATTTTAAAAATAAAGAAGAAAAATAATTTTTTCTTATTTCTATCAGCTCTTGTATGAAACACAATTAAAAAACTGCGTATTTTATTTAATTAACAAATTGTAATAGCTTAAACAGATCGTACTTTTGTTATTTATCATATATTATTCCAGTGATTAGCACATAAAATAATATCAGGTACCTATTTAAAATACAGACACTGTAAACTATTTACATTTACTCAGCAAAACTTATTATGGTACTATAAACAGTGCGATAATTATTATAATCTTTGTTATTTAATTTTACTAGATAATTAATATTTATGTAATTAATTTATGGTAACTGTTTCTATTGTAATATAATGTTTTCTTATTTGTTAGCATTTTGACTTAATTATTAATAATTTATTCGGAATGTGCTAACAATAAAAAATATATTATAATAATATGCAATTTTGTGTACTGAATTTGTAAAATAAAATAATTTATTTGTTTATAAATTGCGCTTTAATTTTCGAATAGTACGGGTATGAACCATACAAGAAAGCAGGGAAACAAACCTTATTCCTCTCTGCCCCGCGTACCGCTCTAAATTTAGTTCTTCATCTCCAACATCAGATGACGCTACAAACATCATTTCGCGAGCTGGTACATAGGATTCCTGTCTTGTCAGTAACTTAGTCTATGGTTAAGACCATGATCTGTGCGTTGTTCCCATGCGGGATTAATGTATTTTTAGTTTTACTACTCAGCGCTACATGGCAGCACTTGTATTTTTCACTATAAATAAAATAAGAGAAATAAATTAGAGGTTATGTATGTGTGTTTAACACTGATGTTTGATATTTTTTTCTCTTTTAACCAACATAATTATTTATTTATAAAAAATAGATAAACTTGTGTTGGAGTCTCTAAAATACAAAAGTTATTGCGTATAAGGTAAATATATATATTTTACTAATTTAATTGTGTTTGAATGTGTGTACCCAAACGGGAACAACATGCTAATACATAACCTTTTTACAACATTTTTGATGAAACATGCAAGAAGTCAATGTAAGAAACTTTTTGACAGTTCGAGATTTTGATGTTTTAGACCCTACTGAATCAAAAAACCATAATTTTAAAAAAGTCGGTCGGTCGTTCTGTCTGTCTGTAAGCTCGATAACTAAAGAACGCGTATGTATTTTTGACATTGACAGCTGTCACTTTGACATTGACACAGCTATCACTCCGCCATTTTAAATACGACACGATGGTATAAATGTTAGGATGTAACGATAAAATGTGAAAAATATAAAATTCATTTATGTTTACATGATAAAAAAAAATTGTTTTCGTTCCTACCATGTATAAGTTTGTAAAAATATGTATCTAACTATTTTAATTGCAATTTATGATCTCTGTAAAATATATTATTTTCATGTTGTTCCCGAATGGGGCACTTATTAAAAGGGCATTAAAAAATTAGTAAAAAAACTACTAGAATTTTTTTATTATTTTTTTGACATATATTTATTACTAATTATAAGAAAAAAATTATTTTTGATATAAATTGAAATTCGTGCAATAGAGGGTTAAGAGCAAAACATTTGTTTACAGAAATTCTTTTTTTGTTATTTCTCATAACTAATTAACCTGAGTTCTGATTAGCTACTTATATTAATATTTTAATTACTATTTAAATTTTTCATTATTTTAATCATATGACACTACCACTTTCGGTACTTCTAGTGATTTTTTAAATTTTTCGCTATAAAATTATTTTATTATTATTTTCAGCATAACGAAGAGACTGAAAAAAATTGTTACAAACAAAAATTAAGTACCCATTAAGAGCTTTCAGTTAAAAAAAAAAATTTGAAAATCTATCAACCAGAAGTCGAGATATAAGCGTTTTTACTTCCTTGTACGGAGTAATAAGGAAGTATTGTAATCCCGAAAAATTTCGGTTTTCAGATTTTGATGGAAATATCCGTTTTGACCTTTTCTGAATCCATTATGACTAGTTTCGTCGTGACGTCTGTACGTATGTACGTACGTATGTACGTATGTACGTATGTACGTACGGACGTATGTGTGTCGCATAACTCAAATACGGTTTGACGTAGAAAGCTGAAATTTTGTATTTAGGACTGTTATAGCATCTAGTTGTGCACCTCCTATTTTTGGTTTCAATCTATAAACCGGAAGTAGTACTTTTTAAAAATATTTTGATAAATAATTAATATTAGACAATTTTTTTTATTTTAAATGAAAGATTATGTGATTATTATCTACAATCGGTATTTTATATTAACATTTGTTACTACGTAAAATTTAAATGATTATGACATGACAGTGACAGTAGCAGTGACAATAGTAAAATATCGTTTATATCTTCTTCTGCAGTTTAAATAAAATGACTAAAATATATAGTAGCAGTAGTACTTATATATTAATATATTTGTATAATATAATTCTACATTTTAGTTATTAAGAAAAGTATGAACAGTTAAATAGGCGTACAAGGAAGTCATGTGGTGTCCACGTCAGATTTTTTGTTTTTATCCGCCATCTTGAATAATGGCGTCCTGCCAGCGTGTCTCCCAATCTTAAATCACTAATTAGGGTGTCCTTAACATGTATGCAAAGTGGCACCTTCTTATCACATTTTGCAGTGATTTTCAAAAATGTTTACTTATAATCACTGACGATCTTCCAATTTCAACACGAAATGCGTTAAAAACATAACCTCGGCCTCTTGCCGAGCTCAAATTAAAATTAAATTAATTTACTACATCATCTCTTATAAGAACTTTTTTCGATATTTGGCAAGATACAAGACCAAAAACTTTAAAAAATCACTATTTTAAATCATCTCACTGTATTCCTGAATTTTTCTTTTTGTTCCAGGCAATTCCCTTTACTTTCTAACATACACATATCTCAAGGAAAAGTTCATGATTCCTGGACAACCTACAAATCCACTTGTGGCTCTTTTCTGTGGTGGAATGGCGGGCGTGTCGCATTGGGTGATCGCTTTGCCTGGTGATACTCTGAAGAGCAGGATTCAAATATCACCTCCTGGAACGTATCCTGGAGGACTGAAGCAAGTGTTTGGTGAGCTGATGAAGCATGAAGGTATCACTGCTCTTCTGAGAGCTTTTTCTGCTCATGGGGCGACTTTTGTTGGATTTGAAGTTGCAGCAACGGCGTTCAGAAAAATTCGCGAGTTTAATAATAATGTAGTTTCATAATAATGTATTGTTTTTACATCAAAATTAAAAAATCTGCTGTGTCCGCCACAGTACTTCCCCGATTATAAGTTTTAATAACTTACTTTCGTAACGCCGTTAATTTTATGCTTTATTCTGCAAAATTTAAATAAATTTATCATTTTTCCCCAAACTATTTAAGTTGATACCAACTTCGGCATAATTTAAATACCATAAAAAATCTGATACTTATTCACTAAAAACTCACACTCGAAAATTTTAACCCGTCATAATATCTTATAGCCTTATAGAATATAACGCGGAAAGTAAAAACAACTGACCATTGTTTAAATGTTGTTATTGATTCTTCGACTAATATTTTTTTCCAGAAAACTTTAATTTGATAATACACTTGAACAAATTTGATTAATTTTTTGAGAAACAATAATTGATTATCGCATAAATGTCATTTTTTACATTTTTATTAAACTTATCTCCCCGAGAGCTTTAAATTGACACCAAACTCGGTATAATTTGAATAATGTATGATAAAAAAATTGACGATCAGTTAAAGCTTTAATTTGATACCACACACGATAGTATTTTAATAAAAATAAAATAAGATATGTTTATAAAGTTGGTACCACTGGTTGAATAAAAAAATTTGAGTAATTTTTTGAGAAACAATTGAAAATCGTATTAATGTCATTTTTTAAAAACTTATCTCCCTGAGCGATTCAAATTGACATCAAACTCGGTATAATTTGAATAATTTATAAAAAAAAAACAATTGACGATCATTTAAATGTTATTTTTGTTTTTCTACTAGAATTATTTTCCCAAGACCTTTAATTTGATACCACACACGATAGTATTTTGATAAAAATAAAAAAGTTTTGTTTATAAAGTTGGTACCACTGGTTGAATAAAGCTCATTAACGAACTTGAAGTCAGATTTTGGCTCAAGATCTTAAATATAAAATTTCAGTCCAAAATTCCAACGCGTTTTTAAGTTATCCAACATCCAGACAGACTAACAGACTAACAGACTAACAGACTAACAGACCGACAGACCGACAGACCGACAGACCGACTTTTTTTAAAATTATGTTTTTTGGGTTCAGTAGGGTCTGAAACGTGAAGATTCACCAAAATCTCGAACTGTCAAAAAATCACGATTACAATACTTCCCTCTATTACATAGATCGGGGAAGTAAAAATGTATGATTGAAATAAAAATGAATGTCACACTTTTTAACTCAAATTCCGAATATTATTTAGAAAGTATAGATTAACATACCTACTTGTATTTTTGTGTATAGGTATGCCAATGTAAATTTAAAATTAGATTTAAGAGTAGATATGTACGTAAGGGACTTGTTACCATCCGCTTATCTGTAAGGAAGGAATTGGAATCATGCAGTTGTGAGTGGATGAGCACGATTTAAGATCCTTACAACTTAGTTTGTGTCTGTATGTATGTGTGTATGGATGTTGTCAAGGCCGGATTTCTGTCTGTCGGCTCATTAGATATGAAGGTAAGTAGAAGGAATCCAAAAAAGGGTTCTTCAGCAAAAAAACGCCTTTTTTCACTTTCTTTATTGATTACATATAAAATAAGTCGACTTATACATATATATATATATTTGTAGGGTGTAAATAAAATGCGAGCTATAGGCGTTTAACATGGGAAATTAGTTTTTATTTGATTATCATATTCTAAAATTGTATAGCCCACTTTAATTTTTTACTGGCCCACCCTTGGCCCATCTAAAAAAATCCTCGTTACGTAATCTAAATTCTTTACCCACCTGAAAAAAATTACATCTATAAACAGAGCAAAAAGAAAACATGTAAATATAAAACCCCTCGAAAAATTATTTCTAACTACTACCCTGTATATTAACAATGTAAAATTAACTCATTAGTTCTACATATTGAACACAGCACTGGTTCTGTTCTATTCAGTTAAATGCAAAAGTTACTATGGTATAATCTCCACATTGAAACTAGAAACTACCTTCCTTCCCTGCCTTCCTTATATCTGTAAGTTAACAAACGCAGTTTGCCAGATGCCATCATGAACATTACAACAAACAGAACAGAACAGAACAGAACAGTAGGGCTCAAGCTCAACGCTGAAGTAAGAGGTAAGTCACAGAGCACTGACACAACTTTACACCTCACTATATCAACTCGGAAATCTAGACACGCGAATAGGAACATGTACCAAACATGTAAACTATCATCTTACCCTGACTATATATCATGTTACGGTGTTAGGAAGGAATGCCTGTGCTTGTGCAAGTCTCCGGTACAGGCAGACGGATGGAATTGCAAGTTTATCATTAAATGTCACTTGTTGTTTCCAACTTAACGTTCGTTTATTAGAATTTTAAATTGTTTGGTAAATTATGATGTGTTTGTTGATTTTAACAGAAGACAGATTACATCAAAGAGTTAAACCTTACTGTCCGTTTGGTTGTCTATCATTTCATTTTAATTAAAATCATACTTAATGCGTAAGTCTAATTTTCTTAGCTGGGTGCTGGATTGTTAATAGGTTTAAATTTTATTGAAAACTACTAATTTATAAATTCATTTTTATGTGGAATATTTTTCCAAAAAAATATTCCAGGACATTTCCTGGTGAATTTTTACAGGAATTTATTATAGAAGAACTCAGTAACGCTCGTGCTCCAACTGTCACACTAGTTTTTCAATGAAGTCCTTTCCACACTTGTATTACACTATTACTATACTATTAAAACACTATACAATCTTGCTTGTTTCATAGTAGTCTCATATAAAATCCGTTAAATCAGGTTATACAGGGTGTTTCTGTACTTATGGATCAAACTTTAAGGGTATATGTAACACGTTCTACTGATAACGAAACAAAATATTTTTTTCAAAAATTCGTCAAATTAAGGGTGGTTTACTTAAAGGAAATATGTTGAGTGGTTTCATAACTGTTTGTGTTGTTTTATTATATTTATACAACGCACGTAATTATCTAATCCAACGCTGTGATATTGTGTAATGAACAAATTTAATTATTTCTGTTTCTTTCACAGTAATAAAACCAGTGGCACACTTCATGTTTTCTTTAAGTAAACCTCCCTTAATTTTACGAATTTTTGAGAAATTCTTTTTGTTCCGTTGTCAGTAGAACGTGTTACATATAGGTACCCTTAAAGTTTGATCCATAAGTACAGAAACACCCTGTATAGTACTTATAAATTATGTAAAATCATATAATCTGTGTACATTTTATATTACTCTTCGGTTTAAACATCGCCTACGGCCTACGTTATTATTCAAGGCCTGGAAATGCAGGCCGGTTGCTAACAAAATATTGGGAACATATTTTGTTGCAAATTTTTACCGCAAATGATCAAATGGCGCTTTTAAGGGACCCGGTTCCGATTATTAATAAATCAGTTTTAATATTAAATTAAAATATATGTATCAAAAATATACCTACTATTGATTGTACGAGTATTATTTTCATCATTTTAGAAATTATTTAATTTTAATTCTGACATTTTAATGCATGATGTGACAGATTATTTTCTGTTTTAACGTATTTCACAGATAACTTAATTCTTAATTCACACTTCCGGTCTTCAACCGGGTTCCTTAAAAGCGCCCTCAATCGACCAAATTTTGCATTCAATTGTCCCTATAGTAACGAAAATTTTATTTCCAGGCCTTGAATAATAACGTACATAGGCGGTGGTTTAAATCTACATTATAAAATTAGTAGGTACCATCAATATGTTTGCAATGAGTTGTAAAACTAAATTTTCCTAGTTAAACATAAAGCAGCCCTGCGGCGTTCTTTCTTAACTCCAACTAAAATTCAACAAAATTTATTAGTCATAATCCTTCCTGCAAACTTGATTAAAACAAACGCCACGTCCTCGTGTACAAGAACATTATTACACTACAAAACTTGCGCACAACCACGAGTTGACGACACTAAAACCAACAAATACTCAGGTCGCTACTTGATCTGAATGCCAGGCAGCGGCGCTTCGATCTGACGTTCTTCGGTTCTTCCACCAAACTTCAGATTCAGATGTTTCGATTCGGAACGAAGTTAGTAATTAGAGTGTTCCATTTTGAACATAATCGGTTTGAGAACTTCGTTACCTTCAACTTGTAATGAACATCGAAACTCAAGAGGATAAGTTTTCACTACCAGTTTGCTAATGGACAGATCCGTTTTTCGTTCCCCTTTTCTGCTTTACGTTTTGTTAGTATTTGCTCAGATCAGGATACTTTGATCAATTAGTTTTTAATTATGGATGTTGGATGGTAGTTTTATTTATAGTTTCATAAAAGTTTTTAATCGGTATCGCGCTCGAACTATCAATTCATTTTTATGAAGCATCAATAATAATTATTGGCAGTAAATAGATAAGGTAAAAGTAAGTAGGTACTTTTAAACTACATAATAAAAAATCTGCTGTGACCAACACAGTACTTCCCCGTTCCCCGACTATAAGTTTTAATAACTTGCTTTCGCAAAGGCTTTAATTCATGCTTTATTCAGCAAAATGTAAATAGATTTACCTTTTTCCCGAACTATTTAAGTTGATACCAACTTCGGCACAATTTAAATTACATGTGAAAAAATCTGATGTGGCCAGCACAAGACCTTTCGCCACTCTACCCACTCTTTTTAGTTTTTACTTTTTATATTGTACTCACAACATATTTTTATCATTTTATGTAAACTGTAGAAGAAGATATAAACGATCTGTCACTATTTTATCACTGTCACTGTCATAATCAATTTAAATTTACGTAAAACAGTTCGATGTTAAGAATAAAGTTATAAATTTAAAAAATATGTAAATAAGTTTTTTCTCTAAATCAAGTTATTAGTAAAATACGAACCTTAAAAAGCAGGTTAACTCAAAAAATGGAAATTGCAAACTGTGCAATTTTCTTTAATTAATTTACAGTTTGAACTTTTCATTTTACGATTATTGTAAAGTAATATATAACACTAGGACTAGGTACCACATGGTACCAGTTTATGTTTATCTGAATTTTCACCTTTTGTAAAGTTGAGTTACCAATGTATTACATAATACTTAATTTTACACAAATTATTTCTTTAATTTTTTAACATTTCGAATCAGTACAAAGAATTTAATCGTACTCTATTTTGCTTATTAATGATACCTAGATTTATAGTGCACACCGTACCTACTTATATAACATGAATTCGACATCAATCAATACTTAATTTATTTCTGTCTAAAATTTGACTTACTGAACTGAATTAAATAATGTACCTACTTAGTTTCTTGAGTGAGAAATGAAACAATTTAGTTATAATCACAATAGCAAACGTTTATTTACCTTTTATTATACCTTATTACTTGCGTAGAAACAGAAATATGACTTCTGTCTGCAAAGGAAGCACAAGAACGACACATTATATCATCCCAAAGGTGTGAAAACTCCTTTTGTATTTTCTTGACGTCATTATTTTTTTTCATTTGCAAATAATTTCACACTAGTGCTAAAGATAATACAGGTAACAAGATCGTGCAAATTGTTGCGAGAACCTTGGAATTCAGTCAACTGAAGTTCGTACGTTTCTACCTGGTAACTTGATAATGAAATAACGTGAGAACATTATTATACTTACATACATTCATACAAGCCTTCGCCACGCGCAGTTTCAATCTGTGATGATATTACTTAATGCTTAGGTACGAAGAGATCCGCGTTTCGTGACAATAAATTATTGATTCTAACCAAACTTTCGAAAGTTTCTATTAAAGTTTTATTATCAGAAGCGAAATCTGAAATAAATCTTGTTTGTTCTTTCTATACTAAATTCGTAATGAAGTATCCAAGAATTAGCAAATCAAGAATATTTATCAAAGTAAGAAAGTAAATTATAACTAAAATCTGTGGTTGGTTTCCTGCTCCTACATTGAAATCGCATTCACGAGCATAATTTTAACCTGTTGAATAATAAATAAATAAATAAATATTGACGTGAGAGGTGTTGCAAGGGACCTTATACCTACTCTAGTTAAGAGACCCGTCTACCTCCTAAAATCCAGCATAAAATGTACGAGTGCTAACATAGCTAGTGTTTTGTGGCCAGTACAAGAATAGTAAAATTTTATTTCAACAAGGATCATATACTTACTTAAAAGTTTAATTGACAGTTGTGCTTTTTACTTCCTTGTACGAAGTAAGGAAGTATTGTAATCGCGAAAATTTTCGGTTCTCAGATTTTGACGGAAATATCCGTTTTGACCTTTTCTGAATCCATTATGACTAGTTTCGACGTGACGTCTGTACGTACGTACGTACGTATATACGTACGTACGTACGTACGGACGGACGTATGTGTGTCGCATAACTCAAATACGGTTAGACGTAGAAAGTTGAAATTTTGTATTTAGGACTGTTATAGCATCTAGTTGTGCACCTCCTATTTTTGGTTTTAGTCTACAAACCGGAAGTAGTACTTTTTAAAAATATTTCGATAAATATTTAATTTTAGACAATTTTTTTTATTTTAAATGAAAGATTATGTGATTATTACCTACAATCGGTATTTTATAAATATTTTTGTATCTGCTATCATTTAAAAATAATTAAAGTATATATTTATAATTTATAGTATTTCGGTATCTTGTAGTCCATGATCGATTAACATTTGTTACTACGTAAAATTTAAATGATTATGACATGACAGTGACAATAGTAAAATATGCTTTATATCTTCTTCTGCAGTTTAAATCAAATGACTAAAATATATTTGTGAGTATACTAGTATAATAAGTTAAAAGAATTTTTAATATTATTTTACATTTTAGTTATTAAGAAAAGTATGAACACACAAGGCGTACAAGGAAGTCATGTGGTGTCCACGTCAGATTTTTTAAATTTGGATTAAAAAAATCTGACGTGGACACCACATGACTTCCTTGTACGCCTTGTGTGTTCATACTTTTCTTAATAACTAAAATGTAAAATAATATTAAAAATTCTTTTAACTTATTATACTAGTATACTCACAAATATATTTTAGTCATTTTATTTAAACTGCAGAAGAAGATATAAAGCATATTTTACTATTGTCACTGTCATGTCATAATCATTTAAATTTTACGTAGTAACAAATGTTAATCGATCATGGACTACAAGATACCGAAATACTATAAATTATAAATATATACTTTAATTATTTTTAAATGATAGCAGATACAAAAATATTGATGAAATACCGATTGTAGGTAATAATCACATAATCTTTCATTTAAAATAAAAAAAATCTGCTGTGGCCACCACACGACCTCTCGCCTAATTCTGCTTATTCTACTAATCTAATAAATAGTTTTACTTACATTTTAATAGTTTCATCTTCATGTAATATGTAAACGATAATGTAAACCAATATGCAAGCAAAAGATGTCAACTGTACTGTCACTGTCATAATAATTCAAATTTTATGTAGAAACAAATTTCATATCATGGACAACAAGATAGAATATTAATTGTACTTTATTTTATTGTTAAATACTTCCAGATTCAGCAATTTGTATTTATAATTAACTGTACACATAGATAATCACAATTTCTTTTATTTTTAATTGCAAAAATTGTCATAAATAAATAATGTACCAATATATTTAAGGAAAACTTTTCCAAACTTCTAAAAGTACTACTTCCGGTTTGCAAATTTCTACCAAAATGTTATCCGGTGTTAAGATACTTATCAAAACCTTAAATAAGAAATTTGGTTATAAACGGTTTGATACTTTTTAAGTTATCGTGGACGAAAAATCCTCGGTTCATACAAACACACAAACACACGAACACACAAACACACAAACACACAAACACACAAACACACAAACACACACACACACAGACATCATCGTGAAAATAGTAAATTCGTATTCTAGAGACCCTGAAACGTGCTTATCCACCAAAAACTCATACTCGAAAATTTTGACCCATTACAATACCTCTCTTATAGAATATGAGGCGAGAGGTAAAAATTGTCTAAAATTAAATATTTATCGAAATATTTTTAAAAAGTACTACTTCCGGTTTGTAGACTGAAACCAAAAATAGGAGGTGCACAACTAGATGCTATAACAGTCCTAAATACAAAATTTCAACTTTCTACGTCTAACCGTATTTGAGTTATGCGACACACATACGTCCGTACGTACGTACGTACGTACGTACAGACGTCACGTCGAAACTAGTCATAATGGATTCAGAAAAGGTCAAAACGGATATTTCCGTCAAAATCTGAGAACCGAAATTTTTCGCGATTACAATACTTCCTTACTTCGTACAAGGAAGTAAAAATTGTGCATAATTGTAAAAATTCCGAAAATTTCAAAAAAAAAATCTGCTGTGGCCACCACACGACCTCTCGCCTAATTCTGCTTATTCTACTAATCTAATAAATAGTTTTACTTACATTTTAATAGTTTCATGTTCATGTAATATGTAAACGATAATGTAAACCAATATGCAAGCAAAAGATGTCAACTGTACTGTCACTGTCATAATAATTCAAATTTTATGTAGAAACAAATTTTATATCATGGACAACAAGATACTAGAATTTCAAAAAAATAGAATATTAATTGTACTTTATTTTATTGTTAAATACTTCCAGATTCAGCAATTTGTATTTATAATTAACTGTACACATAGATAATTAAAATTTCTTTTATTTTTAATTGCAAAAATTGTCATAAATAAATAATGTACCAATATATTTAAGGAAAACTTTTCCAAACTTCTAAAAGTACTACTTCCGGTTTGCGGATTTCTACCAAAATCTTATCCGGTGTTAAGATACTTATTAAAACCTTAAATATGAAATTTGGTTATAAACGGTTTGATACTTTTTAAGTTATCGTGGACGAAAAATCGTCGGTTCATACAAACGCACACACACACACACACACAGACATCATCGTGAAAATAGTAAATTCGTATTCTAGAGACCCTGAAACGTGCTTATCCACCAAAACCTCATACTCGAAAATTTTGACCCATTACAATACCTCTCTTATAGAATATGAGGCGAGAGGTAAAAATTCAATTTATGCAAACTTTGCACGGACATTATCTCATGATAGAAATTTATTTTTAAAATTATAAAAATGCACATCTGTACATATATTCTTTCTCAATTAATTTTTACTTCCTTGTACGGAGTAAGGAAGTATTGTAATCGCGAAAAATTTCGGTTCTCAGATTTTGACGGAAATATCCGTTTTGACCTTTTCTGAATCCATTATGACTAGTTTCGTCGTGACGTCTGTACGTACGTGCGTACGTATGTACGTACGTACGTACGTACGGACGGACGTATGTGTGTCGCATAACTCAAATACGGTTAGACGTAGAAAGCTGAAATTTTGTATTTAGGACTGTTATAGCATCTAGTTGTGCACCTCCTATTTTTGGTTTCAATCTACAAACCGGAAGTAGTAAATTTAAAAAAAAATTTGATAAATAATTAATTTTAGGCAATTTTTTTTATTTTAAATGAAAGATTATGTGATTATTATCTACAAACGGTATTTTATAAATTTTTCTGTATCTTCTATCATTTAAGAATAATTAAAGTATATACTTATAATTTAATATTTCGGTATCTTGTAGTCCATGATCGATTAACATTTGTTACTACGTAAAATTTAAATGATTATGACATGACAGTGACAGTAGCAGTGACAATAGTAAAATATCGTTTATATCTTCTTCTGCAGTTTAAATAAAATGACTAAAATATATTTGTGAGTATACTAGTATAATAAGTTAAAAGAATTTTTTATATTATTCTACATTTTAGTTATTAAGAAAAGTATGAACAAACAAGGCGTACAAGGAAGTCATGTGGTGTCCACGTCAGATTTTTTATAAAAACATTGTCTTGATAGTCCAGGAACTTTAGCATTTCACTTCGGAAAAATTCCAACCAAGCTGAAAATTTGTGTACATGTACCTTTAAGCTTCCTAAATAACCTCTGAAAAGTCCCACGAGTTCAGGGGTGGGCTTAACTTTTGACGGCTAAAAAACGGTAAAAAAATGATACTTTTTCAGTTTTTCATTTTTATAAACCTTTTAGTCCGGCCTCCAAATGAGAAAATCGGTTTGGACCTGGAAGTTGGGTACAACAAATATTTTATGATTGATTCTAGTACTATTTGATATACTGAATCATAATATGACGGGTGCCAGAGCGAGGCAACTCCGGGAAATTCGAAAAGAAAATGGATTTTTTGGGTTATTTGCCAATAACTACTAAACGGGTAGTTCTACATTTAAGATGGTCCAATGCATTTTTGTAGAGAATAAAATTTCCAAAAAAATGACACTTTGAACTGCTCTCTTCGATTAAACGTTTCTGAGATACACGCGTTCAAAATTTTCTTCGAGAGAAACTTGAATTTTTTTTTACTTTTTTATAATTTTTGTGTTTAATGACCTGTAACTTCTAAACAAATTAAAATTTAGATATCCGGTTTCTTTTATTAAATTCTGCAAACAGTTAAGCCAAAATTTTAAGATTTTGTTCGACAGAAACTTGAATTTTTTTTTACTTCTTTCATAATTTTTATGTTTAATGACCTGTATATGTGTATATCCGGTTTCTTTTATTAAATTTTGCAAACAATTCTCTATAAGATAGATTGTATGAAATTTTTCTTGAAGGCCTTAGTTAAGCCAAAATTTTAAGATTTTCTTCGAGAGAAACTTAAAATTTTTTTACTATTTTCATAATTTTTATGTTTAATGACCTGTAACTTCTAAACAAATTAAAATTTTTATATTCGGTTTCTTTTATTAAATTCTGCAAACAATTCTCTATAAGATAGATTGTATGAAATTTTAAGATTTTCTTCGAGAGAAACTTGATTTTTTTTACTTTTTTCATAAGTTTTGTGTTTAATGACCTGTAACTTCTAAACAAATTAAAATTTTGATATCCGGTTTATTTTATTAAATTCTGCAAGCAATTCTCTATAAGATAGATTATTTTAATTTTTTTTGAAGGGCTTAGTTAAGCCAAAATTTTAAGATTTTCTTCCAGAGAAAATTGAAATTTTTTAGCTTTTTTCATATTTTTTGTTTAATGACTTATAATAATTTATGAACTAAAGTTTTACTTTTTACTACGATTTAGCAGAGCTAAAGTTATTCATTATTGTACGATTTCATAAAAAATAAATTTATTATTCATAAATAAAGTACTTACCTATTATATTACATTTGCATTCATTACAGTAATTATTTATAGGAATAATTATGTTACTCGTCTGCGGCTCGTGTAATAATAACAATTATAATGAATCATTAAACAAAAGTTAAAAAATTATCAACAACTACACAATGAACGGCAGATACTGTAGGTACTGTACTACGAACACGACGTGCTACGCGCTGAACGGTCCGTGCGTTTTTCTTTCTTACATTATAAAATTCATAACTCGTAATCTAGTCAACCAATTATATTGATTTCTTCACTAAAAATAATTTTGTTTGTCTTGACGAGACCTCATAGCGGTAAGATCGACTGGGACGAAGATATAAGCAAAAAACCGAAAAAAGGTAATTTTTTCACCGTTTTTTGGCTGTCAAAAGTTAAGCCCACCCCTGGACTCGTGGGACTTTTTAGAGGTTATTTGGGGAGCTAAAAGGTACGTGTATACAAATTTTCAGCTTGGTTGGAATTTTTCCGAAGTTTTGCCCATTTTTCGTCTAAAGTTCCTGGACTATGAAGTCAATAATAAACTAACAGTTTACTCGCAACGAAAACGCTTTAACAGTACTTTTAAACTTCAAAATGAGATTGGATAGCTAGGGTGCGGTAAAGTACGAGTTTCGGGCTGGTTGCAGGCAGTCGTAGTAGTGGGATAGTGGGAAAAAGAATAATTCCAGATCTGATCTAAAAAATCTGACGTGGACACCACATGACTTCCTTGTACGCCTATTAAACTGTTCATACTTTTCTTAATAACTAAAATGTAGAATAATATAAAAAATCTGACGTGGCCACCACAAGACCTCCCGCAATACCTACTTTATTCTTTTAACTTATTATACAAATATATTAATATATAAGTAGGTACTACTACCTACTACTATACTCACAAATATATTTTAGTCATTTTATTTTAACTGCAGAAGAAGATATAAAGCATATTTTACTATTGTCACTGTCATGACATAATCATTTAAATTTTACGTAGTAACAAATTAATTTTAATCGATCATGGACTACAAGGTACCGAAATACTAAAATATAAATATATACTTCAATTATTCTTAAATGATACCAGATACAAAAATATTTATAAAATACAGATTGTAGGTAATAATCACATAATCTTTCATTTAAAATAAAAAAATTTGTCTGAAATTAAATATTTATCGAAATATTTGAAAAAAGTACTACTTCCGGTTTATAGATTGAAACCAAAAATAAAAGGTGCACAACTATAACAGTCCTAAATATAAAATTTCAACTTTCTACGTTTAACCGTATTTGAATTATGCGACATACATGCGTACGTACAGACGTCACGACGAAACTAGTCATAATGGATTCAGAAAAGGTCAAAACGGATATTTCCATCAAAATCTGAAAACCGAAATTTTTCGCGATTACAATACTTCCTTTTTACTCCGTACAAGGAAGTAAAAAAGATCCAATGACAAAAATTGATCTATGATCTTAATTAAACAACACTGTCATGACTATGACTCAGCAAGTTCTGTGTAGAACATAATATACACATACTTTCTCTCCCTTACCTACCCGACCATCATTGGTTGCACGAACAGTAAGTAAGTATGTAAAATTCTATATTGGTCACGTATTGGTTAATTTGCAAAAATCAGATCGTAAATATTTCTGGACATTAAAAATGGTCGACTTTTGCAGAAAATGATTACATGTCAAGAACATAACTGTATCCATATCAAAAATAAAATCAATATCCACTAGTTCTTATAGTATAAAGGTGTAGGTGTAGGTTACAAAATAGAATGTGTTATTGATCATTATTATATTATTTATTAATTGATAATATAGGTATCCTTTTTACCTCCCGCTTACCTGTATTGGAATCTTGCAAAAATTCGAGTTGTCAGTTTTAAGTGGATGAGTACGAATTAGGATCCTTCCTTATCCTTACAACTCATTTTTGATAGATTCACGATGATGTCTGTTTGTATGTATGTATGTTTGTGTGTGTGTGTGTGTGTGTTTGGGGGGAGGGGGTGTATGGATTTGGTCCGAATCGCCGGAGGTCGGATAACTCAAATACGAATTACCAAAAAAAAAAAAAATTGCTAATTTACATTTGTATACGAATTGGAAGAGATGCTAAGATTTTGGTACAAATACCTTGACCAGAAGTGGTATTTTCTTGAAGCATTCTAATATTTTTTGCACAAAAATATAGGAACTTCTACGATAATTTAGTTATTTGTCATACGACATTTTTGAAAGAACAAAAATCTTACAATATTTATTTAAGAACTTTTCTATATCTCTTACCAAGAAAGCAAAACTATACACCTAATATATTTATAGCCTAATGCTCACTCAATAATTATTGAGCAAATAATAATTAACTTCTAAGAATTCAGATAATACATTAACATTTTAAACAAGAAAATGCACTTACGTGTGAATAATTACGCAATATATAATATCCTGTTTGAAAAAAATATCGCCAACGTACCTATTTATTAAAACATAAATTATTTGTCTATTATCAATTTATCACAAATCACAGCTATTATATTCCTAGCAGCAGCTAGCAGATGCAGTGAAGTATAAATAAAAATATTCTGTCACAAATGAATTGCAACATTGCATTTTGCATTCACTGCAATTGAACACTTATAATTTTTACAGAGATTGGAACTTGGAACAATAATAAACAAATAGCTATTGCCGTAGACCTAAATTTAATAAACGAAATATTAAGCAATAAAAAATTGGTAAATGTATTTACGATACGACAGTTAAAAATATAGGTTGTCAATGAATTTTTCGTCGATATTACTACTATATCATGTAAAATTTATCGTCAAATCGGTTAACTTTAAGTTTTAACTTAAATTTTTATATTTAATTGCATTTTACCAGTTTGTTGTAAGGAAAAAATGATGTTTTACAATTTAAGCTGAACAAACTATACAAATTTTAATTGGTCCAAGTTAGCACAATATGTTATGCTATTGTCTGTTTTAAATCAACATGACATTTTTCTTCTCTACCTACATCTTTTGAAACAAACTACTGTAAAATGTTATTCCAAACAACGTGCTTTGAATTTACGCTTTCTACTTTTATGTTATCTTTTGGATAAATAGAAATTTTTAATCCAAATTTATGCATTTACATCATATTTACATTATTATTCTATATACGGGTAGTATTTGTGAAGAAATAGGCCAAAATAATTAGCAATATTACACATAATTATGTTTATAAAGAATAACAGGTTTGTTTAACTTTCATTATAAAATGACAATAAACATCACATCATAATAATTATGTATTAAAAATAAACTATCACTAGAAAACATAAACAGCAAGTACAAAGTTTGCACATATATAATAAATAAGGTAAAATAATAAAACAGCTAATTTTTAGAAATGTATAGGTACATGATAAATAGTGTTGAATATAATATGTCTTACGTAATTTTTTCACCTGTTATAATATGTATAGTATACGTGAACTTGTGACTCATTATGTCTTATGTCTGAATGTCTGTACTGTATTAATTATTGCAATGTCTGGAAAACGACATTGAGAAAATGCATTATTAGATTTTCAAATGACGTCGAAATATAAAAATATCTCTATTATTTCACCATTGAATGCAATTTATTAATCTGCACTGAAATAGTACACTTCACTTACTTCAGGTTAAGAGTAAAAACGCAGACAATTTGAATCACACAATTTTATTTTATTATTTCAATTTATAAACAACTAGATATGTACTTCAAACAGACGATCCTATTTGTATTTCGTTTTTAACCCAAAAATTTTATAATCGGGCACAACATTTCCGACTAAAACCTCTGAAATGTCGAGAAATTTCCTAATTGGCTCTAGACTTGCTTATGTTTATGTATAGGTAGGTATTTCGTTTTTATTAAATTTTGCAAAAAAGTGCAGAACGTGTAGTTTCTCCCAGACAAAAAATTGTTTTGTCTACAATCGTTATACAATATGAACATTGTTATTCAACTTTTAGTGCGACGAAGTATTGTTTTGTCCCACTAGTGCGACAAAAACATGAAACTATTAAATTTATTGCGTCTAATTGAGAACATTTTGTTTGAAATTTTTTGTTTTTTGTTTATAAACGTTGTCATTATGATGATCGATAACCACGATTTCATTGTTATAAACACGGCAAATAATAATAATTTTTAAATTAGCCATATTGACGTTATACGATTGTTGACAAAATATTGTGTGCACCTCATTGGATAGAGCTCTTGTTTGTTGCCTTTGGCGAGTAGTCAATCTAGGCTTCGCCTTGACTAAACAAATTTCTCGCCGCGTGCAACAAACAATGCTCAATGCTCTATCCGTACTTGATACACAAATAATTATTATTTTAAAGATAACTAGGTAGGCAGGTATGCGTATTTTATTTAGAACCAAACATTCATTACTGTTTAATGGAATATTTTAATATAAATTACTTAATATGAACCAATTTAAGTAGGAAGTGTCTAACGCCACACAGCGTGAACCTAGCGTGAACGGTGAACCTAGCGTGAACCTGGCGTGAACCTAGCGTGAACCTAGCGTGAACGTAGTGTGAACCTAGCATGAACCTAGCGTGAACCTAGCGTGAACGTAAGAAAAATTGGTTTAACGCATGTTTGAAGAACCTAGCGTGAACCTAGCGTGAACGATTTCTGTTGGACTCAAGGAAGGGTTTTGTTAGCATAGATTAGTTTATGTCAAAAAACGGATTTCTGTTGGATTCAAGTAGGGTTTGTTAGCATAGATTAGTTGTTTATGTCAAGAAAACGGAATTCTGTTGGACTCAAGAAGGGTTTTGTTAGCATAGATTAGTTTATGTCAAGAAAACGGAGTTCTGTTGGACTCAAGAAGGGCTTTGTTAGCATAGATTAGTTTATGTCAAAAAAACGGTTCACGATAGGTTCACGCTGTGTGGCGTTAGCTCATGCCATTTAAGTATACATACTTACCCATGCATTAATTACTTAGTGAGCCTTTTCATCTTCTTTGAATTCGAACTTTAAAGTCTTGACATGATTGATTCCAACAAAAATTAATTTTTGTCCTTCATGAAAAGTAAATTTTTTCATGGCTGTTTTGCGTGACTCATTTCCTATGCGGATATGCATACGCAAAGTAGAAACTTGCAAGGTGTAAGAATAGGCGTGCAGAAAAATTCCCTTTCGCAAAGTACAATTTGCGTGCGCAAAGTTAATTTTTCCGCACACCTTGTCTCGCACGCTTACTTTGCGCACATATTTCCGTATACGTAAAATTTATATGATATTCTTGCGCATTGTTGACAAAATTTTGTCAAAAGTCAAAAAAAAATGAATAAAATTAATTTGCATATCTGCATTTGTAAAATATTGCATATTTGTGTAATTTTGTGGATATATTGGGCATATTTTGGCCTTATTTCATAGTACAGTAAAATTAGGTTTTAAATGGGAACTAATTCCGATAAAGCTGAAATTTGGTATATAGCTTCGTATTACCTCTCTTATTAACATACTAAAAGTCCCCTACAATCCGAGTGGTGCGTCAGCCGCCATATTGGAAAGATGGCCGCCGTTTTAAGTTTTTTACATTTTACTCGTTAGGGGGTCACTTTACAGCAAAATTTCAAATTAATAAATTGTAGAGCAGAAAATTCTCTACAAAACACATATTTACAGTTTTCACGTACCGTGAACGGTAAGCGAGAAAAATGCGACAATACATCTTCTAAATTCGTAGTCAGTGTAATTTTTGTTGAACAAACCATGAATAAATCTACTATAACATAAAATGTTATTATAATAATATATGCAATTGATAACACAAACATTATGTTATAATTTTTTTTTTGAATAAGTATTTTTATTAATTTATTAAAGGTTTACCCCTTTCCACACCACTTGGTGTACGTAGTACAACGCTTTTGCAATAATATCATAACCTTGTTTCATGATACAAAAACGGCTGTAACTTTTTAAGGAATAATAAAACCGACTTTCGGTTTGAAGCATTCGATTTGACAGACATTTATCTATCAAAAGTATTGTTAACAACATTTTTGGGGAGTAAAGATTAGCCATAATTTCAAGAAATAAATTAAGAATTTTTTATTTTATTAATTTCTTGTGTTTAATCAACTTTGAATACTAAACGAATTTGAATATCGAATATCGACTTCCGGATTTAAATTTCGGACATTTTTCTATTATATACATTATTATAAAAACTTTAAAAAGTTTTGTCCAGGCTGAAATTTAAGGTTCTTTTCCATGAGACAATAGTGAAATTTTAGATTGATTATTTTTAACTGTGTTTAATTAACTGTAATTTCTTAACGAATCAAGATATCGGTTTCCGGCATTGGATTTCTGAGATATTTTTCTGTTAGGTACATTATACAAAAAAAATTTTATGGCTTTGGTTAGCCCCTAATTATAATTCTTTTTCCGATAGAAAATAGTGAAATTTTAATATTGTTTTAGTTTGCTGTGTTTAATCAACTGTAATTTCTTAACGGATTAAGGTATCGACTTCCGGATTGAAAAATCGAATTTTTCAGACATTTTTCTAGTATACACATTATTATAAGAACTTTTAAAAGTCTTTTCCAGGTCGAAATTTATAGTTTTTTTCCGGAAGACAATACTGCAATTTTGGATTGATCATTTTTAACTGTGTTTAATTAACTGTAATTTCTTAACTAATCAAGATATCGACTTCCGGTGTCCGGCATTGGATTTCTCTGACATTTTTTGTAAGACACATTATACTCAAGATTCGTTAAAAAATTACAGTTAATGAAACACAAGAAATTCAAAAAATACTACAATTTCACTTTTTCTTTTTGAAAAAAAGTTTAAATTTTGACCTTACTAAGGCCGTTAAAAGTTTTTAAAATAGTGTGTTTTAGTAAAAAAAAGTTAAAAACTTTACATGCTGGAAGCCAGAAGACAATATTCAAATTCGTTTAAAGTGAATCTTAATTTTATTTTTTGAAATTGTGGCTAATCTATGACCTGCGTCCCCCAAATATTGTAAACAATAATTTTGATAGAAAAATGTCTGTAAAATCGAATGATTCAAACCGGAAGTCGGTTTTATTATTCGTTATAAAGTTACAACCATTTTAGTGTCATGAAACAAGATAATGGTATTATTGCAAAAGCGTTGTACTATGTACACTAGCTGGTGTGGAAAGGGGTAAACCTTTAATAAATTAATATAAATACTTATATTTTTTTTAAATTGGTAACATAATGTTTGTGTTATCAATTGCATATATTATTATAGTAATATTTTATGTTATAGTAGATATATTCATGGTTTATTCAACAAAAAGTACACTGACTGCGAATTTAGAAGATGTATTTTCGCATTTTTCTTGCTGACCGTTCATGGTACGTAAAAACTGTAAATATATTTTTTGTAGAGAATTTTCTGCTCTACAATTCATTAATTTGAAATTTCGCTGTAAAGTGACCCCCTAACGAGTAAAATGCAAAAAACTGAAAACGTCGGCCATCTTTCCAATATGGCGGCTGACGCACCACTCGGATTGTAGGGGACTTTTAGTATGTTAATAAGAGAGGTAATACGAAGCTATATACCAATTTTCAGCTTTATCGGAATTAGTTCCCATTTCGAGCAAAATTAAGTCTAATTTTACTGTACTATCAATGCATATTACATGTAGGTACATTTTATCAAATTTCCCTGCATATAATCCGCACTTTACTAATAAAATAAGACCCCGTATAGCTTATTTGTGATTTCCCTTTCCTACCTCCACGCGCGCACCACCAAATTTCCAAGTCACGTTTTGACTTTGCGACTTGGCACTCGTTCCGGCATTTAGCCGCTGCAAAACGAGAAAACGACAGAGAAAGCTCCAAATATCAAGCAGCAGGAGCCTCTACGCCACGTGGCACGTGGAAAGCGCCAAAGCGAGGGGAGAAACACAGACAATCTAATGTAAAATGTTAAATAATTAACTATGACGTTGCACAACCAAAAGTTCTTCTGACCCGGTGAATAATTCACACTCTTGCTGGCAGTTTCCGGCGGCGGCACCGGCGACAGAGTTGCACGAAGAGGAAGATCTGAGTGGAGCGTTAATTCGTTTATTCATTTAACCTCAATTATATTTTGCACGTCATTTAAGTTATGTTGTATTTAATAGGTTTAAAGGTTAGATTTCAGGTGTATTGTTTATTTGATAAGTACACCATGTGTGAAGATTAAAATTTAAAAATGACTTTTGCATTATCTACTTTCTTTATTATACATTATTTTAACTATTTAAACGTTTCAAACAGGCGCGGATCCAGAGGGGTGGTCACGGGGGTCATGACTCCACACCCCTTCCCCCAAGTATTGACAAAAAAATTAACTCACAAAATAATAGAAACGTAAAATATAAAATTATGTGGCTGTTATTTTTATTATTAATTGTAAACAAATCTAAATTATTGATTTAATAATATTGAATTGCTTTGAATTTTTTATATGGGTATAATTTTTAACACAGAGCGAGAGAAGTGCTACAAATTATTCAGTTGCATGACATTTATAACTACCTAAACGACAGTAAAACATCCTTTTTCATAACCAAAAGTGAATTACCAATATTTTATTTTGAATGGGCTGAAGAAAAAATTTTGCGCATAAAATAGCAAAAAACATGAAACTTCACATCCCTTAAAAAGTGTAACTTTTAATTATGAGGCATTTGACCTTGAATGAAAAAAAATTGCCTGTGGTGCATTTTTGAATTACCAATATTTTATTTTGAATGGGATGAAGAAAAAATTTTGCGCATGAAATAGCAAAAAAACATGAAACTTCCCATCCCTTAAAAAGTGGAACTTTTAATTATGAAGCATTTGACATTGAATGAAAAAAAATTGCCTACGGTGAATTTTTTCCGTATTCATTAATAACATTTCTTCAAATTTGACTCTCCCCAAAACGAAAATCTGGATTCCCGCCTGGTTTCAAATACAAAGATATTAAATTCCAATTAGGTTAGTTATGTAGAAAACTGTTCTTATTATTTTGCTTGGTCTTGGTCTTACAATTGGTCTTACTGTACTTAATTACAACAGTTAGAGTAAGTCCGGAAGAGTTGGCCACAATTCGATTTTTTAAAATTATCAACTAATTAAAAATTAATAACTAACCAAGTTATTAAGGTTCACATATAAATATTATTTAAAAAAACATTAATATGTTTTAACACTAAAAAAATACAAAATAAAAATGTTCATAATTTTTACTTCCTTGTACGGAGTAATAAGGAAGTATTGTAATCGCGAAAAATTTCGGTTTTCAGATTTTGATGGAAATATCCGTTTTGACCTTTTCTGAATCCATTATGACTAGTTTAGTCGTGACGTCTGTACGTACGTGCGTGTGTACGTGCGTACGTACGGACGTATGTGTGTCGCATAACTCAAATACGGTTAGACGTAAAAAGTTGATATTTTGTATTTAGGACTGTTATAGCATCTAGTTGTGCACCTCCTATTTTTGGTTTCAATCTACAAATCGGAAGTAGTAAATTTTAAAAAAATTTCGATAAATATTTAATTTAAGACAAATTTTTTTATTTTAAATGAAAGATTATGTGATTATTACCTACAATCGGTATTTTATAAATATTTTTGTATCTGGTATCATTTAAGAATAATTAAATTATATATTTATAATTTAGTATTTCGGTATCTTGTAGTCCATGATCGATTAACATTTGTTACTACGTAAAATTTAAATGTTTATGACATGACAGTGACAATAGTAAAATATGCTTTATATCTTCTTCTGCAGTTTAAATAAAATGTGAGTATACTAGTATAATAAGTTAAAAGAATTTTTTATATTATTCTACATTTTAGTTATTAAGAAAAGTATGAACAAACAAGGCGTACAAGGTTGTTGGTGCAAATCTATATTTTTGAAGATTGGTCATACGAGGGGTGTTTTTTATATTCGCGGAATGGATAAGTTGGCGGTGGAAAAACAATTATTTAAATTGTTATTGTTATTATTAATAATTATTGTCAATAATTATTTCTGGGTAGAAACGTCAATTTTCATTTCGATATTTATAATAGTTATCTCACTGCAGTTAAAAATTCAAGTTAATAAAGCAGATTTTTTGAAACGACGAGGAAAGTTGGCAAAAGGTGTTCTTCTCCTCCATGATAATGCGCCTGTTCACAGGCCTCGCGTTGTGGTGTCTGCTCTGACGTCGTGCGTCTTTGAAGAATTGAATCATCTACCATACAGTCCTGATCTGGCCCCCAGTGACTATTTTTTATTTCCCAACCTGAAAAAGGACCTGCGTGGAAGGCGTTTTGAGAACGAAATGTCGTTGCATTTTGAGAGTAAATCAAAAATTATTTTTTAGAAGGTTTACAAAAATTAATCATGCGGTGTAAAAATGTATTACTGTTCGAGGAGATTATATTGAAAAATAAAAATATAATATTAAGAAAAATATTTCTCATTAGACTCCATTCCGCGAATATAAAAAATCTGACGTGGACACCACATGACTTCCTTGTACGCCTTGTTTGTTCATACTTTTCTTAATAACTAAAATGTAGAATAATATAAAAAACTCTTTTAACTTATTATACTAGTATACTCACAAATATATTTTAGTCATTTTATTTAAACTGCAGAAGAAGATATAAAGCATATTTTACTATTGTCACTGTCATGTCATAATCATTTAAATTTTACGTAGTAACAAATGTTAATCGATCATGGACTACAAGATACTGAAATACTAAATTATACATATATACTTTAATTATTTTTAAATGATAGCAGATACAAAAATATTTATAAAATACCGATTGTAGGTAATAATCACATAATCTTTCATTTAAAATAAAAAAAATTGTCTTAAATTAAATATTTTACGAAATATTTTAAAAAAGTACTACTTCCGGTTTGTAGACTGAGACCAAAAATAGGAGGTGCACAACTAGATGCTATAACAGTCCTAAGTACAAAATTTCAACTTTCTACGTCTAACCGTATTTGAGTTATGCGACACACATACGTCCGTACGTACGTACGTACGCACGTACGCACGTACGTACAGACGTCACGACGAAACTAGTCATAATGGATTCAGAAAAGGTCAAAACGGATATTTCCGTCAAAATCTGAGAACGGAAATTTTTCGCGATTACAATACTTCCTTACTTCGTACAAGAAAGTAAAAACACCCCTCGTATGTTTAACTAATTTTTTTATGTGCTTAAGAAGTCTATTTTTCTAATTCCAGCAAATTTTGTGCTCTACAATTTATTATTAACAGTTTTTACTTCCTTGTACGAAGTAAGGAAGTATTGTAATCGCGAAAAATTTCGGTTCTCAGATTTTGACGGAAATATCCGTTTTGACCTTTTCTGAATCCATTATGACTAGTTTCGACGTGACGTCTGTACGTACGTACGTACGTACGTACGTACGTACGTACGTACGTACGTACGTACGGACGTATGTGTGTCGCATAACTCAAATACGGTTAGACGTAGAAAGTTGAAATTTTGTATTTAGGACTGTTATAGCATCTAGTTGTGCACCTCCTATTTTTGGTTTCATTCTACAAACCGGAAGTAGTAAATTTAAAAAAAAAATTGATAAATAATTAATTTTAGGCAATTTTTTTTATTTTAAATGAAAGATTATGTGATTATTATCTACAATCGGTATTTTATAAATTTTTCTGTATCTTCTATCATTTAAGAATAATTAAAGTATATACTTATAATTTAATATTTCGGTATCTTGTAGTCCATGATCGATTAACATTTGTTACTACGTAAAATTTAAATGATTATGACATGACATTGACAGTAGCAGTGACAATAGTAAAATATCGTTTATATCTTCTTCTGCAGTTTAAATAAAATGACTAAAATATATTTGTGAGTATACTAGTATAATAAGTTAAAAGAATTTTTTATATTATTCTACATTTTAGTTATTAAGAAAAGTATGAACAAACAAGGCGTACAAGGAAGTCATGTGGTGTCCACGTCAGATTTTTTCGTAATATTAATCATTTTCGAGATAAAAATGAAAAACAATAGACGGCGGTCATTTTTTCAAAATTGCGGACGAAGCTCCAGTCCATTCGATTGAAACTTCTAGTAAGTTTTTAAAAAAATCCAGCTTACTTCTAATTTTGTCCACTAAACTACAAAATATGATCTAATTTGACTAGACTACTAAGTTACTTTTTACCTCTCGCCTCATATTCTATAAGAGAGGTATTGTAATGGGTCAAAATTTTCGAGTATGAGTTTTTGGTAGATAAGCACGTTTCAGGGTCTCTAGAATACGAATTTCATATTTTCACGATGATGTCTGTGTGTGTGTATGTATGGACGTATGGACGTATGTATGTATGAATTATGTGACGATTTTTCGTCCACGATAACTTAAAAAGTATCAAACCTTTAATAACCAAATTTCATATTTAAGGTTTTAATAAGGATCTTAACACCGGATAATAATTTGGTAGAAATTCGTAAACCGGAAGTAGTACTTTTTGAAGTTTGAAAAAGATTTTCTTAAATATATTGGTACATTATTTATTTATGACAATTTTTGAAATTAAAAATAAAAGAAATTGTAATTATCTTTGTGTACAGTTAATTATAAATACAAATTGCTGAATCTGGAAGAATTTAAAATAAAATAAAGTACAATTAATATTCTATTTTTTTGAAATTCCAGTATCTTGTTGTCCATGATATGAAATTTGTTTCTACATAAAATTTGAATGATTATGACAGTGACAGTACAGTTGACATCTTTTGCTTGCATCTTGGTTTACATTATCGTTTACATATTACATGAACATGAAACTATTAAAATGTAAGTAAAACTATTTATTAGATTAGTCTCGAGATTGTAGAATAAGCAGAATTAGGCGAGAGGTCGTGTGCTGGCCACAGCAGATTTTTTAAAATTTGAACTAGGTAGTTTTAAATAAATAGTTAATAACAATTTTTTTTCACTACTTTTTTTAAACTATTTCAGTTATGGCCTGTTCTTGTCTATTGTTCTGCTCAAAAATAACGAATGTTGAAATTAAAATAGGTAGGTAAAAATAGTTAGGTAGGTACCTACTACCGAAAGTTAATATTAAAACAAATCAATTAAACTTTAAAATTGAATAATGTGTAGGTTTCAATATTCATATCAATTCACTTTGAAAAAATCTTTAGTAAAATAAAAAAATTGAAAAGGATGCTATTAAACTTTCTTTATGTTTACCCAGATTTTTAAATTTGAAAAATAATTATTAATAACATTCTCTAAAATTCTGGAAAGTTAATACCGAGGTTGATACCTACTTTCATGACCGATTAGCAAAATTATAACAATTTGCAAAATATGTATCCCATAATGAAAACTGTTCTATTATTTTAATTCATAATATCAATTTTGTAAGAATATATAAAAATAAGGGTAATCAATTACCCTAAATCTCTTCAAAACCATTTTTATTAAATGGTTATTATGAATGAATTTTATTTTCAATTTTACAAAAATCTAAAGTATGTTGCATGTAGCAAAAGTAAGTCTTTTCTTTTCATTTCGTCATGGTTTATGTATGTACTTCGTGAGTAGAAATAAAATATTTCTTTATGTGCTGTGACTAAGTACACGAAACGTTAAAACTGTAAAACAGATAATTTTACTTTATCTTTATACTCGAAAGACAGAATTAAATTAATGGTGCGTGACTTAATAACAATATATCACAATTATTTTATCGCTAAAAGTTTTTCCACTGATACTTTATGCCAATAATTTATTTGTATAGTTTCAAAAATTTGTAAATTTATTTATTTTGATATATTTCATACGAAGGTTGAAATAAAAATATTGCCAAGCTGGAATATAACAACTTTTTTTTTAATACATCAAAATTGTATTTAGAATCTTACAATAATGATCAATATTATTCCTTGGCTATTTTTTTCATAAATTGAAAACACAGTACGGGAATTCAGCCAATTTATTTTAAATCACACTTTCAGCCAGTGCCAGCGCTAGACTTTTAAATTTGGAGGGCAACAGGGACCAGAAAAAATTTGGGGGCACACTTCTTTTTAATTAATTTTTGTACTATAATTTAATATTTCTTCAAAATAATTTATAATATTTGCCATTGCTTTATATTTGCGACTTACCTATAACATAATAGGCGTAATACTTATTTATGTATTAAGGACACAATGAAAATATTACAGCACGAGGGAATATTTAAAGCGCGACGCGCAGTAGAGTTTTAATTTTCACGAGAGCTATAATCTTACTTGTGCCCATGGTACATACAATGTTTTATTTTATTTTAATTCTCGAAATTTAAGAATTCAAGAGGTTAATAATTCATTATCGTTCTCTGGCGTTGTGAATATTAGGTATGCTGTGGTTTCTATGTATGTAATGTAACATACATTGTATGTGTTGCTATATTGTTTGTTTGTAAAAAAAAAATTAATTTGTCAAATGAAAATGTTACGTGGGGTAAGTGCATGTGCCTATTATTCTAAAGAATTATTAGACAAAAAATAGGAAAAGAGAATAAAATAGATTATTTATTATTTATTTTCTATTTTATTCAATTATTATTTATGCTACTATTCTACTTAAATTCATTATATTCTTACAATAATCTTTCTTAGCACCCACATACAAATAATTATGTTTAGACTTTTCATTTCAAACTTTGCTACTGTGCTTAAAATTAAAACAAACAAATCCTCTTACTCTTTAGTTAAAGGAATAAATTTTCTGAGTAATAAAAAGAAAGAGTAACATGAATTCCATAATTATATACCGCAGCGTCTAAATTGAGAATATCAAAGTAATCTGTTGACAAGATTAGTTAAAGTAAAGTATAATACTTTACTTTAACTAATCATGTTTCTTTGAATGGACATTATTGTAAAAGAACAAATTAGATGATTTACTTATTTGCTCATAAATTAAATATAATCAATAAGAGCCAGAAAAAATGTGGCTTTAACTCGTTTTTAATATTTTAAATATTTATTTTATCAAAGAGATACTTATTGATAGGTTGGTTAATGTTTAATTCATTTATTCAAAGATTTTTAATATGATCCTTTCAATTTTTCAATCCTGATGAAGGCACACGGAGTTTTTGTTTGAGTTTTAAATAATATTTATTTCTTCCTGTGAAATAAAGTTACATTTTTCAAAGGCCTAGGCCGCAAAATGGAATTTTTCGGTTTATAACAAGGCCATTGCTAGATAACCTCATTTTTAAAATAAATATATTGCTGACATTTGAAATTTGACATTTACTGAATAAAATGGTTAAATGAAGCACAAGCATTTGAAAAGATAGAGTATGAAATAAAATTTTATACCTACCTCTGTATCTCAGACAAAAAATGTCGGCCGTAAACTACTTGCTTGTACCTTAATGTTTCACTTTTTGTCCTATGCAAAAGAACTATTTACGAACGCAATCAATAAATAACGTTAATTATCATTATTTTTGTTTTAATTAAAAATTAACAAACCAATATAACCTTCTTTAAAATGCATTTTAAGTTTAATTGCATCAAAATAAATTCTTTCGAATTGCTCAAGAAAAATTGACGAATTCGCTTTCTGGAGTAGGCATTTCCTCATTATAAATAAATTAGGTGAAACTCTTTTCGCAATGCTGTTTGCTTCTTTGGCTGGCTGCACATTGTTGTAAAATTTAAATAGTTTTTAAAAACTGTTTTAAAGCACAGTTTTATCTTAAAACGTAAATTATTGTAGTTAACTGTTATAAAAATTAGTCAGTGCGCAACACGCGCAGCTAAAGTATCTAGGTACAGAAACTAAAACATTTTATTTCTTAATTAAAGACGGCAAATAATTTCTAAATTGTAAGCTTCGTAATTGAATAAATTTTTTATTACTAGTATATCAAAAAAGTATCGCACTTTTATTATTATTCTTGTGAACTCAGCCAATTAATTAGTGAAAATAACTGCTCACACTATAACTAATCCTTGCCTAAACTTTCTTATAAACACACATGGTTATGTATGTTAATAGTAAGCTATAAACTATTTAAAATACTTGGTAAATATTTCGTAAAAAAATACCTATTTAAAATTCTAAGTTACCTTCTTCGCAAATTTTGTCCATAAAAATTATTTATATACCTACCTACACCACTTGATTTTATTTAAGTGTATCGATACCATTTTTTGAAACTTTTCTTGATATTCCTATTTCAAATAAAATACCTTTGACCAATCTCGTATCACTATCTCTTATAGTTCTCGAGATCTCAAATGGTGACAAGCGAAATTTGTAGGTACTGTCAAAAAATTGTTAAGTATTTTTTTAATGGACAAATTTGTCCATTAAATTCTACTTCAACTTTCAAGTTTATTGGTGCAACTGAACATTAAATAATTAAATATTTGTTAGAATAATTGAAACTAAGTAATTTTCGGTTAATTTCAAATTATTATTTAGATGTTTTCATTCTGGCTTTTCTATAAAAATAATTATCTTATTTTATTTTTATATTTACATTCAACAAGATTTTGGATTTTTTCATATTTATTATAGGATGGGGTAATGTTTTTAAAGTGGAATCTAACCACTCGCAACCACTCAAACCCAGTGATATTATTTGCCGGTTGCTGAAATCGAACTGGAGACCACTGTACGCTCGGCGGTCACTCGACCATTGCGCTTCCACCATGTTGTAGTTATTATTATTTAATATTTATTTTTATTAATATATCAATTTAATCATAACTACTATAATAACTCATTAAACGCTAATTAGGTAAATGAAAAGCGAGAGATGATTGCCAAAATAGTTTGTTAATTTCTTGTTTAATAATGATTACTTTGCTTATACTACCTATTAATAATAATATTGCAGTTTTATTTTAGTGCGGTTTAAACTAAAGTAAATTACTTACAATAAAATATCCATTTCCTAGTAAAGCCGCATAATTTAAAATTCCTTGCACACACTTAAAACAAATTCAAACTCACTCAAAAACTAAAGTATAAACTTTACAAAATTCACCATAAAAATTGAAACTTTTCTCCGCGATCATCTCTAATCATTATATAACTTAAAATTCCACACTCGCACATCGGGTTGCGGAAGGAAAAACAAAACAACACAACCTAACCTATAAAACAGCGTTCGGCGCGGTAACTACAACGTTCGCTAGTGACGGTAACTGGTGCACTTAGCATCGAAGAGCGAAGTTGTGTTTATGTTGTGCATGTGTTAACCTTCGTTGAGCACGGCCAAGCCTTCGTGCATTTCGCTCGCGAGCAGGTGACACAACTAAACAACTGAATAGAACATCCTCAACTCAAGTGGGAGGCAATGAGGCAATTCACTATCTGCGATTACTTGTTCGGATGTAGGTAATGGTAACAGCTGATTGAGATTGGCTACTGAAGAGATACAAATCGTTGTGGAGGACTGTTTTCTAAAATATTGAATCATACATCATTCGTGTTATTAGAGAAATATGAGTACGTTCTCTGTTGTCCGTCATCTAAAAAACTGGCGATTAAAGTATTTTTATGCCCCTACAGACACCAACAACACGTATCTCGTAGTATATTGCCTATTGATTGGGGGTACATAGAGTACCTAAATACATAGACTAAAGGGCTATTTATAACAAACGCAATGCAATGGGTAACGCAACGCAGTAGGTAAGGTAAAAAGATGAATGTGTTCATTTGCTAGGGATGATTTATAACAACGCAAGGTGAACAGCAACGCAACGCAATGCAATGCAAGAGTAGTCAACTTCCAACTCCTTGCGTTGCCTTGCGTGAGCTTCTTGCCTCTGGCCAATCAAAATTAAGACATTTTTAAATTTGTGGAAAAATCAACATATCTGAAATTTTGTATCTATCATTAATTTGTTTTAGCTGTCACATGTTGCACTCAAATACTAGCAGGTACATATTTTGTCATTATTATTATAATTATTAATATAATATCATCTTCTTATATACTAAAAGGCTAGGTATCACTATATTTTCAGCAGCTTAGCAACCGTTTTTCGCATCGCCTACAGCCTGAACGGTTCAACCGATTTTTATGAACTTTTTTTTATTTGATAGAGGTTCATGTGAAGTAGTGCCTTTTGGGTATATGAATATTGTAGATGGCGTGGTAGTCGCAGGGGCGTTGAAAAACCGTGATATTTTTGAGTCCTTGGATACGGGCATTATACGTTATTCGATTGTTTTTTTCATTTGACATATAGGTAGAGAATGAATTTGACTATATTTCTATACATGTTTCAACCCAATATTGGGTATATTAAGAAAGTTATTAAGAAAAAACTGAAAAATGCACGGAACGCAAATGGGAGCATGCCATGGAATTTTTGTTTTCTTTTTGATAAAAATGATTTTTTTGTCTAGTGTCAGATTTGACGTTTCCAATTTGAAATTTTATTTGGATTTATCTTTTATATTTGATAAGGTAGAAATATTTTGAAAATTTTATTGAGTATTTAAAGATGGAGCACGCATTATGTTTACATGGTTTTGTATAAATTTGTAATATATTTTTTGAAAATTTTTATTCAATTTAACAATGCACTGTGAAGTTGAATCATATTTTTACTTCCTTGTACGGAGTAACTAATAAGGAAGTATTGTAATCGCGAAAAATTTCGGTTTTCAGATTTTGATGGAAATATCCGTTTTGACCTTTTCTGAATCCATTATGACTAGTTTCGTCGTGACGTCTGTACGTACGTGCGTGCGTACGTGCGTACGTACGTACGTACGGACGTATGTGTGTCGCATAACTCAAATACGGTTAGACGTAGAAAGTTGAAATTTTGTATTTAGGACTGTTATAGCATCTAGTTGTGCACCTCCTATTTTTGGTTTCAATCTATAAACCGGAAGTAGTACTTTTTAAAAATATTTCGATAAATATTTAATTTAACACAAATTTTTTTATTTTAAATGAAAGATTATGTGATTATTACCTAAAATCGGTATTTTATAAATATTTTTGTATCTGGTATCATTTAGGAATAATTAAAGTATATATTTTTAATTTAGTATTTCTTTATCTTGTAGTCCATGATCGATTAACATTATTTGTTACTACGTAAAATGTAAATGATTATGACATGATAATACTATTTCTCAGTATTTTACGGAAAGTTTTAAATGTCAAATTAATATACAAATTTAGCAAACGTGTTAAAAATGGTGTCCGATAATCGGGATTTTTATTTATTGTACTTAAGTTTGGGTTGAGTTTGAGTTTGTCCTGCCCAAGCCGCCTTACTGGGATCTTTATCCTGGATACGCCCACTAACTAACAACTGGACAAGCACGAGACACGAAGCGGACTAGAAATGATCTACATTGTTGTTGCACTTGTATCAAGTATCAAATCTGTTTTTACAAAAGTATGTATGGTATTAATTAGCAACAAGGGGCCAAAATATGGCTTCAATGAGCAGCATTTGTATTTCAATATAAATTTAATATAATTATGATTGGTGTCAATCTTATCGTCCAATGTTTTCCAAAATTATGGCTGTTTACTAAGTAAAAATTAAAATTGCACTCGGTGAGCGGAATTTGTTTTTTCTGAATATTTTTAAAATTATATTGCGATTGATATCAAATTAAAGGTCTTAATAAGGACAAAAAATCTACAGTATGCATTAAAATGACTTTCGACAATTTGGCTTTTGTTTTTAGTCGGACAAAAAGTATTTTTTTAGTTTTCACAAAATTTTGTTATTTTCTTTTTAAAACACTAATGACTACCTACTTGGTATATTCCGATAATCACATCAAAAGACGTCAGAAAAAACTTATTCAAATGGTAAGTCTAAATGCAAAAGTGGATTTATGTGAGGCACGAAGTGCCGAATCCTCCTACATTCAGGGTCCACGTAGATTGAGCCCCGCGAAGCGAGGCGATCCTCTTTGTCCCGCGGTAGCGGGACCTAGTATTACAATTGAGGCACGAAGTGCCGAATTGTCCCACATTCAGGGTCCGCCGAGCATGAGCCCGCGAAGCGGGCGAATCCTCTTTGTCGCGCGGTAGCGGTAGAGTCTAAATGTTAAAATCGTTATAATTGAGGCACGAAGTGCCGAATCGTCTCACATTCAGGGTCCGGGGAGCTTGAGCCCGCGAAGCGGGCGAATCCCCCTTGTCGCGCGGTAGCGCGACCTAGCCGAAGGCCCGCGTAGCGGGGCCAGACGCTAGTATATACTAAAAGGCATAGTGTGGTGGAAGATTCATCACCTTAGCAACTATACGTTTTTTTGCTCTAAAATTTGTATGGTTTGGACGATTTTAATGAAACTTTTTTTATACGATAAAGGGTTATTTTATCTAGTGATTTTTCTATATTTTATTGTTGTAGGGAGCACAGTTTGCGTGAGAAATAATAAAAACTCACTGTTTTTTCACTCCTTAGCAACGGGCATTATACTTTATTCGATTGTTTTTTTCATTTGACATATAGGTAGAGGATGAATTTGACTATATTTCTATGCATGTTTCAACCCCATATTTGGTATATTAAGAAAGTTATTAAGAAAAAACCGAAAAATGCACGGAACGCAAATGGGAGTATGGCATGGAATTTTTGTTTTCTTTTTGATAAAAATATTTTTTAGTCTAGTGTCAGATTTGACGTTTCCATTTTGAAATTTTACTTGGATTTATCTTTCATATTTGATAAGGTACAAATATTTTGAAAATTTTATTGAGTATTTAAAGATGGAGCACGCATTATATTTACATGTTTTTGTATAAATTTGTAATATTTTGTTTGAATATTTTTATTCAATTTTACAATGCACTGTGAAGTTGCATCATGTTGTTATTTATTACTGTCCTATTTATAGTATATTTTGACTCAAATGTAAGTGTTCAATTAAAATTATATCAAATTTCCGTGCATAATACTATGTATAATTCCCAGTATTTTAAATTTAATTTACGTGTTAAAGTGGAGTCCGTTAATCGGGATTTTTAATTGTACTTGAGTTTGGGTTAAATTTGAATTTGCCCTGCTCAAGCCGCCCTACTGGGAATTGTATCCTAGATACGCCAGGCCCACCTGGGCAGAGGTAGGGGACAGCACACTAACAACCAGACAAGCACGAGACAGGACGCGGAACTAGATTGTAATTATTGCTCTTGTATAAATCTGTTTTTACATAAGTATGTATGGTATTAATAATTAGCACCGAGGGGTACAAAATTGCTTCCATGATCGGCATTTGTTTTAAATTTAACAACTACGTGAGCACTAACTTTATAAAATTATTGAAAATGGCGGCCATTGGTCAATGGTCAATTGTTTTTATCAAAAAATTATATAATCAAATTCTAGGGCTGGATAAGGGCTATCCAATTAATAAAATTATTGAAAATGGTGGTCGAAGATTAAAATTTGTTTTAAAAAAAAAATTGGAAATATATCGAGTTTGTATCAGATTAAGTGCTAAATATAGGCTACTTCATTAATAAAATAATTTAAAACGGTCAGAGGTGAGCACTACTTTTCAAAATTGTTGAAAATGGCAGCAAACGACGTTCTTTTGTTTTTATAAAATTAAAGGTTTTGAAAATTTACAATATTGTTCAAGATGACGTTCGACTATCGTCTTATGTTTTTAGTAGGATAACCAGGATATTTATTTTATGACACATATTTTGTTATTCTATTTTACAATTTTAATGGCTTAAATAAAATTTATATTGAAGAAGGAAGATGAATAATTTGAAGTTGTATAATTAAATAATTATAATTTCATCATAAAATTTTTTTGGTAGAGTCTAAATGTTAAAATCGTTATTATTGAGGCACGAAGTGCCGAATCGTCCTACATTCAGGGTCCGCGGAGTTTGAGCCCGCGAAGCGGGCGAACCCCCTTTGTCGCGCGGTAGCGCGACCTAGCCGAAGGCCCGCGTAGCGGGGCCTGACGCTAGTACCTTACTAATTTGTTACTCGTATAAAATAGAAAGAGATTTTATAGGATTAAATACAAAATAGTTTTAGAATTGACAACTGGTACTTGTCAAGTTAAAGAATATTGGTATTGGTGAAGTGCTACCGCAGATACGTTGTTATAAATCAAACAATTTTTCGTTGCATTGCGTTGCGTTACCTACTGCATTGCGTTACCCATTGCATTGCGTTTGTTATAAATAGGCCTTAAGAGTGCGGAGAAGGCACTGGTCATTTTCTATTGGTAGTCCAAATTGTGTTTGCACTTGTTTTTCAGCTTACTTAACTCTCAGAATTTAATATTTTTATGTCAATATTTAGTTACATATTGTTTTCTTATGTTGCTCTTTGGTTACTATTTTATAAATTTTTAAGTGATTGACGTTGTCAAAAATGACGGTATAATATTTTACCTGTGGAACTAAATAATTCCGCTCTGGTAATCATAATTAATTATTTAGAACTATGTAGATATATTTTCTATCAATATTTTTAAGTTTAAACCGTCTTAGGAATAAATTTTTAATTTTTTATGTCATCTTGACAGAGCTGTATATTTGTATACATCAGAAATACAGTTACAACTGAAAACAAAAGCTAAACTCTTAAGCCGACGCTACACGATGCTACGAACACCTTCCAACGTCGAACGTTTGATAGTTCGTCACATCGTGTGACCTACGTTCGAACCTATGAGCTACAAACGTCAAGCTTCAAACGTTCGCGTTTGGACATGTTCCGGCCACTGTCGGTCTTTTTGACCCGAGTCAAAGAAATTCCTCGAACGTTCGTAGCAAAACATTCGTTAATTTGATGCACGGCTACACGGATTGGTAGTTTGTAGTTGAGTAGTGCTGCATTAAATACTGAAAATATCTTGCATTTGTATTTTTCATGTACATTTTTCGTTAAAAATACTCATATTTGGCAATTATTTAACTGAATTAGTGCATATTTCTTAAAAATTACACATTTAGTAATAATACTTGTCAATTTTTACCTCTCGCCTCATATTCTATAAGAGAGGTATTGTAATGGGTCAAAATTTTCGAGTATGAGTTTTTGGTGGATAAGCACGTTTCAGGGTCTCTAGAATACGAATTTACTATTTTCACGATGATGTCTGTGTGTGTGTGTGTGTGTGTGTGCGTTTGTATGAACCGACGATTTTTCGTCCACGATAACTTAAAAAGTATCAAACCGTTTATAACCAAATTTCATATTTAATGTTTCAATAAGTATCTTAACATCGGATAAGATTTTGGTAGAAATCCGCAAACCGGAAGTAGTACTTTTAGAAGTTTGGAAAAGTTTTCCTTAAATATATTGGTACATTATTTATTTATGACAATTTTTGCAATTAAAAATAAAAGAAATTGTGATTATCTATGTGTACAATTAATTATAAATACAAATTGCTGAATCTGGAAGTATATAACAATAAAATAAAGTACAATTAATATTCTATTTTTTTGAAATTCCAGTATCTTGTTGTCCATGATATAAAATTTGTTTCTACATAAAATTTGAATTATTATGACAGTGACAGTACAGTTGACATCTTTTGCTTGCATATTGGTTTACATTATCGTTTACATATTACATGAACATGAAACTATTAAAATGTAAGTAAAACTATTTATTAGATTAGTAGAATAAGCAGAATTAGGCGAGAGGTCGTGTGGTGGCCACAGCAGATTTTTTTATTAGAATATATGTTTACAACTAAGATCGACGTTATTATTTAAAATAAACCGAGAAATTATATCAAAAATTAAAATTAATGCACAGCAGCAACAATAAAGCGTATATCTTATTGTTTTTAGTTACATCTCTATATAAAATTAAATATTCTGGTTGAGTATTTAAAAAAACAATCTCGTCCTCCATTTTCAACAACTATACTCGTAGACAACGAACGTTTGTACCAGATGTATCGAAACAAACGTTCACCACACCGTGTAGCAGAAACATTCGTTACATCAACTGTCGAACTCATTTGACCCAAACGTTCGGTCCAACAATCGTTTGAACGTTCGACGCATCGTGTGGCGCCGGCTTTAGTCTATTTAGGTACTCTAGGGGTACACATCAGGGGTGCGTTCCAAAACCTTACCATGGAGCACAGAGTAAAGTATTGGAGTAAGAGTAGGTTACTCCAGGGTTTTGTGGGGTTTCGGAACGACGTAGAGTAGGAAATATTTTATGGTGATATAACCTATAACCACATTTATTTGATATACAAAATTGATCTTGCATCATGGATAATAGAAGGGTGTTAAGTGTTATAACTGCGAATATTTATGAATATTCGCGCCAATTTATAAATGTAGTCCTGGTAAGGTTTTCTAATATATTTATGAATATACCTTTATTTTCCAAAATCAACATATTATCTTCTTTTAGAATACAAATTACTTTATAATCGTTTGCGTCAATTTGTGTGGCTGATTCCAATTCGTTGTCCATTATAAATTAATAATAATAAGATATTATGGAACAGACAATTTAGGTTAGCACTATTTGGCGCCAAAGTCACCAGAGTACGTTTGTACCCTCCTATTTTACAGGGTACGAAGAGTATGTTCTTCGAGTAAACTCGAACAGTTTTGGAACACTTCAGAGTTTCCACTGGAGATATACTCAAACCTTTTGGAACGACTTTGAGCATACTCTATACTCTGGAGTATGGTTTTGGAACGCACCCCTGAAAGGCTGTCTTCTTTTCTATTTTCTATTCATCGAAACTAAAAATTATCGCTACTTTTAGTTTTGTATCTTCTAAGGATGTTTTGTTTTCAGTGTCCAATGGACAATTTTAAAAACAGCTAATAACATCAGATAAAAACTTGATATTGTTTTATTCGGTACACCATTTGTAAAATTTATATACCTACCTACTATCGGATTCAGAATTATAGTCAGTTGGGTTTAAAGATGAATAATTTTCTAAAAAATAATCCAAAAACTTTGAACCAAACTTTATACTACAGTATGCACATTTCTACGTTATTATACAGGGTGTTTCATAACTTCGAGTACATACGTTAAAGGTACATGTTGTTTGATATGCTGATTACGAATCAAAAAGAATGTTTTTAAAATTCGAAAAATTAAGGGTAGTTTATCTGCAGCATTTTTTGTAGTACTGCACTGGATTCGTTTTCCTATTAAACACAAACCATAGAAGTAGGTAATCAACATCAACATCTTAAATTACATTATACTAGTAAAATAAACAAACAAAATTAAATTATTTTTAATGAAACAATAATTACACCACCCAGTGGCAGTAGCCCAGTCAAAATCTCTGTATATAAAAAAAATTGATATTTTGGCTTCATGAATGCCCTAAAAAGTTTTTAAAATAACGTATTTTATAAAGAAATGTTCTTAGAATTTAATAAAAGAAACCGGAAGTCAGTATCTTTATCCGTTCAGAAGTTATAGCTCAAAATTACGAAAAAAGCAAAAATTTCTCAACTTAAAATTTTTGGAAAAACTGGTCTTTTTTCAAAGTGCCATATCTCGGAAACTATTAGACGTATAGACCTCCGGTTGGGCTTATTTTGTCACAAATTTAATGGTCTTAAAAAATGTATAGAATAGCTTTCGACGAAAAATGCATGGATTAGGAGATATAGAGCAGAATCTGAAAAAAGTCCGAAAAATTTCGCGGTTTTTCGTGTATAAAAACTTTTCCACAACTTTTTGAGAGTTGGAAACTTGGGTATACATAGCCCTAATGAATCCAAACAACATACTAAAAAATTAGAGATACATCGTGCTTTGCGAATTTATTGTCGATTTTGACTCGGTGATCTACTCATAATCGTCATAATAAAAGTTCATAGATGGCTCCCTTTTATTAAAGATTCAAACCAGCAACTAATACTGGCGGTGGGGATTTTGTCTTCGCATCACTTGTTTTTCATCCACAGATTACTGCACATTAATATTAAATATGATAAATTATTTAAATTTCAACTGAATTTTTCTCAATATTTTTATTATGTAAGGATATAAAACGAATACATGGTTGAATTCAGAAAAAAATACTCTATCGGATAGGCCTAAAAAATATGTATATTCCCATTTGAAAAAATATAACTTTGTGTTTTAACTTGAGAACCACTGGTTTAAAAAATTATTTTATTCTTTAATCAGATGCCCCCCTTGGTCTCCTACAACTTTGCTATTTAACATTTTTTTGTAACTATAATAATAAAGAAAATATAGGCGTTGGTTGGTTTCGCTGTTACACCCTGTATAGAAAATGTGTATATACCATGAAGGAAATTCGATATTATTTCAAGTCCTTAGTAAATGCACTTTGTAAATATAGAACTGAATTATAATTTTACTAATTTTGAACTTTATAAATGGAAGTTTATTACCGCTATGTTTTTTAATTGTTTATCCTCTCAGTTTGATATTTATTTCGAGTGAAATCAATTTCATTCTATAAACATAATATCAACTAATAATTTCCCTAAATTTCAAATAAATAAATGGAAGCATATGACACTAATTTTTTTAAATTTATACTAATATTTTCTATAAACATAACAACAACAAAAAATAATCTAATTCAAGAATTCCCTTACAATGGTATATTTGTGAGTAAGTAATACACACTTATATTATAGTAAAATAGTAGAGTGTGACGAGAGGACATTATGTTGGCCACATCAGATTTTTTAAATTTATCCTAATATTTCGTTATTATTTCAAATCCTTAGAAAATGCACTTTGTAAATATAGAACTGAATTATAATTTCACTTTAGAACTTACCAAATGGAAGTTTATTACCGCTATGTTTTTTAAATTGTTTATTCTCTCTGTTTGTTATTTATTTCGAGTGAAATCAATTTCAATCTATAAACATAATATCAACAAATAATTTTCCTAAATTTGAAATAAATAAATGTAAGCATATAAACACTATACAATGTTTTTTAAATCCTTTATATTACCTTCACCGTCATATGCGTACGTACGGCAAAAAAACAAAAGTCAAAAATGACCCACTTCCCGAGATCCTAAACATTATAATCAACAAATAATTTCCCTAAATTTAAAATAAATAAATTGAAGTATATGAGCACTATAGTTTTTTTATTTATCCTAGTATTTCGTTATTATTTCAAGTCGTTATAAAATGCACTTTGTAAATATAGAACTGAATTATAATTTTACTAATTTTCAACTTTTTTATTATGGAAGCATATTACCGGTACGACGTTTTCGGTTTGTTATTTATTTCGAGTAGAAACAATTACTTTCTATAAACATAACATCAACAAAAAATCATCTCCCTAAATTTCAATTAAATAAATGGAAAAATTTAAACACCAAAATTTAAAAAAAATTATCCTCAGGTATATTTTGTTATTTCGAGTGGAAACAATAAATTACAGTCTATGTACATAATATCAGCAAATAATTTCCGTAAATTTCAAGTAAATAAAAGGAAGCATATAAATATATAAACTATTTTTCTTAAATAATTATATTTTGTTATTTCTTTCAAGTGGTAAGAATTGCACTTCGTACCTATTTTAGTAATTTTCAACTTTATAAATGAAAATATACTACCGCTACGATATTTTGAAGATTCATCCTCACAGTTTTTTATTTATGTCGAGTTGAATCAATTACATTCTATAAACATAATATCAACAAATAATTTTCCTATAATTTTAAAAAATTAAAATGGAATCTTATAATCACTACGGTTATTGCAAGATTTAATATCCTAAAAATTGCATTTTTTTCGAATAGTTGCAAACGTATTTTATAAGCATAATATCAAAATATCTTGAACGGACGGCGGCGAAACGGATTCTGAAATATTTAAAAATATACCGTGGCTGCATGTGTGTTAGCTGTTGGCTTTTGGCTTCCTTTGTATTGTTGTGCAGTTAGAGTAGGGGAGTGTAGTACCATTATCTCTCACGCGCTACCGCTACTCATGTCACTACTAGCCGGGCCGGTAAATTATATTTGCAAAAAATGTTAATAAAACGTTTATTTTACTTTCAACCATAATAAACTGCTATGTGTTGAACTAGAAGACCCTTCTCTTTGCTGATATGATGCTTTTATATAATTCCAAGCATTGGTATTGATTGTTTATTTAATATCTCTTTTGTTTAACATTTACTTTTAACGCGATTTTTGGGAAATAAATATGACTATATTATATCCACATAATAAAATTCAGTCTTATAAAAGCAACAGTTTTTGTGATAATAATTTTATAATGATTTTTACTATTTATTTAAATTTTTGCGTATAACGTTATAAACAATTCATTATAATGCAAAAATACATTGATTAGTGTTAAAAGGAATAAATTTAAAATAAATTCGTGCATAGTTATCAATGATTTTTAGCTTAAATAAGGTATTAATTAACTTGTACTATTTTTCGTTTTTACCTCTCGCTGAGAGAGGTATAGGGATCGTGAAAAAATTCGATGTCGAGATTTTTGTCAATTAACACGTTTTAGCACCTTTAGAACCTATTTTGACTATTTTCACGATGATGTCTGTGTGTGTGTGTGTGTGTGTGTGTGTGTGTGTGTGTGTGTGTGTGTGTGTGTGTGTGTGTGTGTGTGTGTGTGTGTGTGTATGAAAGTCTGTATGTACGCTTTATATAGCCTTTCGTCCCGGTTCATTATCTCAAATTCTACTGAACATAAAATTCTAATATTTTGCATTATACATTTATATATGTTAATGAAGAGCTGAAAAGATTTTGGTAAAAATCCACCAACCGGAAATGGTACTTTTCTTGTAGCACTGTAACATTTTTTGCAAAAATTGTATAAAATAATGCGATTGTTACAATTTGACATACCGCACATGAAAGAATAAATTACATTGTACAATATTTAATTTTACTAGTTTCTATATCTTGAACCAATAAAGAAATATAATTTTTTTTAAATATATAATTTTACCTACCATGATTTGTGAATTCCGAAATAGAAATAAAATTTAAAACAAAAATAAAATTGTCAATGTGACAGATAAACAGAAATAATATAATGTATGATTATTTTATATTATTATATCAAATGTTATACGGTGTTGTTGTATGTTATTTAAATTAAAGCTTAATATTTGGTTAAATACGAGGTTAAATAAAATAATAATACTTCAATGTCAAGGCGAGAGGTATTGTAACGGCCACGTCAGATTTTTTACTATAACAACGCGAAATTGTATTTATATGGAATGAAACTTCGGCATGGCACTAGACATGTACCTAGTAATATCATATCCAGTGTCCCTAAAATATACAAATAAAAATCTAAAATATTCAAACATAGAAACTCTTCTGTGTTGAAGCCATCCTCCGTTAAATTACTACATTTAATATCTTACTTATGAATTATATGGCGCTAGTATGTCAATTTGTCACCCGTCTCACCTGTCAATATTTTTTACGCAGAAACAAAAATCAACCGAACATGGATCACAAGATTTCAACGTTTTATCTGATAAATTTATTTTTTAAATTTTACTGCAGTTCTTTAATGCTACCAGATAAAGACAATTTTTTTATAACGTAAGTTGCAAATAACTTTGCCTCTTATTCTTATTACAAATAAATATTATATTTATCAAAATTTATATAAATTTTTGACAATTATCTTGTTCAATCTTCAAAAAATATCACTTCCAGTGAAGATATTAGTACCAAAATCTGATGTGCTCTTCCTATTCGTATACAATTGTAAAATACCAAATATCAATTTTTTTGGGTAATTCGTATTTGAGTTATGCGACATCCGGCATCGGCCCGGACCACACACATACACACACACACACACACACACACACACACACACACACACACACGCGCACACACACACACACACACACACACACACACACACACACACACACACACACACACACACACACACACACACACACACACACACACACACACACACACACACACACACACACACACACACACACACACACACACACACACACACACACACATACATACACACATACATACATACAGACATCATCGAGAAACTATCAAAAATGAGTTGTAAGGACCCTAATTCGTGCTCATCCACTTAAAACTCACAACCCGATTTTTTGCATGATTCCAATACCTTCCTTTACAGGTAAGCGGAAGGTAAAAATGAAAAAAATAAAAGCACTAGTTCTTGAGATAAAAAACGTAATATTTAACCTTTGTATGTACCTCAAGTTTTGAAACACGCTGTATAAAGTTTTCAATTTTAAATGTATTTGTGTAGAAATAACAACAATTTATAGCAAATATGAGCTATGATTTGACACATTTTTAGAAACTATGTTAACTTCAATGACATCTACTCTCAATATAAGTACATCATTTTAAAAAAAAATCATATATTGCGAGTATGCACTCGTGCTTTTATTTATGTTCAGGAAATTTTTTATTGTACATTCCAACAACGTAATTAGCTCTCGTGTACCACTCGAACTAATTAAGACGTTGTTTATAAATATCATGATATTTTTGTGCCCTGATTGTTACCCAGTTAATCGAAAACAAAATATTAAGTTAGAAAATAGCAATTTATGTAACCAGTATGGAAACGAAGGTTGTTACCTTATGTTACCTACCTATTCAAAATTTACAGCACGAGGCGCAGCCGAGTTCTATTTTCTGTATACACATAAGTAATATAGCTACTGAGATTCCTTACGTATTACATACAAAAAAAATTCTACTTTCGTTCGAATAAGTGCATTTTGTTTTGAAATTATGAAATTTTGACATTTAATGACACTTATAAATTTTGACGTAAAACAAAAACATCCAAATTAGATTATCTACAAACGACATTTTTATTCGAGTTTTTCTTAATTTAAACTGCATAAAATATGCGATCACAAGTCAAAATCATTTTATATGGAAATTTCTTTACAATGTGGTCTGTAATTTTTTTACCTCTCGCCACTCACATCTATAAGAGAGGTATTGTAATCATGCTAAAATTTCGATAGTAAGTTTTCAATGGATAAGCACGTTTTGAGGTCCTTAGAACACGATTTTGATAATTTCGCGATGATGTCTGTGTGTATGTGTGTGTGTGTGTGTGTGGATGGATGGATGGATGGGTGGATGGATGTTGGAGGTACGATAACTCAAATACCACTGAATTAAAAAATTTGAAATTTTGTATATAATATTCTGACACCCTAGATTAGATCTGATTAGATTTTGGTGTTGATCGTGCAACCGGAAGTTGTAGTTTCTTGAAGATCTGAAGAGTTTTTCTGGAATATACTCAAAATTTATGAATTAATAGAAACTTTTTTAATAACATTGTATACTAAATGTTACTGTGTCCAATTTTTATTTAAAACGTTGGTTCTATCTAGCACTATTTTCCAATTACAAGAAGTTAAAAATTCTACAAATTTGTGACAATGTTTTTACCTCTCGTCACTCATATCTGTAAGAGAGGTATTGTAATCATGCTAAAATTTCGATAGTGAGTTTTCAATGAATAAGCAGGTTTTGAGGTCCCTAGAACACGATTTTGATAATTTCGCGATGTCTGTCTGTGTGTGTGTGTGTGTGTCAGGATGGATGTTGGAGGTACGATAACTCAAATACCACTGAATAAAAAAATTTGAAATTTTGTATACAATATTCTGACACCCTAGATTAGATCTGATTAGATTTTGGTGTTGATCGTGCAACCGGAAGTGGTAGTTTCTTGAAGATCTGAAGAGTTTTTTTGGAATATTCTCAAAATTTATGAATTAATAGGAATTTTTTTAATAACATTGTATACTTAATATTACTATCTACAATATGTATTCAAAACGTTGTTTCTACACTGTTTAAAATAAGAGTATTTGTTGGTACCCTTTTAAAAGAGCGTTCTAATTTTTGCTCTTATAAGTGTAAAATAATACACTTTATAAAATAAATTACCCAAATGAGTGCATATGTTACAAATTTGTGACAATATTTTACCTCTCGTCACTCATATCTGTAAGAGAGGTATTGTAATCATGCTAAAATTTCGATAGTGAGTTTTCAATGAATAAGCACTTTTTGAGGTCCCTAGAACACGATTTTGATAATTTCGCGATGATGTCTGTCTGTGTGTGTGTGTGTGTGTGTCAGGATGGATGTTGGAGGTACGATAACTCAAATACCACTGAATAAAAAAATTTGAAATTTGGTATACAATATTCTGACACCCTAGATTAGATCTGATTAGATTTTGGTGTTGATCGTGCAACCGGAAGTGGTAGTTTCTTGAAGATCTGAAGAGTTTTTCTGGAATATTCTCAAAATTTATGAATTAATAGGAATTTTTTAAATAAAATTGTATACTAAATGTTACTATCTACAATATGTATTCAAAACGTTGTTTCTATCTAGCACCATTTTCCAATTACAAGAAGTTAAAAATTCTACAAATTTGTTACAATTTTGATTTATCTGCCTACCTATGGAAACAAAAAATAAAATATTTGAGTGTTAATGTCACATGAATTTTTGACTTTTTGGCAAATTGAAATGGAAAATATGAAATGTCATTTAGTATTTATAAGGTCATAATAAACTTTCATAATATTATAAAAACTACAATTCCCGAATTCCCTTCTAGTACAATGGTATATTTGTGAGTAAGTGCTACATAATATATACTTATATTAGAAAAATAAAAATAGTAGAGTATGGCGAGAGGTTATGTGTTGGCTACATCGGATTTTTTTAAACTGTGTATCTAGCACCATTTTCCAATTACAAGAAGTTAAAAATTCTACAAATTTGTTACAATTTTGATTTATCTGCCTACCTATGAAAACAAAAAATAAAATATTTGAGTGTTAATGTCATATGAATTTTTGACTTACTACAATTTCCGAATTGCCTTCTACAATGGTATTATTTGTGAGTAAGTACCTTCATACACACTCAGTAAAATAGTAGAATATGGCGAGAGGTCATGTGTTGGCCACATCGGATTTTTTTATCTGCCTACCTATGAAAACAAAAAATAAAATATTTGACTGTTAATGTCATGAATTTTTGACTTTTTGGCAAATTGAAATGGATAATATGAAATGTCATTTATTATTTATAAGGTCATAATTAACTTTTATAATATTATAAAAACTACAATTCCGGAATTCTCTTCTACAATGGGATATTTATGAGTAAGTACCTACATTCATACACACTTAGTAAAATAGTAGAGTATGACGAGAGGTCATGTGTTGGCCACATCGAATTTTTTAATAAATGTAGTTTTGTATGTGTTATGTGTACATTTTATTAAATACAATGAGTAAAATAAAGACCATTGCGTGAAATAATGAATTTCATAACCTAACGCAAATTAGTGAAATAAAGTGTCTGTTACTTAACGAAAGTAGACAAAATAACAGGCGCGGATACAAGAGGGGAGTAACGAGGTAATTAAAATGAGAATCTTAAAGTTAGATCTTAAAATCGAATACTATTCCAATTTCTAGTTAGGTTATACTATTTTAACTAACGAGGAAGTAAAAATTAAGTTTTAATTTATTTTTACATATATAAAAAGAGTGTTATTCAAATCCGAAATTTCATATAAAGGCATTTGCCCTTGAACTAAAAAAAATTTCGTCTGCGGCACTATTTTAACATTCCATTTTCCAAAATTGCCCCCCTGAATAGATCACCAAGATCCGCCCTTGAAAAATACAGTAAGTATACATACAACACGAGTAATATTATAATCATAATTATTTATATTAACATGTTTTCTTTACCAAGATTTGTATAACTGAAAACCAAACAGATTCAAATATATATTCAGCAAAGTTTATTTTCGTATCAAAATGTTCTTTTCTTTTTTTGTACGCGTGAATGTAAAAATAGAATAAATTTATGTGAACAATGATGACATGCAAGTTTATGTTACGTAAAAAATTCAACAATAACACAAGAATAGAATTTTATGACTCAAAAATGAAAAATTCGCTTGATAATAATTATTTAAATCTTCAAAAAATGTATCAGAAAAAAATAATATAAGTATTTCGATTGTTCATTATACCAATGACAAATTAACGTGCTTATAGAATTTAAAATAAATTTTGGTTCTCCATTGATGAATTGTCACCCCTATCAGCTGATTTTGACGTTCCTGCGATTACTTGTCATGCGTGTTGCCTCGAAGTGGGGAGAAAATCAGCAAAACAAGTAAAAAGAACAGCAGTGTTATGACGTCAGGTGACTTGCGCTTGCGCAGATACGTGTCTTGTGCTCTGTTGTGTTGAGAGACAGCAGAGCATTCGTGCTGAATCGAAAAGAAAATTTGTATCAGATACGATGGCTGCTGGTTGTTGTGGTACAAAGAAGCAGAAATTGAATAATTCTACAAGTATTCCATCTTGCAACGGCACTTCAATCATGACGAACGGCTCATCGAATGGAATGGTCGCTTTACCAGATATGTGTTTCTTTTGTTTCGACGTTTTGTATTGCCAGCTGTATAACCTCGACCCACCAAAAACACCAAATTTCAGTAATGATGCCTAGTAAGTGCTTTGTTTATTTTCTTTGTTTTCAAGCATGACGAATCATTATCCATAATCTACTTAATTCATCACTTGTTTTTATCAATTCATTGTGTAGTGAATTCTTAAGTAAATTATTAATTTACATTTTATTTTATTTATTATTATTGTAAGCAATGAAATATTTCAATGACACTTATTTATAAATCCTCAGTTCTTTATAATTATTATAATTGTAACTTTTTTTCTCTGTAGTCCTTTGTTTGTTACCTGGAAAATTGGAAAAGATCGTCGCCTGAGAGGCTGCATTGGGACGTTTAATGCAATGAATCTACAATCGGGTTTACGTGAATATGCTATAACCAGTGCATTTAAAGACTCTCGTTTTAATCCAATTACTCGTGATGAATTTCCAAAACTAAGTGTATCTGTGTCTATTTTAAGACATTTCGAAGATGGAAATGACTATCTCGATTGGGAAGTTGGTGTACATGGAATTCGTATCGAATTTATTAATGAAAAAGGTAGTAAACGAACTGCTACGTATCTACCTGAAGTAGCTCCTGAACAAGGTAATTATTATTATATAAATCATTGTAGTTGTCGAAACCAGGTAGAATCGAAAACATAACTTTGTAAATATGTGGTTCGTTATAAAACTGTTTTTTCTGATTTTTCCTATAGAAATGAATATTATAATTCAAGATAATTTAATAATAGAATTGAGTGAGTATATTATTATGTGTAGGCTGGGACCAGATACAAACGATTGACTCGTTACTTCGAAAAGGAGGATACAAGTCGTCAATATCAAATGACCTACGACGAAGTATTAAACTAACTCGATACCAGAGTGAAAAGATAACAGTGAGCTATCAAGACTACATGAACCACTGGAACAGCAGGCGTTGCTAGCAGCTAGTGTGGGGGCCCTCCGTATCTCAGCCCCCACAATCCATGCAGCCGTACGGGCACAGCGGCGGGTTCCCGCGCAACGTGCACCAGCATCAGCCAACACCGACGTACGTGATGGTCCAACCGCAGCTGGTGCCGGCCGCCGCCCCAGCTCCCGCCACGCTGCCTTATGTGCTGCCGCCCATATCCACGCGCGGCTGGTGGGGCGAACCGACTCCGACAACTGCCGCCTCCACGTCCTACCATCACTTCGGCCACCAAGCCTTTCCATTGCTGCCGCTGCCACTTCCGCCGTCACCTGACCGCGGCGTCGCCTACCACCCGTCGCCGCCTTTTCGGAAACGCAAGTGACGTCGGCAGGCGCCCATCAAGCCTCCACCCACAGACTGCGATTGAACACCATAAGGCTGTTGTCGTACCACGTGCGCATCTAATCGACTCCCAAAACAACTCTTCCGACCGCAACTCACCACTAAACAGTTAAGCAGTTTTCTATCACAATATTTAGTTTGTATGTGTTTATCCTAACTTAGCTAAGCATAAGCATAACATCGTACCCTTCAAGTTACTAGTTGTATAAGAGTTACGTTTGGGGGATCTGTTTCGGAAGAATGTTCATAAACCTGTACGACGTATTATAGTCCGTCACGTATATCGTCTCGTCTGGAACAATTAATAATATAAGTCACGTGTGTGCCTATACCACCGCACATAGCATCAGAACTCAAGAGCAGAATCAGACAGCCGGCTGCGACCCTGTTTGCTTCTCAACACAGAACATGGTATTTGCGACAAATACTAATAATCATTATGCGTAGTATGTAGATATGTACCTAATTAACATGGATTATATATTGGGTTGTTTATTAATATTGTTATATCGTTTTACAAGTACTAATATTCAATTATGACTATTCTATTGTTGTTTAATACTTGCATTTACAAAAACTTTTTAGTTATAATTTTATTTGGTTTATAGTTTTAATGGAAAATTATGGACATGTCTCTGTGGTGCTACGTATAAATCATTTTGTGCGTATCATGAATAGAAACACGATGATTTAATTTACCTGTGCAGACACCATAGTAAATCTGTATCTGAATAAAAATGCACGTGATTTGTGCGGTGACATATTTTATTCAAGAATATATAAATTTTATATCTGAAAATGAAACTTATTTTCGGTATAGTTACGAAATATAATCAATCATCGTTCATAAAATAAAGAGACATAAATTAAATTTTAAAATTAAACATCTTTATTTAAAAATAATATAATGTGGTATATATTTTCCAGTTTAGAATTTTAATATTTAAACATAGCTAGAAATTTTAAAGTTTACATTTAACTTTAATGGTCGAAAATAAATCATATTGTTGATTTATTTTGTTAAGTATAAACTTTAAAATAAAATTTTGTTATATTTATCATAAGTTTCAATATTTTACAATAAAACCAAAATGATAAAAAATCAAAAAGTAATTATCATTTAAATGTTGATACGGTAAAATTAACTATTGCAAAATTCTCATCCATTTAAAATTCTAACTGAAACTAATATGTATCAAATGCCAATATATACTTTATTAATAATGAATAATATAGTGTAATTTATTTTTACATTTATATTTTTAATCATGAAAATCAAATTCGTAATGTATAACAAAAAGTCATATTGAACCAAAATAGAATTTTAAATATGTTAATAAACATACCACATTTATGTTGATAATCACTTAGTTGTAATGTAACTAAACAGTCGAAAAATGTGCATGTTATTTTATTCAATCAATTTATGTCTACAATTTTTTATTAATTACATTATTTTGCAATATTTTCTTATTCATTTAGTTGAGCATGTTGGCCAAAATAATTAAAACCTGTGAATTTCTTTAAAAAGTGGATGCAATAAACACTAAAATTTTATATTTTTATTTATTAATTCAATTCGACAATAAAGTGTTTGAATCTTTAATACGCTCAATGTTTCAAAAATATTTGGAAAATATCAAATAAACATTTATACATTAGATCCAGTGTATATTGTATGCACTTTTTATTATATTTATTAGAAAATATAAACTTGCTTTATAGAAATACGTTCAATTAAATTTAAGTAGAAAGTATATTTTAGTTGCATCAATAATTTTGTTATAGAGAATATTGACTTAAAAGAATACACTGCCATTTTTTATCATCTCGAAAACATTAAAGGCAAACAAGATTTGCGATATTCCATCAATGTTCATGATTGTTCCTTGATCTCTCGCTGGTTGTTGCATTAACGTCCAAGGTGTACGCTTAGTTCAGTATGTAGTAAGCTGATATTACGAATGCGTGTACCATTGTTGTTGTTGGACGTAATGCAGTTCAAGTTTTAGAATTTATTATAAACATTTCCTTTTTGTAGAAAAGTTGTTCTAACTCAGGAACAGTGGCTGTTCTTTTCGATTTCATTTAAAAATATTCAAAATTATTTTACAATAGTTTTAGGTAACTCCGAATTTTATCGAATTAAAATATCAGAACAGCTCACTTATAGATATTCGGAAATAATTATTGTAGCACAAATGAAATACCTGACGTATTTATAAAAAAAAATCATTGTGCCTAAAAACAGGTTTCCAAATTGAGTCGTTCAGAGCAAAATTGCATTTACCACGTATTCAATGTTTTTGTTCGTGGTACCAGTATGTGCATAGTAAACAGCAACTGTATTTATAGTTTAAAATATCTATGCAATATGTAGTTGGGTTTTCAGGTTCAATAAATTAATCTTACATTTGTATTCTATCTTATTATTAACAATCTATTTACAACACTATCATATCAACATTAATTTTTTTCTAAATTTGGTTTCCGAATTGTTCTTCTAATCGTTGTTCAAGAGCATTTAACTTACTATGTATATCATGTATGGAATCCATTTCTTTATACGTAACAAGAGATGCGACAATACCTTGTATAGCTATTATTCCAAGTAGAATATTTCCAATAGGTTTTGTATGCTTTAATAACATTTGAAATACTTTATAAGGTTGTTGTGTAATTGGTGGCACAGAGTAAGTATTGTAACGAATGGCGAACTGAAATAATAAAATTAAAGATTTGCAAAATATCATTTTTTAGTTAAGAATGTAATGTTACCCAAGTGCGGAGAAGTATAAAATTAGGAAAGAAGGAAACCGTGCGACCGGTTTCACTAACTGACTGAAATCGGTCGCACTTAAAATAAATAATAAAGTATTAGAACAGTGTGGACAAGACAAAAGGATTTTCTTTATTACTTTCTTTTCTAATATTATTTTTTAAATATTTTATATACTCACTGGTAAAGCAGCCAAAGGAGCTAAAATTGTAGGAAAAATAGTACTAAATAATGCTTGAAAAGAAACAGCACGTAGTTCTACGCATACTGGACAACTTGTTTGTAGCAAAACATCAGTAACTACAAACTGCAACAAAACAAATGATAAAAAGTATTTGTATTCATTGTTTTACTGACTTACTTGCTGATGAAAAATTCCACTAACAAGCGAAGGTAATGCAACAACTGGTAGATATGAAGAAAACCTGCCATAGTTCAACAATCGAAATTTAACTCTATAATGATTATTAATGTAAATCGAACTTAGAGCACTGAAAGATGCAAGAATGGTGTGACCATAATTAAATATCCATCTGTAATGTAAAATATAAAATAGAGATTAATTAATTATTTTCATAAGTTTATCCATGTCTAATACATACACATCTTCTTTATGTTTCCATCCCTTTACTATATCTAGTTGATATTTTAAAGCTTCATCTTTCGTAAGAATTACAGCATCAGTTGGTATTTCAGTAAATCGTTTCTTCATTAAAGCCATTTTTAAGCTTTACTAATATTTTAACCTCATATAATTATAGGTTAATTTCTTGTTTCTAGTGTTTTGAAGACACAGTGGATAATTTTTGATTAAGATGTTTGGTAGAATTATTTAATATAATAAATTCGATGCCAAGTTAAAATATTTACTTTTATATTAAAACATATTTTGGGATATTCTTATGATATCGTAGAACAAAACACGATAGTCAAGATAAACACATCAAAAATAACTTTATTTTATTATTTTGTATATTATAACAATACATAAAATTTATAATACTTATAAAATATTTAAAAAATATTCATTTTTTATTCCCCTCTGTAACATACAAAATTATTTTCAGTTTCTTTTATTTTTATTTCGAAAAGAAGATGTGGACAAGGAAGATACATTTCCATCCTTTTCCAGATATAAATAGCGAGATTCTCTGTAGTACTTGGAATATCTTTAAAGTATTCAACATCTTTATCCAAATTCTTGTGATCTATTTCTTCCATTATTGCTTTCTTCATTGCTACATTGAGGTCTTGTATGTTCATTACCATTCCAGTTCTTTTATCCACTGGTCCACGAACCGTTACTTGAACTAAATAAATTTATTTATTGTTAAACATTGACAACAATTAAAATAACAATTATTAAACTTTTATTTACCTTCATAGTTATGCCCATGGCCATTTGGATTATTACATTTTCCATACACTTTTAAATTATCTTCAGGCGATAAATATGTACTATTTAATCGATGGCAAGCACTAAATTGTATTCTTCGAGTTAATTCTACCGTATGAGACATTATTTTAAATATTGAATTATTAAATGGGATAAGCACTAATAAGTTATTTATTAAACAAATTGATTATTTATATATTTCTTGGAAACGTGTCTATGATCATAGATTGTTACAAGTATATTAAAAGTGTTTTTATTAATATTTATAAGCAAAACTTTCACCTTTTTTGGAAAAACCACAACCACTTGTTAGGGAATTTGCGCGATCAAATTATAATAAAAGAAAATATTAATAAAATAAAACAGCTCTTTTATTACTAAATAACATTGATTTATTTTATTTATTTATATCAATTTCTCACTTTTTAATATTGTTTAAAAAAATTTATATTTTGAATATAATCCGTGCAGCTCGTGGGGCGAAGGTCAAATCCGTCAAATCTTTCAGATCTATTCGCCAAGAAAACATTAAAACTACTTGACGCTAATATCACGTCAAATAAAATAAAGTTGATCTTCGCCCCACGGTGGCCCCACGCCGCCACGCCCCACGGAATTGTAATATTTTAAAACAAAAGAAAAAGTAAATTTGAAAATGCTACCATAATGGACCTTTTCTCTGTTAATTGCTATGTGACGTCATTTTCGGTACGGCCTCTAACAAAATGCTCGAAAACTATCCTCGAGGTGCTTACCATGTTGCCAGATACTAGACGTAGATTGAAATAAATATATATATAAATATATATATATATATATATATATATATATATATATATATATATATATATATATATATATATATTTTTTTTTTTTTTTTTTTTAAATCATCATTATCAATGCAAAAATGAATAAATTGGATTGGTACATACTTACAGCTGCAAATAAAATAATTATGGGTAACATTTTTATTCCAAATAATAATCGAATGGTCGCGATTTATTTCTGGCAACATTGCATTTATCTGTCACTTCCACTTGTCATTTCGCGAGATAAGCAGTTAATGTTGAAATTTAAACTATGAAATCTTGTAATAAAACAACAAGATTCTGTGCGCCCAAGATTCTGTGCGCCCTTTCATTTTAAAATATTCATCACAAACACTGTGAGTGAATTTATTAAATATTTCTAAACTAACTTCCATTTCAAATTTCAAACATGACATTAAAATGCACCTCTGCGCAATATGTGCATCTCTTTCTATTACTATCTCTCTCAAGAGAGCGAAAAGGTCCATAGTAAGGTTAAATGTAACTAGCAAATATAACTATCAGCGCACCAGCACCAGGTGTACATATGTTAAACTAAACCAATTTTAGTTTGTGCTTGTGGTGTTGTGGCGTTTCGTTGTGGTTGTCAACATGTCAACAAGTTATGTCAAATGTGTTAAATTTTAAGGAAATGTGAAGTAAAATATTCTTATAATCTGTATTACGGTCAGATTTAAATATTATAAGCTCAAAATATGTAAGTAAATATTTGATAAATTAAATTATTCTTCTACTGCGCTGTTTATCATTGTTGTGTAGAACTGAAACGATACTAAAATACAAAATTGATTATTCAAATATGTTTATATTTATTTTCAGAATAGTTTTAAGTAAATTACAATGGCTCCTGTACCACTAGAAGGTCTTCAGACCCCTGTTTCGAACAGCATGTCTCAGGGAAGTCTTGGTGGACCCCAAGAAGGAAACCGAGGAGGCCTAATTTCTTTAGCAATGTTGATCGATTTTATTGTACAAAGGACATATCATGAACTTACTGTCTTAGCAGAATTGTAAGTACTTTTAGAGACTTTTAGTATATACATAGTTTTTATACTTAAAATTTTTATAATTAGGTTACCACGAAAGACAGACATGGAACGTAAGATAGAGATATACAATTTTTCTGCACGTACTCGTCAGTTATTTGTTCGTCTACTTGCTCTCGTAAAATGGGCCAACAGTGCATCAAAAGTCGACAAATCAGCTGTAAGTTTATTTGTTTTGTTTATGTTCTGCTGCTCATTATCAACTTTTGCAGCGTATCATGGCTTTTCTGGATAAACAATCCTTGCTTTTTGTCGAAACTGCTGATATGTTAGCCAGAATGGCGCGTGAAACTTTGGTTCAAGCTCGTTTACCTAATTTCCACATCCCTGCTGCTGTCGAAGTTTTAACTACGGGTACTTATGGTCGTTTACCAGCTTGTATAAGGGAAAAAATTGTTCCTCCGGATCCAATAACAGTTTCGGAAAAGCGGCAAACTTTATTGCGTTTAAATCAAGTCATACAACATCGTTTAGTTACTGGAAATTTATTGCCACAAATGAGAAATTTGAAGGTAAAATAAAATATTTTAAGTATTATAATGTTTCTTAATTATTCGGTATCGTAGATTGAAAAAGGTCGAGTAACGTTTCATGTAGAACATGAATTCGATGTTTCGTTGACTGTTATGGGAGACGGATCTAGTATTCCCTGGCGTTTATTGGATATTGAAATTCTTGTAGAAGACAAGGAAACAGGAGGTAACTTTATCTGTACCTACTTAATGTGTATTTTTGTTTTTAAATATGTATAAGCAAGGTTTATTTTTTATCAGATGGAAAACCCCTAGTTCACTCGTTACAAATTCAATATATACATCAAGTTATGCAAGCAAGACTAGTAGATAATCCTAATCCGTTAACAGAAGTATATAACTGTTTACATTATTTTTGTCAGTCTTTGCAACTGGAAGTGTTGTATTCTCAGACTTTACGTTTAATTAGAGATCGACTTGATGATCATGTTCATGTTGACGAGTATATTCCTGGAAGATGTCTCACTGTTTCATATTGGAGGTACAATATTTAAATTGTGTTATATTAACTTAGTTTTTAATAATTTATGTTTAAATTATAGAGAATTAACTAGCAAAGATCCAAGATCTGAACTAGGATATCGATTAACTGTACAAGTAGATACTCATGATCCAGCTCGACCATTAGCTGTTATTCATGTCCCATCTTTAGGAAATAAGGTAATTTGAGATAAAATATGTAAAATAAAATATTTCATATTTCAATACAATTTTAGGAGAGTGAAATAGCTGACAGAGCAATACGATCAGAATTATTATCAATGGAACGTCTTTTGGTCCATACAATTTACGTTCGAACTCGTAGTAAATTAACAGAAATAAAACAAGAACTACAAACTATGCTCAAAGATGTTGAATGTAATTTACAAGGATCTCCAGCAATATTGTCAGTGGCAGTATTACAACCATGTCTGAGAGCGGAACAATTATTAATTACTGTAGATACTCATACAGGAATGTTACAATGTCATGTTCCACAGTATGATCCCCCTCTTATGCTAGAACTTCACGCTGCACTGAATGGAGATCATTCGAGATTGCCAGGTCTTATTTCGGAATTAAGATTCTGGGTAACTCAAAGGCGGTGTGAAAAAACTCTTCAGCATTTACCTGCTACTCCACATGAAAGATTGCCATTATTACATCATCCTGATCATCCATTAACAAAATTAGGACGGCACAGGATGTATGTTCAACTTCACAGACATCCAAATGTCATCTTGGTAAAGTTTTTCACAATACACTTTTATATTTTAGAGATATGTATGTATGTATGCATGTATTTTAGAATACATTTTATGCTTTTACAGATTGTAGAATTAAAAGAAAAAGACAGCAGTCCATGTGAAGTTGAATGCAATTTTTTTATGGCTGTGGTTAAACATTGTAGTATTGAAGATAATCCAAACGATGATTCTATTGAAACCGAATTTCCCAAAGTATTTTTAAAACTGTTAACGCTTATTGAGTTTGACACTTTTGTTGTTACTCATGGACCGTATACAGCAGTAGATGGTGAAATATTATAATTATTTATTTTTCGTACGATGTTAATAAGTTTATTTATAGAACAAGAACATCATGCTGCAGTAATAGATACATCATTAACCAACGACAAATTAGCTTTAAAACGAAAAGCTGGATCAAGACCTGATTCAGCATCTCGACGTTCTAAACATCCAGCATATTTTATCCCGGAGTTAGCACATGTTGTTGCTATGTGTGATGAACGGTTACCATTCGTAGCGTTAGCTCAAGAAGTAATTATATATTTATGCTTTATTATGTTTAATTAACAATTTTTTTTTAGTTAATTAAACGCGATATATATCATCAAGGTGTACAAGTAGAAGCTAATGCAACGTGTCTAGTTCTAAAACTGGTGCAACTTCCTGCGCCTTCATCCACTATTGGTCAGTCAGAAGCTTGGCAATCTCTACTTAAACGACTGCTCTCGGTTGCTATTCGGGTTCAAGGCAAAGGGGTTACAAAGTCTTGGATGGTTGAATTTGTTTTTTATTCTAGCCCTTTGACGAGCACACATCCCAAAGAGCAAGGAATGCGTAGACCTGTCTATTTTCAGTATGATATGACTTCTGCTGATCAAGTCTCAAAAGTTGTTGATGGATTGTTGAACGACTGGGCTCAAATTGTACATTTGTACACTATTGTCCAAGATCTCGCGGAATACATGACTATAGATAAATATAATCTAGCTAATATGGTAACAGTGAAGTCTTATAACTATAGTAAACTTTTACTTGGTTATGGGCCTGAACGGGGTGCAACAGTAACTATCCAATGGAACACTCAAGAAAAAGCCTTCCGATTAGTATTTGGTAGCTCAAATATCACTCTAAACGCTCATTCTTTAATGCGTGAACAACTTGAGGCTCATCTGAACGAGAACCTCAACTTAGCACAAATTGTTCATTTGCTTCATGAAACGTACGAACCATTGGTTTCAATTAGTAAATTACCAACGTTACCTCAACTTGGTGTTCACAATTCAGTAAGTTGTGTAGGATTGCAAATAAATGATTTTCTTAATTGTTTTACTTTACAGCGGCCACAAGTACCAGTGCAAACTTTCACAATTATCCCTCAGTCGGTTACTTTATTACGATTAGCATATCAAGGAATGTACTGTTTGGAAATTAGATTAAGAGGTGGTGGATTAGTGTCTTTAAGAGATGGCGCATATAGTAGGTTTGATAGAAGCAATGTTGTTGATGGATTTACTCCTACACAGGGACTTAAAGTAAGTAAAATGTAAAATTTATATAAATTATTGTTTAGCATAACTGTATTTGTAGGCATTTTTATCGAAATACGTGGACGAAAGCGCCGTATCACGACGCCGATCTCAATCCGAAGATGATAATCCTCCTTCTCCTATTCCAATGGACTGCGATGCTAGTTCAGGTTTTCTTGGTCATCACCGTGGCCCACAATCTCCAGCCAATCAACGAGAAGCAGGTCTCCGTTTTCATCCCCCACTTACACCACCGTCTGGATCAAATCCGCATACGCCAGCCAGTCCACTCACAACAAATATGAATCAATCAAACACACATACTAGTTTCGGATCAAGTCCAGCTACGTCTTTCAACTTAGCATCACCACCTTCTTTACCGCCGAATATCAATCCGTCACCGATTCCGATGATGCCACATCCCAGTCCTGGTTCTGGATTGGTTGCGAATTCTCCGCTGAATCCATTGCATGTACCAAGTCCAGCTGGGTTGATGTCAAATTCTTCGCCAGGGCCAAGTTCAAGTATGCCTGGTCATTCGCCAGTTAGCAGTTTCATGCAAACAGGTAAATATGTATTATAAAGTGTAAAACATACATTTATCTATCACTCTTTTTACCTAAATTGAGCGTGACAGTCCCACATATTGTGAGTTATCTATATAAAATTTGTATGTGATCACCAGCCGTCAACTAATGGGTGGTTATGGTTGTTAGTAGAGACCACAAGGAAAATTTTTGTACTGTTAAATAGAAATGAGTACTTGACTAGATTTGAATCTGAGTAGTTGTCTGAAAAAGTAAAACATATTTATATTTGTAAATAGGACACACAGATGGAAGCCCATTCCCTTCATCGCAAAGTATGACATCGCCTGCAGCTTCGAACTGGCCAGGATCACCAAGTGTTCCACGGCCGTCTCCAGCTCGTCCAGGACAATCTCCTGGAGGACATCCAGCTCTTCATAGTCCTCAAGCTGATCATAAAACTGGTAAATTGTTATTTTAAATTATGATAGTGTCTAACTCATAACAAAATTATTTTATATTTTAGGAAGTCACTTATCCCGAGTATTACCCCAGCGTTCTTGGGCAGGTGCCGTGCCAACTTTGCTCACTCATGAAGCTCTTGAACTTCTTTGTTGCCCGTCCTCTCATCCACAAGGTTTACCTGGTCCAGAACTAGCACCACTAGAAAGATTTCTGGGTTGTGTGTATATGCGTAGACAGTTACAACGGTTTATCCAAACAGAAAATCATGTAAGATTAAATACATAGCTTATCTATTGAACAACATTAATTTTAATATTTTTTTCATAGTTAACAGCAATTCCAAGCAACGAACCAGGAGTAGTTCACTTCAAAGTTGACACATTACAATGTAGAGTGGGTTTGAATCCTGCTCATTTACAATCTTTACATATCAAAGTTACTCCGCTGCAAGAGGCTAAAGATCAGTGGACCAACGAAGAACTACAAGTAAATCCACTTTAAATACTTTATATTTTAGTACTATAATATTATTTTTGTAGATAATTGAAAAATTCTTTGATACAAGAGCAGCTGCTCCACCATATAAACCAAATTCTTTGTGTGGTTTTGGGTGCATGTTAAATGTACCATACAACGTACTTAAAGATTTCGTTCAAATTATGAGATTAGAGTTAATACCAGGTTTAGCCCAACAACAAGGATTGAAATGGTCTGTTCAATGGGCTTTGAGAATCCCACCATCGGCTACTCCAATTGTACCAACTGGAATGGCTGCTGTTATAGTTTGCCGTAGCAAAATATTATTTTTCGTAAGAATAATAATTTAAAAATATAATTTCAAATTATTATTTACACTTTATTGTAGTTGCAAATTACACGTATTGGAGTACAATATCCTAGTAATATGGATCCACCATCTCTTGTACTTCCTATAGTTTATGATGTCAGTACAAATTTAACTCAGCTTGCTGAAAAACGTGATCCAGGACCAGCTTCTGCAATAACGGCAGCTAGTCATCAACTGAAACGATTCTCTGAATTTGGATTAAATATGAACGAATGTTCATTGTTTCCTGCTGTTAGAGATTTATTGGCTAATCTTGTGTTACCTACAGAACCTCAGATGCAGCAGGTGAGGAAATTTTTGATTCACTAAATGCACTCTCCTTATTGTGTTACTTTTTAAAACTGTTTTACTTCTTTAGTGCTATGATTTATTTTGTTTATTTTATTATTTATCAAAACTAATGTTACTATTAATTAATTTTTCCTGAAGCCTGATCCTGTATAAATTTTCCATAGCACATGAAATATTAGAGTTGAAGTTGTTTGTGAAACAAAACCTCTCTGGTTTTTTAGAGTTTTACTAACTTTCAGGTGACTCAGTCTCCTGCACCGGGTGGAATGACCCCTACACAACAAATTCAGTCCCCTGCAATGCAAATGCATTCTCCAATGCCAGGCCCTGTTCCTAGTCAACAGGTTCCTGTACCCAATCAATCAGGATACCCAGTTGGAATGTCTATTGGCATGATGGGACCACAATGATACGGTAAAGAATTTTATGCTGTTTGCTTATTCTATAGTTATTTATACTGGCGATTTTCTGTTTCAGATGATTTTTAATGAGACATTTGTAAATAGATCAACTTGTTAAGATATCTCAAAAAGGTGTATCACTTTTATAAAATAAGAACTAATAATGAAATTATTGTTTTCATATATCTTATAGTATTAGAAGCAAATAAATAATTATAATTTATTTCTTGTACTATTGCAACTTATCCTATAATTTTATACAGAATTTCCATGGGAATTGAATATTATGGTAAATATAAATAACCAAAACGACAATAACACATTACTGGGTGGTTATCATTTTTTCGTTTATTAATTAGTTTGTCAGTATAAAATATTAGCATAGTATCAGACGAATTTCTATAATAGACCATTTGCACCGGCCCATTGACATCTATTGCACATTTATGAAACTTCAAATTGTATTCCCTCTAAAGCGACCCCTACCCTACATGTTTGTAAACAAAACATACTGTCACTGTCAATCAGCTGTCAGGCTTTTGCAGCCCGGTACACAACAATATATTCCAACCATTTTTTCAAAAAAATTAAACAAAATAAAGATGTAACAAATTGCAGGACACGATTTTGTTTACGTTTGACAGTACTAATTTTAGCAGCAGTCATAAACTACTATGAAGTAAGCCGCGTGAACACATGATTCACTACTTGCAAATAACTTCATGAGAAAATCCGACGTCTCTCTCTTACAGCAATGAAAAAGGTCTATTCATTACTGAATCAATCACGTTCATCTGATTTTTGTAAAATAATTTATTTAAAATCACAAATTCCAAAAGTATGATTGATTTTGCGCATGCGTATGATGCGCATTGCACTATTGCACAGTAATTTGGTTTTGAATCAGGTTGAATAATTTTTGACAGTTCAACTTAATTTTGTCCGTTTAAATTTTATAAGGCTTTATATGATTTAAAAGAATAACAATAAACAGTGCGAGAATTTCTGTATCTACCATTATAGTAAATAGGTACAATTAACATTAACACTCCTGTCTACCAACTATTAATAATATGAAATATAACCTTACTTATAAATGTCAACAAATAATAATACCGGCGACCGACACTGATTTGATGCGAAGTTTATATTTTAGGACAAAATGACAACAATTCGTCAGTTAGAAGAAAAAGTAGTGGCAAATGAAATAGTTTTAATGAGATGGAACGATCGTATGGATCTTTTAGCTCTGGCTAATGTTAAAGGTACCAAAATTAATGCATAACTCCCGAAAACTAATAACTTTAATTAATATCGTTAACAGGTGAAGTATCTTTACATCGTTTAACATGGCAAAGGGTATGGTGTTTATTACCCGACAAAGAAGACAGCACTGTTTTGGACATGGCCTGGAGACCAGATGGAAGAATTATTGCAATAGGATATAGTTCTGGTAAGTTGCATGTTTATTTTCTTAAATATAGAGAATTACTCAATAAATATTAGAGTTTATACGATTCAGGTAAAGTGGTACTTGTCGAAGTTGAGAAGAAGAATATTATTCGTGAAATCATTATTGAAGACAGTATAAATTGTGTTATTTGGCAACAAGATAAAATTGGTACCGTATCTTTAAGTGAAGCAACAGATGAAAAAAATTCAGAAACCGTAGTTGTGGTAATTATATTTTTATAGTATCTAGCAACTAAAGCATGCTACGTATTGTTGCAGGGAGATTCAACCAATTTTTTACCGGACTTACCTTCTCTATCAAATGAATTTCCCACAGCAACAAATAGTCTCACAGAAAATTTAGTAGATTTACATTTTGTAAAAAATCAAAATAATTTAAATATTCTTATTATCGGAACAAAAACTGGAAATTTACATATAAGTATTTTTGGTTTATTTGCTTGCGCTGTAGTTGATATTAGTAGTCATTTAAATGAAAAATGCAGTATTTTAACTGCACATATGTCAGAAAATCATAGTACTTTATTTGTCACAACATGTAATGCAAGTAATGTAATTCAAATAGTAGTTTTAAACACATCTGTTTTGAGTACTCATTGTAAAGAACTTTTTGCGATGGCTTTAAAACGTGGCCATATAGTAAATTTACTTTCATACCTCGATAGTACTATGTCATCAATTACTGAGGCTTGGGAAACTATATTACTTGAAATGGATTCAAAATTATCTAAATATGCATCTAGTGTACCCGAAGGTACAGTAACCGCAGATTTTCTGGAGTTATTAATGTTTGGGATTCCTACCGATGAAATGGAAGAATTTTTAATGCAGGATTTAACAGACAAAGGATTAAAGAAAATGGGACATTCAATTGAGTTGAGTTACTCAAATATTCAGAAACTATTATTGAAACATTTACAAGAAGTTGGACAACATATTACTTATCATCTTGCTGAACTACGAGGAATGTCTAGGTTCACATATTGCAATAAGGTAAAAAAATATTAAAATAAGTGTACAGTGTGCAGAATCAATACAAATTTTGTTTTTTAGAATCTGGGTCTTAATGAAAAAACCATCACTGCAGCTATAATGTCAAATGGAGCATTTTTAATGAAATGTGTAGAAGTTCAACAAGTTATTAATAATTCTTTATCAAATTATCGGGCATTTTTCCGATGGTTATATGTAGTAATTCTAAGGTTAATGGGAGAACAAATACCTCCAGAAATCCCAAAAATGGCACAACAAGACGTTACAGATATTGTAGAATTCTTACAAAATTTTGATTGTTTAGGAAATAATTCTGAGGGCCAGACAGGGAGATTTAAATTAGAAAGACTTGGGCAATATCTAGTAGATGCACCTTTGACTATATTACCAAAAAATGAAGGTAACATTTGGAGTTTATTTTTAGAGGAAAATGAATCTGTTGCTGAAAATGATTCTATTATTAAGCATAATGAATCGATGTCTTTAATTCAGCAACATAAAAAACTTGTAAGCAGTATTGAAAAAATATTTATTGAGCCGAATAAATTTATTTCAAATAATTTTAAGTTTCTGCAAAGTTTTAAGTGTGCACAAGTTTCTGATATAAGTAATTTACTCATGTCACAGTTAAACTATAATGAGTGCATTACATATATTGTTTTTTATGACAAAATGTCAGCAAGAGATGGGGTATTCTTTTTAGAAATAAGTTCTTTAGACAATTTTATGTTAAAAGGTGCGCGAATAAATTCTTCTCATATTCCCGAAATGTCTTCGAATGGATCAAGAATTCTAGACATCAAATTTTACTCTCCAACATTTTTATCTATTCTTTTAGAAGAATCTTCAATAAATATACGCCATTATCTTTGTCAAACTCCAACTAAATTTATTACATCTCATACGACTGATTTAATTAAAACTAATAGTTTAATTTTTAATCAGAATGTAAATAAGTTAGATATTTGTGATACTGCTGGAAATATTGTAAAACAAATAGAAGGAATGACGGCTCTGAAATTTCAAGTCAGTAGTAGTAGACATGTATGCGTTGTTTTGTCGGAAAATCAGAGAAAAGTTCAGTTATTTGAAATGGAAGCAGATGAAGAAGAAGAAGAGCTTGATGAAACTTTTATTACTGCTAATACTACGAGAGATACTGAAGCGATGTTTCAGAGTTCGATCAGTTCTGAATAGGCTTATATTTTAATATTATATAGATGTTATATAGATATAAAATTTTGTACTATTTCTTTCACATAAAGTTAACATTAATTTAACAAGCGTTTTAATATTATTTAAACGTGTTTTTGGTACCACTGAAATTCATAATGGATATCTGACTAAATATGAATGAAAAAAAAATTATATTTTTATTAATTATGCAAAGGCAAGAATTTAAAATGTAGTAAAATTCCATATAAAAACAGTAACTATCATTTCAAAATATATGCACGAAATTGTGAATCACCCATTATATTTTATTTGATTTGAAAATTTTGGATCATACATTCTTGCAAATACAAATCTATTTACTCAAAATGTATTTATAAATTATTAACTCTTCGGTATTCTTCCAATAATTTTTCACATCTTTCGTTGTCTCCAAATTCGGATGTAACTAAATTGCATAACTGCTCTTCATGACATTTTTGATCACACCCTTCTTTGAGAAACGGATCACCATGTCGGACTTTCAATCTAATCATATAAGTCAATTATTAATTTAACAGAATACCGGAAGATTTAACACTTACTTGAAATATGTATCCGCGAGAGTAGAATTTTTTGCAAATGACTGAACTAGTTTCCCTAATTCAGGTAAATCCATTGATTTTAATCCGTACGCTTCTTTGAACGAATAAAGCTTATACCATCGTGGAGGTACTGTTATGTCATTTTCATTTGCTTCGGTTATGTTATATATCCATTCATCGTAATCTTCTACTTGCTGTTTAACAATAATTATAAATGTTAATTTTTGCAATATTGAATTATTTATTAAAAATATTAATATTTTGGTTTATAAATACACTGGCGGAAAAAAATGAAACACTTTGAAATTCGTGAAATTTCGACCATTTTCAAACCGCCATAACTCGGTGTATTTTCAATCGATTTCGATGAATCTTTGTGGGCGGAAAACTTTGAAGTGTCTACTTTAAAGTCATGCCTGCGAATTTTAGTGCAACCCCTTCCACCCCCCTCCAGCACCCCGGTGAAAAATAATAAATTTTAATTTTATAAATGTCCAACTTTGACGATGTGTATGGACTTTAATTATTTTTTTACTTGATCCATCAAAAGGGCACTAAAATTCACTCAATTCCCTGTGCAGGACTCAAAGAACGAAGTTCCTGCGATGATTTGGAACAAAGTTATGAATTTTTTTAAAAAGGGCATTTTTTGGTTTTTTGTACATAACTCAGCGACTTTTCAACCAAATTAGACGATTCTTTCGGGAAAAAACCAAATTGTGGGTGTATTTTAAGGGGATAATCTCAGATTAGGATGATCTATTTTCGTACCCATTTAAACCCGAACAAAAAAACACGTTTTTTCGCAAAAAAAAGTCCAACTTTGGCCTTGTTTATTAAGTTGGAAAAAATTTGTCTACTCCATCCACAGAAGAAACTCGTGAGATTTGCTTACTGCTTTAAAAATGAAATTGGAAATTTCGTGTAAATAACTTAAATTGCCTAAAATATTAGAAATTTTGAAAGAAAATTTCATTCGTGAAAAAAAAAATTCGTCAAAAAACTGCCGATTTATGAGTCAAAAAATCACAAAATGCACTTTTTTCAAACGCCCATAACTTTGTGCCATATCGTCGTAGGCACTTCGTTTTTTGAGCCCAGCACAGGTAATTGAACAAGTTTCAATGCCTTTTCTGTGGATCGAGTCGACAAATTTTTCCAACTCGGTACACATCGCCAAAGTTAGACGTTTTTTTGTTGCGAAAAAACGTGTTTTTTTGTTCGGGTTTTAAAGGGTACGAAAAGAGATCATCCTAATCTGAGATTATCTCCTTAAAGTACACCCACAATTTGGTTTTCCCCCGAAAGAATCGTCTAATTTGGTTGAAAAGTCGCTGAGTTATGTGCAAAAAACCAAAAAATGCCCTTTTTAAAAAAAATTCATAACCTTGTTCCAAATCATCGTAGGAACTTCGTTCTTTGAGTCCTGCACAGGGAATTGAGCGAATTTTAGTGCCCTTTTGATGGATCAAGTCAAAAAAATTTTTAAAGTCCATACACATCGTCAAAGTTGGACATTTTTAAAATTAAAATTTATTATTTTTCACCGGGGTGCTGTAGGGGGGCGGAAGGGGTTGCGCTAAAATTCGCAGGCATGACTTTAAAGTAGACACTTCAAAGTTTTTCTCTCACAAAGATTCATCGAAATCGATTGAAAATACGCCGAGTTATAGCGGTTTGAAAATGGACGAAATTTTACGAATTTCAAAGTGTTTCTTTTTTTTTCCCGCCAGTATATAATAAACTTACATAAGTATTGGAATTAACTTCATATATTCTATAATTTGGATTAACACTTATATAAGTCGTGACACTTCCACCATTAAATGCCACATTTATGGGATCTTCATAACCCTTTTTAAAGTAAAAATGTAATTCATTAAAATGCGTGTGACCTACGAATTGCCCCTTTATTATTTCAGCGTATCTACAAGAAATATTATTATTAATGTGGGAAGTAAATAATCGGGAATGCAATCAGATTGCTTTATTTTCTACACTGCCAACGTTTCGACACCACTTGTATCTTATTCAAGGCTCTACACACAAAAACATCGAGATGTTATACAAAAATACAGATTAAACAATGAGTTACTTACAGTAGATGAACTTTAATTATTGTTAAAAGATGTGCATAACAAAGTGGCACCAATTAAATAAATAAATTCTGTTACCTACTACAGAATAGTAAAAATCACGGTCAAAATCAATGATAATATTAAAACACGTCCGCGAAAAAATATTCATATGTTACCTGGACAAGCCAAAAATAGAGAATAACGGTTAAACCACTGTCCTGCAGGAAAGCATGTATATACATATAATTGTAATAATTGTAAAATATTTAATTATATGTCGCTCAGATCTTGTATATCGCTGCGGGAATTGGCACAGTTTTCTTCTTTTTGTATGTGGAGCATTTCCAGAATCAATCTTTTTGTAGATTATTATCTCTGTCGATAACTTCCGTGTTTCTATAATCAATTGTGTGATTATCTTTTAACAATAATTAAAGTTCATCTACTGTAAGTAACTCATTGTTTAATCTGAATTTTTGTATAACATCTCGATATTTTTGTGTGTAGAGCCTTGAAGAAGACACAAGTGGTGTCGAAACGTTGGTAGTAAACAACTTGATAACCGCACTCGGTAAAGTATGTATTTATACCAAAACACAGTGCGAGGCCGCTACACTTAAGTTGGATAAAAGACGTAATAGTATGTATGTATGCACCTCTGTATAATTCTGTTATATTCGCTACTCCACATCTTATAACATTCTTTATCTCCCGAAGGGATATGAGATAAAATGTGTACAACTTCGCCATTTAATTCTGCTTCATGTAATGTATCTGACAACCATTGAAGTTGACCGTAGGGATCTATATTATTAAACAGTAACCACCTAAAATTTTTGGAATGCTGTAATCTGTTATTATTTTGAAAATATGTATAATTACAAGTTATAAGTATAACAGACATTGCTATTCAAAGCAATGATTCTAAATCCGGGTCTGACTAGAACAGTATAATATCCTCCTTTGCGAATAGTTGGCTGTGTATCTTTTGGTAGCCAAGTACCCCATTCTTTAGCCAGCATGTTATACAACCAGTGTGTTGATAGATTTTGTCGAGTTATGTGTTCGGGAGCAAATCTGAAAAATGATGTAGGTAGTACAAAGTACATATTTTGTAAGTTTAAGTTTACTTACTCATTGAGTGGGTTAGGTTCATGGTTTCCTGCTATGTGATAAATTGTTTTATTTGGAAATTTGTGCCTAAACAATTGATTTATTAGTAAAATACTTCTAGTATTCTTTTTGATAGAAGTTTCCCATAATCTGTGGCTCACTATGTCGCCAGTATGGTAGATATAATCTATGTCCTAAAAATATACATTAATTATTACGAATTATAACGATTTTCAGATATCATAAATAATATATTTTTGTAAAACGCGATGTATCTAAGAAATAACAATTTTAAACAATTCTATTCACAGATACCCGTAATTTCTATAGGTAACATTTAACATAAAGAAAACTAAAAAACCTAAACATTTCAGTTTTTGTTATCATTTTTTATTTACAAGAAGTTACAAATAAAATATATTTTTTTAAACTGATGTATCGAACGTATCTATTTCTTCGTATAAAATTGCAACTCGTTATAAATGTCAGTACAAGTAATTGTTAGAATTCGAATCGGTGAAATTATATTGCTATTGTAAATAATAAAATTTCTGAATTAGTCAAGTGACATTTAATTGTCTTGCAACTATTTTGTTTTAATAAACTTTAGATACTACCTCTACATTCTACATAGTCTTTGTTTCTTTTGTCGGTTTAAGGCCATTGACGGTAAAAAAAATTAGATTAAATTTAAACATAAATACATTACTGCATCCATTTGAGTTTCCTCATTAAAGTTATTTTAGTTTAATTTTCGCTTACCTACATAGTATATGTAATATTGTAGATATGTGTACTACATAGTTTAGGTAAAGTATAGTTTAACAGCAAATAAATTTTTTTTTAAAGTTTTCGGAAATCAGTAAAGGATTCGCCATATTGGAAAAAAGGCTGCCATTTTTAAATGTTTACGTTTACGTCGTAAATGGTTTCTAGTATAATCGTTAATCGAAAGCTATGATATTGAAGAGCACACAGTGTTTTGTGACCAGTACAAGAATAGTAAAATTGTATTTCAACAAGGATTTCATAGAGAAAGAATGAATCTACAAATAATGTGCCTTTTTTAAAATTTGATTAAAAAATTGTACATGAATATAAAAATTCCAAAAATTTCCTATTTTATGCAAACTTTACACGATTATATCTCATGATAGAAATTAATTTTTAAAATTTTAAAAAGGCATATCTGTAGATCCATTCTTTCTCTATTAAATGTTTATAAAAACATTATCCTGATATCAATAATAATCTGGCAGTTTTTCTCGCAACGAAAACACTTTCACAGTATTTTTCAACTTCAAAATGAAATTGCATAGGTAAGGTGCGGCAAACTACGAGTTTCGGGCTCGTTTCAGGCAGCTCTAGTACTAGAGAAAAGAGTGGAATGAAAAAAACGTAAAATTGAGAGTATTCTAGGAATTCGATAAAAACGTAGACGAGCCGCTTAAACGTTATTTTTATCAATTTCAATATATAATTGTTTTCCACGTTTATATTAGTTCCAAGATAAACATAAAATTTTAAAATAATTGTCTGCGATTTTTAAATAGATTTTCTCGACAAAATGCATCACAGTTTGGTAAAAATAATTACATGTCTGGCAGCTGCGTCCATCATGTTCTCAACGACATTAAGTGGTGTATCACAGGTCCGGTAGTCGCCCCAAACTCCGGCTGCATCTTTCGGAGTTTTTGGTTCACCCTGATCTTTACCGGCGCATATAGGCTCGCCACATTTTGTATTTCCTCCTGCCATATATTTTTCATCGTAATGAATATCTGTTATGTGCAAAATACGTAGTGGCTTATCATTATTCTGAAATTTGCAGTACGAAATGTGTATTTTTCTTTGATTGGAAATAAGTATTTCGTTACTTGTGATTGTTGCCGAGATTGTAGCTTTGGTGCTAGAAGGCTTTTAGGTGCTAAATAAACGCTCCAAGGAGTGTCTTCAAAACTATCTTCGCAATTATGACCCTGTGCGATTATACTACAAATTCTTGCAGAAGTTAGGAATTTTTTCTTGCCTAGTATGTACCAACATATATCCTGGAATTAAATATTTTTTACGCACATATACGAGTATTTGACCATACGGTGGATTGCTCTTTAGTATTTAAATACAAAAGAAATTAGTAGTATATTATTGAGCTAAATAAAGTTTTTTGATTCTATAATCGATAAGTTAGTACAAAAACCAGAGATGATATTACAACGAAAATAAATCCATCTGAATTAAAAGTAGGTGTAGCTGGTGTTACTGATATTAAGGATGGAGGTATCGTTGTACAGTGTAATAAGAAAGAAGATTTTGAAGCTTTAAAAAATATTATATAAATTATAATGTAAAAGAAAGTAAAATGAGGAACCCGGAAATCAAAATATTAGAAATTGAAAGGTGTATTAAATCACAAAATGATTTTATAAATGGCGAGAATTGAAATTTAAAATTAAATTACGTCCGCAAAATGAAAAATAACACGTTGCTTCAGCTGATAGTACCACATTTAATAATATTATAAAAGTGGGCAAAACTATTCTATTGTATTCTATTCTAACATTAATTGGGATAGATGTAGTGTCGTCGAGAATAACAATATTATTAGATGTCATAAATGTACAGGATTTTACTACAAAGCTAAAGATTGCAAAAATAAAGTAGCATGTTTCCATTGCAGCGGAGACATTACAGCAAAGATTGTGCGAATGAAATTTCTAAATGTATATACTGTTTTACAGCTAAGACGAGTCTTAATTTAAAATTAGATTATAATCATAAAAATCAACTAGAGGATCTAGAATTTGCGGACGATGTTTGTCTAATATCTGAGAAAAGGCAAAGCATGCAAAAGAAAACAGAAAAACTTAGAAAAGAAGCAAAGAAAGTTGGTCTAGGAATAAATGTTGAGAAAACAAAAATCATGAAAATAAACACAGAAAAGGAAATGGGAATATTTGCAGAAAGGAAAGAAATAAAACCGGCGAGGGAATTTTGTTACTTGGGGAGCGTTTTAGAGGGAAATGGAGATATAACCAAAGGGATAAATGCAAGAATCACTAAGGCACAAAATGCGTTTTATATGCTAAACAAAATTTGGCAATCAAATGAACTTTCAGCAGAAACAAAAATAAGAATCTTCAACACGAATGTAAGAAATATAATATTATATGCATCTGAAACATGGACACTAAGCAAAAAACAACACTAAAATTACAGACATTTATAAATAAGTGTCTAAGGAAGATATTAAGGATCTATTGGTCAAATAAAATAACAAATATAGAATTATGGGAGAAAACAAAACAGGAGCCAATAGCAACAATTATAAAAAGAAGGAAAATGGAACTAAGAAAGGACGAAAGGACATAGCAAAACAAGTAATGGAATATCAGCCAACAGGTAGAAGGAAAAAAGGCAAGCCAGCAGACACATGGAAAAGAAATATTGCTAAAGAGCTTGAAGAAGCGAACATAGTATGGAAGGAAGCTAAAATTATAGCACGAAATAGGAAAGTGTGGAAGAGACTACTTGTAGACACCCTATGTTCCGACGCGGAACCAAGAGGATTCAAGTAAAGTAAAGTATAATCATAAAGCTAATGAAAAAATTGAAATGCAGAAGAAAAAAATTACTTATGCATAGGAATTACATACTGAAATAAGCAAAGACACTTGTGTTATTCTGCTTTTAAATATTCAAAACCTTTTACCACATAAGGATGAAATAGCACACCTCATATAATAAGCTGTTAAAGTTTGTTACACTAGTCCAGAAACACTCTGTATAATGTTTTTGATAGAAACTTCTATTACATGTTTTTAAGATAAAGATAGAAGTTGATAAAGTTGTATGACACATGATTGTTATGATCTTATGACTTTTTGGATTTAAATGCCTTGAAATTAATTTAAAAATTCTTTCCTAACTTACAGCATTGAGATCTATGAATCCATCACAAACTGTTTTAGATTGAAGCTTATAACACAAAAGTTTGAGTGCCTTTGTAGCCGCACTTTTCTTTCCTATAGTGTTTCGGTAAGTTGATAAAGTTCTTGCAATTGTTTTACATAGTGTGCAGACAGATACTTCCGCTAAATATTGTGTCACATGTGATTTTCTTCCCTCTGGCTCGGTGTTTGGAAATAATTTAAATTTAAGCGTTCCAACTATATTTAAATCATTCTGTAATTGGTTTGTTATGTCACCAGTTATACCATAGTAAACGAGTCCACTAACAAGTCTATTTTCGAAATTATCTAAAATGCAAAAATATCATCTTATTATACAAGTGGTTTGGTCTAATAACAACCGAGAAAAAGTATTCATGTGAACTTATTCAGTATTACGTATCTATTCTACTAAATAAATATTAAGAATTTATCAAAATCAATTAAATTTTCTTTTTTATATTTGTCCTTTTCGAACTTGCGTATTGGCAAATTTATTTATTAAGTCCGAATGTTTAGTCAATTTTTGAAGCAAATTCATGTTCAATACAATATTATAGCTATTAATCACGGTGTAAAATACAAATACGGTGAGCGCACTTGGCAAAAAAATGCGGACCTATTCGTTCCACATGTATGGCGGGTTGCTATGATTACAAAATATGCTAATTATCTGTCATATCTGTCAAATGAAATATTGTAATTAAAAAAGATATTAATTTTTCATTATTTTGTGACCAGTTTACATTACAAAGTAAATAATCATTATTATATAAGTTTGTACTTAAGTAGGTATAATTGTTATACAAATTTTCTTTATCTAATTTCTTGATTCAGAGTTGAACAAATCAAAAAGTTATGGGAGTGTCTATTCGTACGCTACCGGTGCACCGGTGACTCGGGTAACATCGGCTACCGATGCGCACTGGTGGCACCGGTCGTCGGCACCGGCGCACCGGTAGCACCGGTGGTACCGGTAGCATCGGTGGCACCGGCGCACCGGTGGTACCGGTAGCATCGGTGCACTGGTCATCAGCACCGGCGCACCGGTGGTACCGGTAGCATCGGTGGCACCGGCGCACCGGTAGTACCGATGGCACAGGCGCACAGGTAGCACCGGTGCACCGGTGCATCGGAATCAATGTTTTTGACAGTAAGTATAAACTATTAATCTATAAAAAATTTAAAGACACAGCGGAGAAAATTTGAAAAAATTCGAGTAAAATTAAAAAATTTGAAAAATTTTACTTTTAAACAATATCATCAAAAACTTTTTTGGAAGATATTTTATCACTGAACAAAATAACACAGTATTTGCATTTTTTAACTAATTAAGCCATAAGATTTGAAAATGTCAAAAAAAAATCTAAAATCAAAATTTTATAAACAATTGCATATAATAGCTGATCAACAATAGTTACAAACTTAATAACTCATTTAAAAGTCCAATCAATCCTATATAAAAACGACTTAAATGTTCATTTTCGTATCTCGAATAGTTTAAAAGTTATAGCAGTTTTCTTGAAAAATCAAGTGCTTCTTTTATAGCACGTAATTAAAGTACAATATAAAATTAAAATAAACTTTTTTCGATACTTTGCAATAGATGGTTGTTTTTGTAATTTTTATTAGTTTCAGGAAAAAAATATAATGAGATTTGAAATATGATTATAACAAATTGTTAACTTATAAAACAATGAAATTATCAACAAAAATTTTTTGTTTAGTTGTTCTATTGAAAAGTGCCAATTATGATTTTTAGTAGTAATTTCTTAACTTATTATTTAAACAATGGAAATATTGAAAAAAACTATTTTAAACAATAAAAACATTTTTTTAAGAAAACTTATTTTTCTTAAAAATCATTATTTTATCAAGACAACAAAATGGTAAACAAATTTTTTCATTAGTATGAAACTAGTCCATTTGTATATAAACAATTTGTAAACAAATGAGATAAAAAATCCTTAGGTACGTTATTTAACGTCATTGTTAGTTGCGAAAACAGTAATAATCTAACGTTAGTTTGATTTTAAAAACTTTCATGACGTGATATTGTTAAGTATATATAAAAGAAGGGCTCCAAGAAGCGAAAAATTTTAATCCGATTATTTAAACATTTTTTGTTGTCTTCAATGACAACGAAGGTCCGACAAAATATTGTTAATTAACAATTGTATAACTTTTCGAAAAATTAACTAAATAACTTTTTTCCAACGGGACTAAATTCTTTGAAGTGTTGATAATACACCATAATTTTTTCAAATTTTTAAATTGATATTTGATACTGTAAAAAAATTATTTTACATGATGTACTCGCTTTAGAGACGGCGCACGCATACCTCACCGGCCGCTTGGAGCTCTATTTTCAGCGTTAAATTACTATCATAAATAATGAGTTAAGACTTTTTTATTGGAAATTTCCTCATCTTTAAGAATCTTGTTTTTAAATTTCTTAATTATTAATAGTTTTTGAAATATTAGCGAAAAACGAAATACCTTTTTTTCTTCATCTTTATTTGTTTATAACTTTTGCAATTTGTTAGATGTTGAAAAATGGTAGCACCGGTGTATCGGTGCTATCTACCGGTGCCACCGGTACGTCGGTGCTACCGGTGCGCCGGTGCCACCAATACTACCGGTGCTGCCCGTGCGACAGTGCCACCGGTGCGCCGGTGCCGATGACCGGTGCGCCGGTGTTACCGGTACGCCGGTGCCACCGGTGCGCCGGTGCTGATGACCGGTGCTGCCCGTGCGCCGGTGCTGATGATCGGTGCTCCGGTACCGATGACCGGTGCTACCGGTGTGCCAGTGCCACTGGTAAGCACCGGTAGCCGATGTTACCCGAGTCACCGGTGCACCGGTGGACCGGTAGCGTACGAATAGACACTCACAAAAGTTATCGGCGATCTGCGATCGGCGTAGTACATGTTTTATGTTTTGTGCCAAACTGTACGTCGGGTTATAGAAGTAACGAAGAAAAAGTATCTTTATTCAAGGCACCAAATAACATATACCATAGAAATTTTTGGATATCAAAAATACCGCGCATTGACCGGGAACTTCAGTCGCATATTATGTGAAAAACATTTTAAAGAACATATTATACGATTCAGGATGATTGGAAATGTAAGGATATAAAAATGAATACTATTGTGTTGTTTTTCAATTATGCATTGTATTTTACAGACTAAAATAGATTCTGATTACCCAAAATTAAAACTTGGAGCTGTGCCGACAATTTTTCCAAAAAAAACATCTACTGATTCCAACGATACTCACCCTGCTAAACGATGCAAAGTAGAAAGTATGCGATTGTAATTTAAACGTAGTTAATTTAAATTTAATGTTGTTTAATAAATATTGTAGGAGTTTCTGAAATCGAGGCTGAGACTCCATCAATTTTTATTTTAGATTCTTTTGAAACTGCTTTTACTTCACTCTACTCAACTTTGCCATCAGCTACTATTATAACATCTATACTGAAACAACTGCGCTCAAACCATCAACATCTTGAACTCCATCATTTTTAGAAAACCCATCCAAGAATTCAGCAAAGAATTAATTTTCGAAGATATTTCAGCACAAAATTTAAATATACAAATCAATTGTAATAAAAAAATTGTCTACGCAAGTATTTTTCTTAAAGAAAGGAATTCATTCAACGATTTTACAGTCATTTAATGATATTAACGAGTTAATATGGTAATTTAAGTTTAAATATAATATGATAAATATTTCTCAATTATTTATTTTGCAGTTATGCAGATAATAAAGAAGTATGTAAGGTGTTCATTTGTTGTCAATGGTGAAATGGTGCCTTGAATAAAGATACTTTTTATTCGATTATGTCAAAAAGTGACGTTTTTTGGTTAAGATATTCGGACGAAAAGCTAACCTTTTAGGTATTAATATTTGTGCCATTGCTAGGTGACCCACTTTTCGTCTTAGGCCGAGAAGTACTTTTCGTACGCAAACGCGTTTTTTTAAGCAAACTGACACAGTCGAATAATTTTTTGTTCTTTTTTGTTTCATTTGTCTGTTTCGCAGATAACTACAATTAGCAAACTAAACAAAAATTTAGAATAATTTATAATAAAATATTAATATTCTAGTTATTTTAAGTTCTCACTTACAATCGAATAAAAAATAGTGTATGATACACGGACGAAAAAGCTCTCGTACTCCTAAGGTTGCCGAACTCGGCTTTGCCTCGTTCGGCAATCTTCCATAGTCGTACGAGAACTTGCATTTTTCGTCCTTGTAACATAAATAACTATTTTCTTTGTTACTTCTATAACCTGACGTACAGTTTGGCACAAAACATGTACTACGCCGATAACTTTTTGATTTGTTCAACTCTGAATCAAGAAATTAGATAAAGAAAATTTGTATAACAGTTATACCTACCTAACCTAAGTACAAACTTATTTAATAATGTTTACTTACTTTGTAATGTAAACTGGTCCCCAAATAATGAACAATTAGTATCTTTTTTAATTACAATATTTCATTTGACATATGACAGATAATTAGCATATTTTGTTATCATATGCAACCCGCCATACATGTGGAAAAAGTTTGTCCGCTTTTCACAGCACGTTTGTAGGGAAGTGCACTCACCGTATTTGTATTTTACATCGTGCTATTAATATAACAAGAATAGTATGCGATTTATAATACCGAGGATGTTGCTAAGGGACGAGGTGAAACCGAGTCTCTTTTTGAATATCTAAAGGGGCTTAAATCGCATATATTCGCGTTATATTCAAAGCATAATCGTATCATCAACGACAGCGATGTTAAAACAAATCAACAATTTTATCTGTCAATTAGTTGACGCTTCGCATATTATGAAAGGTTTTGTTGTTATTATGGTTGTATCTAACATATTAAAATTAAGTCCGTAACTAATGTATTATAAGTATAACGTATTATAAGTAACAAGTACCTAACTAACGTATTATGTTGTTTATAATTATCAATAAATGTTGCATATTAAATGGTAATAACAGTTGATAATACGATTAAGCTTATAATACATTCGAACGATCTTGTACTTCTTTTTTAATATTTAATATGTGTAATGTATGTATTATGATTTCGGGATTTGAACCTCAATTGGGTTATATATCCCTAGGGTGACTTGATGGCACACACACAGTATTAATTTTACTTATACTTTTTGCCACTTTCTCGTTTACTTTACTACCATGTGTGTTGCCAGTCAACCCGGCACAAGCCCTTGTTACAGCCTTTAGCCGGTGCCCGATAGCTAGAGGTTGCCAAGTTAATTAGATCCCAACTTGGAATGGTACCGGGAGTAGGTAGCGATCCAAATCAGGCCATGAAAATTTCCTGATCTGACCGGGATTCGAACCCACGACCTCTGTAACCAGAGCCTAGCATTCTACCACTTATGCTATCCCGCCGTGTTTTCATATTTAATATGTGTGCAAAATTTGAAAATCTGTAGTTTGTTATGACCGTAAGTTAGAGCGGCATATTGTAATAGTTGTTGGAAATAAAAATGTTGTCAACCGACCTCTGCATGGATGAAGTTTGCGCTTTACGCGGTAAATTCGTTGCCTACACTACATATTTTCACTTTTCAAATTATTCTAAAATATTTCTGTTGAATTATACATCATACTTAAACAAAATAAAATTTAAAATTAAAAAAATATATATTTATTTTTTTGTCGACGTTGGAGGCCTGTGCCTATTGGGTAATAAGACATTGTCTATTGTAAATATAACCAGGATAAATCGAAAATGCGTTAAAAAAATTACCATCAAGTTTCACACTAAATTGCAATAATGAGTCATCCAACAGATAGTGCCAGTAGGTAGGTACTAGGGATAAGTAAACCAGGAGCTCATGACAGGTGATGGTCTCCGATTTCGAGTACATATCAGAGTGTCGACAAGTCATAGTTCCGACAAGCCACAGCATATAAAAGTCATAGCGTATAAATGTCATAGCATCGCCAATTACCCCCACTCCTGAGTTCATAGCGTTTAACTGTTAAACAGTCATAGCGTATAAATGTCATAGTGCCGACACTTACCCCCACTCCTGAGTTCATAGCGTATAACATTAAAAGTCATAGCGTATAAATGTCATTGAATCGAGTAAATGCCACACCACCGAAAACCACAGCGTATAAAAACCATACCGCCTAATAACCACACGTCCGAAAAACCACAGCATATAAAAGTTCTCCCACCACAATGTCCAGCTACCCATATACCAATTTTCACACTTCGATTTGCACATTTGTACCCAAACTAATCAATACTAACAAAACCCTAATTGAGTCCAACAGATCTCCGTTTTTTTAAAATAAACTAATCAATACTAACAAAACTAATTGAGTCCAACAGAACTTCGTTTTTTTAAATAAACTAATCAATACTAACAAAACCCTAATTGAGTCCAACAGAACTCCGTTTTTTTTAAATAAACTAATATATACTAACAAAACCCTAATTGAGTCCAACAGAACTTCGTTTTTTTGACATAAACTAATCAATACTAACAAAACCCTAATTGAGTCCAACAGAAGTTAAGTAAAGTAGGAGTAAATTATATGCTGTGGACATTGTGGTGGGGGAACTTTTATACGCTGTGGTTTTTCGGACGTGTGGTATGAACTCAGGAGTGGGGGTAAGTGTCGGTACTATGACATTTATACGATATGACTGTTTAACAATTAAACGCTATGAACTCAGGAGTGGGGGTAATTGTCGATGCTATGACATTTATACGCTATGACTTTTAGATGCTGTGGCTTGTTGGAACTATGACTTGTCGACACTGTGGCATGTTCCCCCTTTTGGAGTATATCATATTGAGCCTATGACAACATAGAAAAACGGGTATTAAACCCTTGCACGCTTTCCGGTCATGTGGAAAATTGCATTTCCACTTGCACAAAACTTTTTCGAAATTTTCCACGCTGGGGCCAACGAGGACTGCATGCCAATTTGGTGATAGGTGTTTTATGACACAAATATTAATACTTTTCATCGGGATGCTGTATGAAAACGCGGAAAATCATATTTTTTTATTACAAGACCACGTGACTGTTTGAGCCCTTTGAGAACCTGCGAATCGCATGCCTATAATTTTTAAAACTTTAAATGTGTTTAAGTTTCTTTTGATATAATGGCATGCATTATTAAATCAGAGAAAAACACAACATTTTTGTGCAAGTAAAAAAATTCAATTTACCATATAACCGGAAAGCGTGCAAGATTTTCATTTTTGTCATAGGGTCAATATTCTATCCTCCAAAAGGCATGCTGTAGGCAATCGGAGCTCATCACCTGTCATGAGCTCCCAGTCTAGGATTATTATAGTACCATAAATTTTAATTGGATTTAAAAACTATTTCTAGATATTTTGTTAACGGCAGTATTAAAATTTTATTGAGTAGGTACCTCTACACCTAAACCATTAAAAATGCTTGTAGCTGCTTTGGTCATTGGTATAAATTTTTAAAATTAAATAATAATAAAATTAATCAGTGCGTCTATTGTTTTATTAATTTCCTTTTGTGTTTCCATGTATTATTAAATTATAATTGTATACAACAAATTTATATTGTGGAATAACAAATAACAATAGACCACAATAACTATTAAATTTTTCATGTAGGTAACCTACATAGTTTAATTATGAAATAATATTAGGATCAAATGAAATTGATTTTAATGTAGTTTATAAATAAATAATTTATAGCACTTTTTATGGCTTTTCATTAAAAAGGATTTTTATTTTTTGTACCTCATAGTACCTAGGTAGGTACTTATTATTTTATGTCAAATTTAAGTAACCTTAAGTAATATACTGAAATGCCTAACTTTTTTTACCTCTCGCCTAGAGAGGCATAGCGATCGTGAAAAAAATCGATGTCGAGATTTTTGTCAATAAGCACGTTTTAGCACCTTTAGAACCTATTTTGACTATTTTCACGAGGATGTCTGTGTGTGTGTGTGTGTCTGTGTGTATGTATGGAAGTCTGTATGTGCGCCTACTATGCTCTTTCGTTCAGATTCATTATCTCAAATTCTACTGAACATAAAATTCTAATATTTTGCATTATACATTTTTGTATATGTTAATGAAGAGCTGAAAAGATTTTGATAAAAATCTGCCAACCGACAATGGTATTTTCTTGAAGCATTTTAACATTTTTTGCAAAAAATATAGGAAATACTGCGATAGTTACAATTTGTAATGCGACATTTGAAAGAACAAATTACCTTTTACAATATTTATCGTTATCGTTTCTATATCTCTTACCAATAAAGGAAAAATTTTTTCAAAAATTTGTAATTTTACCTACCACGATTTGTAAATCATAATATAGGAAAAAATTTATAAACAAAAATGAAAATGTCAATGTGATAGATGAACATACGTATAGGTACACAGTTTTTGAAATTTTTGTGACACCATTTTTAAAGAAATGTATAAATATAATTATTAACTGGGTTTGAAACTTAGAACCTATAGAAGCCGAAATATAGTAAATTAAAAACTGACTGAATTCCATTAAGTTTTATCCTTTCATTAAACGTATATCCAGTCAAGAAGCATAATCATCGATTAATTATTATTATTATAACTGGATATAATGTAATAAGGTAATAATAAAATAAAAATTTTATCTACAAATGTGCTAATTTGATTTCAATGCCAACGTTGCTTGAAAAATTACAAAAAGTAGCCTAACAAAAACCCAATTCACATATTACAGTGTCAAGGCGGGATGTCATATGCTGGCCATATCAGATTTTTTATTAAGTTAAAAAAATACTTATTATTTTCAATCAGTAATTTTTTGCAATTTAAACTTAATAAATATTTGTTCAACTTAATATAAAAATTTACTTATGTTTAAATTATTATAACATATTTACATTTTTCAACCTTCTTTCTTTTTAGATTTATTCTAAATGTACCACATTCTCCTTTTTGCTTTGTATTGTCTTCTTTAAAATCGTCATTATCTTCATTTTCATAAAATTTTTTGAACGGTTCTGATGCTTCCTTATATTTACAGTTTACAACTGCAATAACAACTAATAAAACTAAAAAATACAAATTCTTATCACTAAATAACATACTGGAACACAAGACCTTTGTTATTTTATTTTTGCACTGATTATAAACAGTTCGGTGTGGCAAATATATGTATTTTAAACGCCTATGTCATGGGCGTCGGCGGAAATTTTTACAAGGTGCATACGAAATTAGTTATTTTGTATTTCGTAGGCTGGGAGAAGGAGGGATTCAGGTTATGTTCTTATCTTGGGGTAGTTGCGAAAAAAGAAAGTTGTTGATTTTTTGATAAATTATGAAACTTTGGCCAATTCTGAACATGTTTACGTAAAAAGCGTTTCTAAATTTACAACTTTTCATTCAGAATTTCCATAAATAATGTTCGCGGTACAAACATTGTGACGTAGATTGTGCAGAATGATACAGTTCGTCTAAGTCTTGGCGACTCCGACAGACTCGTTGCAATACCTCAACAAAGCGAAGTAGTCTACATATCTTTTCATTTTATTAGAACTTAATTTTAAACTTATTTCAAATATTAAATTAACAGATATCTAAATAATATTTAAAAGTAATTTATTGTTAAAAAATATTACTTATTTATTCGATAAGTCGCATAGTTCTTGAAGCACTAGAAATTTTATGTCAGCCTGTACACTTCAAGGACTGTACAGAGAAATGTCAGTTGAGTTCTGAGTTTACTCGCAAGAGGGCCGAGCTCTGTGATTGGTGTGTACAATGTACGTCAGACTAGAAAATTATTATATTAATTAAGATATTTTTAAAAAATTGTATCTTAAAAATAATACACTTTACTTAATGCATTATTTCAGAAAAAAAAATTAATTGGAAAATGCGCAACTACCCCATTATGAAAAGTGTAGTGAAAAATACGCCGCAGTGGATTTTTTTTAAATTCAAGGTCAAATACCTTCAAAATGAATTTTTCTTATGTGAAATAAATAAAAAAATTATTTCCGTGTAAGTTAAAATACCATTATTAAAAGCCAGGTGTATACAAATCATATTTTTTAAAATTAAAAATCATAATTTTTCTTATATTAATTTTTTTGATTTATAGGCCAATCTATAGAGATTTAAAGCAGCGTTTTCGTGACAAAAATACTAGTAGCAAACCGAGTGTGCGATGATACAAAAGATAATAAGCAGATGAATAGGTATGTGTTTTTCACTCGAGTTTCCGGTCCATTTGTTAGTTATTAACAATTTATTGCAAAAAAAACGCGATTTTTGTCTTTTTTTGCTTGTAACTTTGAAACTAATGGAGCAATTGGAATGCCCCAATGAAATGATTTGTAGAGAATTAAAATATCTACAAAATAAGAGGTCGAACGTCTCAATCGGATAATTAGGTCCTGAAAAATTTAGGAAAAACCGGAAAATTAGGCGTTTTTTCGAAAATTCATAGCTCCGTCATTTTTTGAGCTGATGCGCTAAAATTTTGAGAGAAAGTAGGGATTATAATGTTTATATGTGCCGAAGGTAGGTGCTGTCGGATTATTAGTTTTCGCGAAATCGCTATTCAAAGTTTGCAGTGCGCTTTTTTCCGGCAGGCCTGTATGCGTTACCGTAAGTCCGATAATAATTTTCAAAAAAGTTTTGAAAAGTTGACATCGTGCACTACAAAACGTATATTTCAGTTTTTCGATCAGATGCCTGGAAGCATGCTAAAAACACTCGTAAAGTTCGCGAAAAACGGCCGAGCGCGCCTATTACCATAGATACGCCGCTGCTCCTTCCCCCACCACTCGACTGCGAGCGCGCGCGCGGCGTTTTTCGATATTTTAATTCTCTACAAATCATTTCATTGGGGCATTCCGATTGCTCCATTAGTTTCAAAGTTACAAGCAAAAAAAGACAAAAATCGCGTTTTTTTCCAATAAATTGTTAATAACTAACAAATGGACCGGAAACTCGAATGAAAAACATACCTATTCATCTGCTTATTATCTTTTATATCATCGCACAATCGGTTTGCTACTAGTCTTTATGTCAAGCAAAAAATACTTTACAGCTTGGCCTATTAATCAATATTTTTCCAAAATGCACAAATTTTGCAAATTTTATCGGAAGAAGGAAAGATCAATTTGCACCTTTTGCTACTGGTACTTCTGGGTGTAAACAGAAAATCCAGAAGCAGATCAAATAGGGGAGGAATTAGTTTTTGAAGTTTAAATGAACGTAAATTTTAAAATTTATTCAGTACACAAATACGAATGGGAATCTGATTTGAAGCAGTGTGAGTTGTACGGGTTTAGGAATATTTTCATAGAAATGCGCACTTTATATGAAGTATTACAAAATTAATCTTTGGTTGTTGGATTTTTGACTGTCGAAAATTTGACTTTGTCCTTTTCGAATATCTTATTGTTTACAACATTCATTATTCACATTGTTTTCATAATTACAATATGTAACATTAAAAATAAATATTTACTGTTTAATATCCTTGATATAATTTATGCATTCTTCGTTGATAGCATTAGCATTAGAAAACACAAATAATAGTAAATTACTTTTTAGAAGACTGGATTTTAACTAATAATTTATTAGTACGAGCGGAGCGGACAATAGATGATAAAACTTCTAAAAGGCGCAATTATTGGAATAGTTAACTAATCGAATCGAAACACCAAATAAATCACACATTCACCACTCATGTCATGGACCAGTTAAACGTGATCTAAAAACTGTGACGATAAGGAAAGGTGGCAATTCCCGGGCACGTGCTACTCGTATCAGCGCATCTTCAAGACTGCCGATATCCGACTCACACCACACCTAGCACGTAATCCCAGACATAGCCCAAGTATACTAACATAATCGAACAAACAAACACGATCATAACTTCATTAGCACACTTGTATTTCTATTATTAATTATTATTACAATGAACATGATTGCTAACCCCTACATGTTTTTATGTTTACTTATTGCCAATTCCTGAAGAAGGTAGACGCAAAGTCTGTCGACGCGTTAAATAAATAAATAATCATAGAACTAACCAGAAAACTATTTATTTATATAAGATAATTGTAATTTAATTTGTGAAAAATTCGACTTTACGAACGAAAACTACCGGCTCTAGCTCAAGTTATATCAGCACCTCGTAGCAAACTTTTAGAACGGCGCCCCTTGCCCTTCCATTTTTACCTTCCAACACATACCTGTAAAGAAGGTATTGGAATCATGCTAAAAATCGGGTAGTGAGTTTTTAATGAATGAGCACGAATTAGGGTCCGTACAATACATTTTTGATAGTTTCGCGATGATATCTGTATCTGTGTGTGCATATGTGTAATGTGTGAATTAGTGTATGGGCGATAATTCAAATAGGTATGCATTATCCAAAAAAATATTTTTGGTACTTGACATTTCTATACATTTTAGAAGAATAGATTTAGGTAGAATTACATAAACAGGAAGTACATAAACTTGAAGATTGAAAAAGTTTGTTGTCAAAATTTTGATTACCTAATTTAGGTAAATACCTATATGATTTATTTTTAATAAAAATAATCATTTTTTACGAACCAATAGGTATCTGTATTTTTTTTAAATTACGCACAACTGTATCAAAATTGTTTGTTTACAACTTGGTTACCATGGCAGAAACTATTAATTGCTTTACGCCTCTGGGCGGTAAAGTAGAAAAACGCGCCCATGGGCAGTAAAGTAAAGAATTCGTTCAATCAAAATTAATTGTTTGACACATGGAATGTTGTTACTTCCTTGTACGGAGTAATAACGATTATATGTGTGTCGCATAACTCAAATATACGGTTAGACGTAGAAAGTTTTTTATTTAGGACTATATAGCATCTACTTGTGCACCTCCTATTTTTGGTGGCGATTGTCCGTGCCAAAGGGGCACTTAACTCTAGGTATTTTTTGGTATTTTCCGCATGAATCAAATATGGTTATTATATTTTTATATTATTCTACATTTTAGTTATTAAGAAAAGTATGAACAGTTTAATAGGCGTACAAGGAAGTCATGTGGTGTTCACATCAGATTTTTTGTTACCATACGCCGCCTTATAATTTTCTACTAATAAGTATTTTTGCTTGTTTTTAAAATCTAATCACGAGAAATGTGTAAGTATTACGTACCTACCTCAGGCCGAAAGACAGAAATAAAGGCCCTTTGCTATCGGGCCTCAAACTTCGTCCACAGGCGTAATATTTTTCTTTCAGCCCTTTATACGGAAATAACTATTACTCAACTGATTGGTTCCCTTACTAATTGATGCTTACAATCTAGAGCCGGTCCTGAACGGAAATATATAAATAAATAAGAGAACACTCGGTAAACTAGTATCTTCATCATCAGAAGAACTGAATTTTTACGAAATTTTAATTTAATTTAATTCATTGTTTTTTGTGTAGGTAAACAAAAACAAATTAATAAAATATACTTATTTGATATCAATTTTAATTTTAACCTTAAAATATAATGTTCATTTTATTTAATGGGAGTTAATGAGTAAAATGAAACTAAGAAATGCAGTATTCTAAAAATATATTTATTTTTAACTTAATTTATAAACCATTTACTCGTCGATATTCTCCTACTAATTTGTCACATCTTACGTTGTCTCCATATTCCGATGTAACCAAATTACACAATTGCTCTTCATGACATTTTTGGTCGCACCCTTTTTTCAAAAACGGATCACCATGTCGGACTTTTAATCTAAACATATTAGTCAATTAGTAAATCTAGTAGAATAGTAAAAGAATATTAACACTTACTTGAAATACGTCTCCGCAAGAGTAGAATTTGTTGCTAATGATCGAACCAATTTTCCTAATACTGGCAAATCCATAGATTTTAATCCATATGCTTCTTTGAATGAATAGAGTTTGTACCATCTAGGAGGTACTGATAAACCATGTTGATTTGCTTCAGTCATGTTGAATATCCAGTCCGCGTAATCTTCAATTTGCTACAAAAATTATACTAATAAGTGAATTTGTAAACATAATTATACAGGGTGCGGCACAAAGGACGGATGGTTTTTGAAAATCAAAAAATCGGTAATTTTTACTCAAAAACAAATTTATTTACGGATTCGGGTTCGCAATGAAATAGCATTTGTGACAATTAAGTGCGGAAAATCACATCAGTTATGTGGTGACCGTTTCCTCAACTTGGGCGACTTCCACGCGAATTGCCTCCTTCAACTCGTCTAGAGTTCGAGTCTTGTTTTAGTTGTGCTTGTGCACATGTTATTCATCTCTAAAAGTTCAATTTAAAATATTTGATATTAAGGCCCATCTCTTGCTATCAAATGCAAAGCAAAAATCCTGTTACAATAGATCATTTTGTGACTTTGGTTTTGAAATCGATGACCACATATTTTATAATGATGTACTTATAGGTTGTGCTTACATGGCTACAGAATTATATTTACAAAAAAACCTTGCCGTACTTTGTTAAATAATTTCTAAAAATTACTAAAAATGTGAGTTTTACACAAATTATCAGTCAATGGGTTAATTGTTTAACAAAATCTCTCTATACCCGTTGTCCACAAGCCCCAAACCCTGGACGAGTTGAAAGAGGCAATTCGCACAGAAGTCGCCCAAGTTGAGGAAGCGATGTTGGAGAGAGTCTACGCTAACTTCCAAGAACGCCTTCAGCAATGCATCGTCAAAAACGGTCACCACATGACTGATGAGATTTTGCACACATAATTGTCACAAATGCTATTTCATTGCGAACCCGAATCCGTAAAAATATTTGTTTTTGAGTAAAAATTACCGATTTTATGATTTTTTTAAAAACTATCTGTCCTTTGTGCCGCACCCTGTATAACCATTAACCAATTTATTATCTAAAACTATTGTAGGTCGTAGTGTTATAAAAATCTTCACTAAATGAACAAAATTGACTTGTTATGAACCACCGAAATAATTTTAACAGGTTAAGAGTCTTAATATTCGTAGATAATTACCATCTTAACGAATTGATAATAATAGATCTTGAAAATATAAACTTACGTAAGTATTTGGATTTACATCGTATATTCTGAAATTAGGATTAACATTTTCAAATGTGGTAAAACTGCCACCATTATATGCTACATTTATGGGATCTTCTTTGCCTTTTTCATAGAAAAAGTGCAATTCATTGTAATGGGTATGGCCCACAAACTGGCCTTTTATTATCTCAGCGTATCTGCAACATAAAAAACCATCCTTAAATTTTTAGCAAATTGTCTATTAAATAGGATTTCAAAAGTGCTTTAAAGTTTAAAACTACTAGTATACAGTGTACTAGAGCTGAGCGCGTAAGTAACCTTTTGTGTACGATCACGCACGCAATTTTTTGAAGAATGGATATTTTAAAATTATTACAAAAAATTGTGGGTAAAATAAATGTTATATTTTATTATATATTTAGCACTCTTCTTTACTACTCTATAATTACCATCTGTTAGTCATGTTAGCTTGAAAATAGAAACAACAACAAACTATGTCAAGTGTTATGTTACGTCAGAAGAATAAATATTTTCATTGTCAATTTTATATTATTAATCAATAAAGAATAATGTAACACCATGGAAACATCTTTTATCTCTTTCTTAATTTTACAGATGAAAAAATGCGCGTATCTTTGTTTGATATTTTTAGAGAAGCTTCTTTAACTTAGAGAAGATTGCTGAATAAAATCTTATTTCTATTATCTTACCTGCGTATAATTTTATTATATTCGCGACTCCAACTCTTATAGCATTCCTTATCTCCCGAAGGAACATGCGATAAGATGTGTACAATTTCACCATCTAATTCTGCTTGATGTAATATATCTGCCAACCATTGCAGTTGACCATAGAGATCTATGTTGTTATACAGTAACCACCTAAAAAATTTTGTTGTTGTAAATCCATGCTATTATTTAAAAAAAATGCTTATAATTAGGTACCAATTGTAAGTATAGCAGACATTACTATTCAAAGCAATGATTCTAAATCCAGGTCGTACTAGAACAGTATAAAATCCTCCTTTGCGAATAGTTGGCTGTGTATCTTTTGGTAGCCAAGTACTCCATTCTTTAGCCAGCAGATCATACAACCAGTGTGTTGATAAATCGTTCTCAGTTATATGTTCGGGGGCAAATCTACAATTTAAAATATTCACTGTGTAACTTACACAAGACTTATTTCAACTCAGAATATTCAAATTTGTAACAAATAGATAGGTACTAATAATCAACATAGGTAATAATGATAGAGTTTTAGTTAAACGTATACTTACTCGTTCAATGGATTAGATTCATGATTTCCTGCAATATGATATATCGTTTTATTTGCAAATTTCTTCCTAAACAGATCGTTTACTTCCAGAATACTTTTAGTGTTACTTTTAATTGAAGTTTCCCATACTCTGTGATTTATTATATCTCCAGTGTGGTAAATAAAATCTACATCCTGCAAATAACATTTATTTTTTCATTTGTTAATTTTATCCTTATGTAATATGATTTTATTTTAAAGTATTTAAAATTTAGGAATAAGCTTTCTCTGACTATTTCCCTCATTATATTTTAACCAATTAAAATGCAGTATTTTACACAAAATCATAGAAACTATCTATATGTATAAACAACTATTCCAGGTGCATATTTTTGAATATTAACATAGTATGGGTATATTCACCGTAACCATAACACAACAAACAATAATAAATGTTTGTTTATTTTTCACCAAATGTCAAAATATTTAAAATTAATTTAAAAATTATGCTAATAAATAAAATTATGTTATTTAAAATTGTTAAATTTGTTTTATTCATAAAATAGTCAATACGTACACCACTCGATCATCAAAAATAATAGAAAACACTTTTGCCTCGTGGTTCGACGTATTTCTGCAAAATACCTCTCAACCTCCGGCCTCGAGTTGTTTCTATAGAAATACGTTTCATCAGTCGGCAGTATTTTCGATTATTTTCAAAGCTCTTGTGGTATAATAACTGAATATTTTTTGACAGATGGTTTAACCAGTCATATTGCGTAATGACGACGTCAAATGACGTAATGCAACCAATAGAGTGGAAAATGTAAAATGATGTATGTTAGTTACAATAAATAAACAAATTTGTCTTCTTAAATACTATTCGAGATAATAATTTTTTGAGAGAATTTTTGTCTAAACCTCAACTACATATCGGGAAATTGTCAGATGAAGTTTTTTTCTTATTGTTTATATTAATTTTAGTTCTTCATATATTTTTTTTAAGTTAAAATCTTCGTATCAGCGCGAAATCAAAAACTTTATACCTTTATACTGTAGAGAAAATATTGTATAGTGTAAAGCCGCGTTCTCATTATGATCGACGGGTCGACAAAGTCGATCCACAATGTTATCCAGCAACATTATAGATCGACAGTGTTAATCATAATGGGGATGCGGCTTAACAAAAAAAACAACAATTAATTCAAAAATCAGCTAACAACATTTGTATTACTTCATATTTTGATTAATATAATTCTTTGACTGATTAGCCAATTAGTTGTTGGTCTATTGATATTTACATGTTTGGAAGCCGCTTCCATCATATTTTCAACACCATAGAGTGGCATATCACAACTTCTGTAATCTCCCCAAACTCCGGCTGCGTTTTTCGGTGAACTTGGTTTTCCTTGATCAACCCCGCAACATAATGGCTCCCCACATTTTGCGTTTGAGCCTGCTTTATATTTATAGTCATAGTGAATGTCAGTTATATGCAAAATACGTAGCGGCTTGTCATGCTAAAATGAAATATTATTTGTTGATTAGAAATTATAAATATAAATTAATTACCTGTTCTTGTCTCTTTGTTGCTTTTTGACTTTTTGGCGCCAAATATACGTTGTAGTTGTTGTCATCTTTAGTATCTTTGCAGTTGTAAGATTGAGCAATTATGCTACAGATTTTTGATGTAGTTAGTCCGGGTTTCTTGTCCATTATGTATAATAATATATCCTGAAATTTTGTAGCATAAGTAATGGCCCAAAATAGTAAATATTGTAGATAGCAGAGAAGTACACACAAATATACAGGTTGTCTCTATACCTCTGCACGCAACTTTAATAGGTTGTATAATTTGATATACTGATTACAGAAAAAAAAAAGATTTTTTCAAAATTCGCAAAAATAAGGGTAGTGAAAATATAAGTTACATTGGTTTGAAAGTCCATTTAAAAACATCAACTTCGCGCAATTAAAACAATAGTAGGTATATTATTTTTTATTTTTATATTTTTTTTTAAATCGGCAATTATAGAAGCTTAAAATTATAGAAAAAATTAGGTTTGCATAAATCATCAGAGCTGTGACAAATTTAAGAAAACGTTGTCATGACAAGTGTTTGTACCTACAGACAGTGGAAAGTAAAAATTTTTACTTATTTATTTTCATGCCTAGTCATGGAAATCTTACTTTCAAGACTCAAATTAGTCAGGAATTGAAGATTTTCATGCCGATTTTGAAAAAAAATATTTATTTCGCGTAAATCTTAGTATATCGGTTAATATTAAAGTTTTCTTACCTACTGGCAACAAATATTTACATATTTTTTGCGAATTTCCCTCAGGAAAGAAAGTTATTGAGATATAATAAAAATTTCATAAAATCTTCACCGATTCGACCCTTTAGGAACCACAAAATACTATTCGTTTGACATTGTATGTATTTATTTATATAGGTAAATAATGTCTACATTCACGCTTAACGGTCGTAAAAAAATGAACTAATCGTAATAAAACTTGCCAGTAAAATTGGTCATCGCTCATCGAACACGTTGGGTCAAGTAAAAAAATCAGTAAGATGCCACAAAATTTTCGAAAAAAAAATATAATTTTATGAAAAAATAAAAATATGATTTTTGTAAACCAGAAGTCGCTACGAGTCACCATTTTCAAAATAGATACCAGAAATTTACGAAATTAGTTATTTCTTGTAATTTACAATGCATAAAAAATGACTACCGAAACTGATACATTTGGAATGAAGTGTTTTACTCACTATATTTAATTCAATAAGTCCATCACAAACTTTCTCCGATTCAATTTGATAACACAGCTTCTTCACTGCTTTACTAGCAAAGCTTTTTGACCCTCCAAAGGATCTGTAAGTCAATAATATCTTTGCAACAACTTTACATAGTGTACATAAAGTAAACTCCTGTGCTATTCCCTCCACACTAGCAGTTTTCCTATCGGTTTCGCTTGCCTTAAGCTGCTGGATTTTGTCCAAATCATGATTGAGTTGCTGTGTTATTTCATCTGTTTTACTGTAGTGAATAAGACCCTTGACAAGACGGTCTTCAAGAACTAAAACATGGAACAGAATTAGAAGTCGAAACATTGATGTTGGTAACACTAACTATAGTGGAAATGGCAAAATGTTTTTTTAACGTTATAAAGTAGATAAGAATATTATTTATATGTTTTAAGAAAGGTAATATATTACAAAAAATGTTGTTTATTGCCTGGTACCTATATTAATTCGTGATAATTGTATTTAACACCTGGTAGTTAATGATATAACCATGTAATTTTAATGAAATCAAGTAGTTCATAAATGCTCATTTAGCTTTATTCATAACAATTAAGATATGAAATAATACATATTTTATGTAGAATGTATAAATTGTGTATAGGTACTGAATTATTAATTACAATTAATAATCAGTTGGAAAATACACTAGAAAAATATATAAAAATAAAAATTTAGGTACCTCTACAAACAAACTTTTATGAATATTTAATGGCTTATGGTGTAACGGTTAAACATCCTTTAACTGTAATTTTAGATGCTACAATTATAAATGAATGTATACTTAAATTATTTATTGTGGTAATATTTTAGGCTCCGAATTTTATAACACCCTTAAAAAGAGACCGGTTTTATATTAATTCTTATTTTTATTTGTGAATCGCCTCTTTGTTCACAACGTGTGTTATATAAAAATAAAATATGTATATATGTAGTGTAGTATTTACATATTTCGATGTGGAATGATGATGACTATTTTTTCAAACAGTGTAGTCAAATTACTATTATATGAGTAAATAAATAATTATAAATTGTTACCTTTACACGTTTTCAAAATTTAATTCGTATAGAAAAATCAGACGTTGTACACACTGGTTTTTCTACTTTTGTGTACGTTGTAACCGAGGTGGTAACGAATAATTTAAAAAAATATATGACTAGTAATGGTGAACTATTATTTACAGAATTAACATTGACGAAATTTATACTTTATTATTTTCGTATTTTGAGCTTCCATATGCCTTGCAGGGATTGTACGAATAGAAACCAAAGCTATATATTATAATCATATACAGGGTACTTTTGAAGCTAATGTCATAAAATTTAAAGGAAAGTAGAATGACATGAATGTGTAGATTACTAAACAGAAAGAACTTTTAAAAATTTAAAAATAAAGGGTAGTTTTTGTAGTACTGCACTGTAGTGGGGTCGCTTAACGCCGAATTTAGGGTTAATGTGGACACACCGGACAAAAGCACCAATTTTTTTTTAGGAACAGGTAAGGTTCTTAGCTTTTCATTTTTGATAGGAACCACCTCCTCCGTCGGCCATCTTGGATTTTATAGCGGCCATTTTGAAATATAGGTATATTATCAATATCTCGGCTTCTAAGTCACTTAGGACCACAAACTTGGTGTCTAAGTATACATAATTGGGGTCAAGGAATACAACTACACAATTTTTGAATAATAATAATCCAAAATTTAATTAATTTCTCAGAGAGAAAAGTTTCTTGTGTTTAATCAACGTTAATTCTTGAACGGATCAAGATATCGACTTCCGGTTTGCGGCATTAAATTCCTCAGGCATTTTTATATAAGATACATTGTACTGTTTTTTTCAAGGCCTCTAATAATCCAAAATTTAATTAATTTCTCAGAGAGAAAAAATTAAAATTTTAAAAGTTTCTTGTGTTTAATCAACTTTAATTCTTGAACGGATCAAGATATCGACTTCCGGTTTGCGGCATTGAATTCCTCAGGCATTTTTATGTAAGATACATTGTACTGTTTTTTTAAAGGCCTCTAATAATCCAAAATTTAATTATTAAGTCATAATTTTTACAATAATCAGTTAATGTATAAATAAATAGTCTGATACATTCAAAAATTGTGTAGTTGTATTCCTTGACCCCAATTATGTATACTTAGACACCAAGTTTGTGGTCCTAAGTGACTTAGAAGCCAAGATATTGATAATATATACCTATATTTCAAAATGGCCGCTATAAAATCCAAGATGGCCGGCGGAGGAGGTGGTTCCTATCAAAAATGAAAAGCTAAGTACCTTACCTGTTCCTAAAAAAAAATTGGTGCTTTTGTCCGGTGTGTCCACATTATCATGCTAAGCGACCCCACTACTGGATTCGTTTTCCTATTAAACAACAGAAGAACATCTTTAATTACATAATACTACTAAAATAAACAAACAAAACTTAATTATTTTTAATGAAACAATAATTACTCCATCCAGTGGCAGTGGCAACGAAAAATTTTTGACTGGGAAACATGGAAATTAATTTTGCGAAACTACAAAAACTACCCTTAATTTTTAAATTTTTTAAAAATTCTTTCTGTTTCGTAATAATCTACACATGTCATACTACTTACCCTTAAATTTATGACATTAACTTCAAAACCACTCTGTAAAAAAATGAATGTTTGTCCTCTATGCGTTCCTATATCATTCATCTGATTGTGATGAATTTTGGTGAGTTGTTGTGTGCACGCCCTCGAAGGTTTCTATAAATATAAAGTCATTCCGCAATGTTGAAACAAAATGGCGGCTAGCTATCTCAAAATGTACTGCAACGATTACGTTCTAATTTGGTACAGTAAGCTTGAAGATTTGAAACATAGGTCTATTAAAATTACAGTCCGCCATCTTGAAACAAAATGGCGGCTTGATAATGTACTGCATCGATTTGGTTCACATTTGGTATAGGAATGGTTAAGGATCTAACCTAAAATATAGGCGTATTAAATTGTTAGTCCGCTATCTTGAAACAAAATGGCGACTAGCTATCTCAAAATGCACTGCATCGATTGGAATCAAATTTAAGGATCTAATTTAAGACATAGGCATATAACAATGTCAGTCCGCCATCTTGAAACAAAATGGCTGCCATATATCTCAAAACCTATTTTACCAATTCAGATAGGTTTTGCGTAGCGAGTCGTTTTACCATTTTGAGCAACCGAGAAAAACATAGGGAGGCATAGCGGGCAAATACCTGCCAAAAATACATACGAGTAATATTGTAAACTTACAAACAAAGTTTTAATCTATTGTCACACCAATTGAAGTTCACAAGTTCAGCTAGTACTGTATAAAACATGACATGATCGATCTGCAATACACGTACCTACGCGTTCGATAGTAAGGTACTATATTTTCTATTTCAACACTACTTATTGTACCTACCTACCTATAACTATTGTTTTCTGGAAATTATAATTATAGTGATAAGGAAGTTTAGACGGAATTTGGATAATAAAACAACAATTGTTTCAATTCATCTCCTCTTTGCATAGAGGAGATGAATTGAAACAATTGTTGTTTTATTATCCAAATTCCGTCTAAACTTCCTTATCACTATTATTTCTTGGATACGAATTCTACTACATAATTATAATTATATTTTATCTACGACTACTATGAAAAGTTTATATTTATGCTTTCAATTCTCAACTTAAAGTTGATTGTTACTGAGGACCAAGCAAAAAATATTTAATAATAAATAAATAATATTTATAGCTATTAACATACCTAGGAATGTTATGAGTATCATTACAGCCGCAGATGTCAGTTTGAAATCCGAGCTCGTAGAGCGAGGATTTTAAGACATCTAAGGCCTGTTATGACTCATAACATCCGTGGTTTGTTCAATAGTTTATCGGTTTCAGAATAATAACACGTTAACGTCATTAATGAATATTAGTTTTTGAAATTCTTTAATGAATAACGTCATTGTCATCATTTTAGAAGGTGATCAAGTAAGTCTGTTTTGTCTGTAAGTTTTTATTTAACGTCATGGTTTCAATTGTTTTGTATCATATTTATAAATAATTTTTTTATTTAATGTAATAAATAATACAATTAATATATATTATGATAAGCAGGAGAAGTAATTTTTGTATTATTGTTGTTTTGAGTTCCGTTTGTATTAATAAATAGTGTTATATTATCATTGTTTTATTTTCATTTTCTTGATTGTTTTGACATGTCAGTATGGTAATATTACCTTACAGAATACAGTTATTACTTACTTACCAGCCTACTTTTGTGCATGTAAATATAGGTTTAATATCCTGAAACCGGTAAAAATATATAAATATTTAAATACCGGGAGTTTTTTTTATTAGTAAACATAGGGCATGTCATTACCATAGTACAGTGTTACAGAATGACAGCAATGTATTAGAGCGTTTTTTACTTCCTTGTACGGAGTAATAAGGAAGTATTGTAATCGCGAAAAATTTCGGTTCTCAGATTTTTACGGAAATATCCGTTTTGACCTTTTCTGAATCCATTATGACTAGTTTCGTCGTGACGTATGTACGTACGTATGTACGTACGGGCGTATGTGTCGCATAACTCAAATACGGTTAGAAGTAGAAAGTTGAAATTTTGTATTTAGGACTGTTATAGCATCTAGTTGTGCACCTCCCATTTTTGGTTTCAATCTATATACCGGAAGTAGTACTTTTTTCAAATATTTCGATAAATATTTAATTGAAGACAAATTTTTTAAATTTAAATGAAAGATTATGTGATTATTACCTACAATCGGTATTTTATAAATATTTTTGTATCTGGTATCATTTAGGAATAATTAAAGTATATATTTATAATTTAGTATTTCGGTATCTCGTAGTCCATGATCGATTAACATTTGTTACTACGTAAAATTTAAATGATTATGACATGACAGTGACAATAGTAAAATATGCTTTATATCTTCTTCTGCAGTTTAAATAAAATGACTAAAATATATTTGTGAGTATACTAGTATAATAAGTTAAAATAATTTTTTATATTATTCTACATTTTAGTTATTAAGAAAAGTATGAACACACAAGGCGTACAAGGAAGTCATGTGGTGTCCACGTCAGATTTTTTAAATCAGTAAACATAGGGATGCATAACATATTAAAATAAATATGAAATATAAATTAAAGAAATGATAAATTATTTATTTTTTATTTCTACACTTAAGACCTAGGTAGATACATTAAACTAATGAGACTTTTAAAACTAATTAAATAGTCAAAATTGGAAACATTGACATTGATCATGGACTACAAGATAAAGAAATACTAAATTAAAAATATATACTTTAATTATTCCTAAATTATACCAGATACAAAAATATTTATAAAATACCGATTTTAGGTAATAATCACATAATCTTTCATTTAAAATAAAAAAATTTGTGTTAAATTAAATATTTATCGAAATATTTTTAAAAAGTACTACTTCCGGTTTATAGATTGAAACCAAAAATAGGAGGTGCACAACTAGATGCTATAACAGTCCTAAATACAAAATTTCAACTTTCTACGTCTAACCGTATTTGAGTTATGCGACACACATACGTCCGTACATACATACGTACATACATACGTACATACGTACGTACATACGTACAGACGTCACGACGAAACTAGTCATAATGGATTCAGAATAGGTCAAAACGGATATTTCCATCAAAATCTGAAAACCGAAATTTTTCGGGATTACAATACTTCCTTATTACTCCGTACAAGGAAGTAAAAACGCTCTAATACATTGCTGTCATTCTGTAACACTGTAACTATGGTAATGAAACTACCCTATGTTTACTGATTAAAAAAACTCTCTGTATATGAAGTACTTTTGATTACCTACATAAAATAAAAGTAAATAACAAAATCAGACAATTTATTTATTTATTTATTTCGATATTATTGGTATCGTCATGGTTACGAATAAAACATAAATTGATTGAACGCAGATTGAACTATTTGAATACTATTATTATAATAACAAATAATTTTAGTCGTAGATAAAATTATTTATGTATTACGAGCGTAAAGTGTCTTTGTTCCTCTTGCACTATTGCATCTCTCGCCTTCGGCACGCGCTGCAATTACCGTGCGCGAGTAAAGAGTCACTTTACGCTCTCAATACACAAATAACTATTATCCACGCCAGTTATATAATAATCATATTATTTTCATAATTTGAATGAGGTTATAAAGTTAACCATACGAGTAAAACGCGCGGTAAAATGAATTGCGTGTTTATGGAGGTTTGCAGTAGATTTACTAAACAATTTGAAATATTTATTTAATTAATAAAACTATGAGTCACCGCAATAATTGTTGATAAATCGTAAATGGTTCCAGTCTAAATAAAAATTATATTTTTGACGTCATACTACTACATTTCAGTGTAGGTACACTTTAATTTCAATTATATTTTTTAATTCAATGGATTGTAATTTACATCCAAATCTGCGATTTTTAATAATTTATTTCTCATTATTTGACTGCTTTGGCCTCACCTCACAGCGAAATCACGCACGCTTATGACCAACGGATTTTATGTATATTCTGACTAAAATTAATTCTGTAAATAATAGTTCACCATCTTAAGTTTTAAACACATGCTAGTCATATATATATATATATATATATATTTTTTAAATTATTCGTTAACTTTTAAGTCGGGGCACTAATTGTTTAATCTCTTAATTGGGACCCATATTTTCACCTGATAATAATAATAAATTTTATCTACGACTACTATGAAAAGTTTATATTTTTGCTTTCAATTGTCAACGTAAAGTTGATTGTTACTGAGGACCAAGCAAAAAAAAACATTTTATTGCGTGTCTCCTATGACAACGCGCAATAAAGTACTTTTTGATTACATAAAATAAAATAAAATGACAGAATCAAACAAATTTTTTATTTATTTATTTCGATATTATTGGTATCGTCATGGTTACGAATAAAACATAAATTGATGTGCGAGTAACAAATAACGCTCTTAATACACAAATAACTATTAAATAAAGGGTAACCTTATTTATGAATAATTTAATCATTATAAAATTTTGATTTCTAACTAATAATCGTTATCTCAGATTTTATTGAACATAAAGCAATTTTACTTTAAAGGTTAAAACTTAAAAGCTTATACTTTTAAGTATTTTTTTGGAAATGTAAGAAAAATGTCATTTTAGATTCTAGGTACTTAGTATTAAGGGGCTCGTCTACCTTTTTGAATTCCTAAAAGCTAAAATACTCTCGATATTAGGTACTTTTTTTCTATTTCATTCTCTTCCCTGCTACTACGGCTGCCCGCAATTCGCACTTTGTTGCATCCTAGCTATGCAATGTCATTTTGAAGTTGAAAAATACTGTAAACATGACTCAGTATTCCCATAATAATTTCTGTATTTTTTAAAGAAATTAAGTAAAACAAAAATTATTCCAAAAAGGTAGGTTAGCTGCAAGCTTCTTGCTTTTTAAATTTTTCTTTTCATTTACTAAAGTAAACGCTGTAAAATTTTGGGTAGATGAAAACCTTATATTTCGATAAATTTAGACTTTTACATAATAATAAATAATCACGTATTTTACTAGTTACCAGAAAACTACTGGTTTCCATACATTATCAGACAACGCAAATCAATCCTATTAAAAATAATGTATAAAAAGCATTTCAAAATTTGAAGTCAGGTAAAATGATATGTATCAGGAATGCAGTGATTAATTGAGAAATAATAATCATACCGTCATCAATAATACTCTCCTTTTCCGGCCCTTGGGAATTTTCTTCATTGGCTTTATCTAATGCCGCCTCCTGAACATCTTCACTATCTTCATCCAAATCGCACCAACTATGAGCAACTCCGACAACGCTGACTAAAACTACGAGACACACGAGTTTCGTGCGAAGCCAATGCATTGTCGCGCGCAAGAACTTCGATGATTTTTGACTGTCGTGACACTGAATGGTCTGAAGCACCAGTGCAGCAATTTATGTGTTTCGGACTCCGATATGATTTTGTGATTGCCGTCACCTCGTAGATACCTACCTGCTGGTCTGGTTGGTTATCGGTTATCATTTGGGTGGTGATATAATTAATGAGTATGTGGAAAGAATTTTGGTCGTGGTAAAAATACAAATTTTATTTAAAAAAAAATTATATGTCTTTTAGTAAATTGAGAAAATTCATTATTTTGTATTGGATATATGACAGGTTTCTACCTCACACCACATATTATTCAATTTTCATTAATTATTTTTGGGCTTGTTAATAAAATTTTACTACCTACTTGATTTTCAAGTTACTTGAAATTTTACTATTTGACTTGACTTGACTTTCGAATTCTATTACTTGACTTGATTTCAAGTCAAGTCAAGTCAGTAGCTTGAAAATCAAGTTAAATAGTGAAACCCTAAATATTATTATATAGGTAGAAAAAATAATTTTAAATAAATGTGTGCCATTATGTCAGATTTATGTGAGTAAATGTAAATCTTTGTGTGGATATTATAATAAATTTGCAAAGGAATAATAAAATAAATTGGATAATATATACTCGTATGTAATATGAATGTAATAAATTATGATTCAGATTGTTTTTTGCGTATCTACTGAAGCATAAATTTGGGAATGTACCTATTTATTAATTACATAAAGGTCAATAATAAATGTAATAGATAGGTGAATTTTCACGAGCAATAATGTGCTTATTATTATTATTATTATTTCTTATTTTCTCACTAAAATGTGGACATATGGTCTAAAAAGAAAGACAATTAAGTATGTACAATATATTTATATTTTGTTTTATTTAATGTTATTATTTATTGTTTTCTTAATGTTTATTTAATGTTATCATTATTATTATTATTATTATTATTATTATTATAATTGTGACGAATTTATATATAATTCAGAATATTTTGCAAACATTCAGGATGTTTCACTGTATTTTTAAACAACTGTGGGATGTCTTGTTAAATCCATTAGTACCTACTACTTAACCTATTTAATTATTACCTACTAAGTTTTATTCAAAATGCAAATTTTAAAAATATTAATGGAATTTAAAACACAACATAAATAATTCATGTTGTCTTCTATAACATTATAAATACAAAATACAATTCTGCAATATAAAATTTTATCGCAAAAATTTGTCGTAGTTTACCGTTTAACTAATGTATATGCGTGCCCTATCATTAATATACATTTATGTAAAAATTGTAATTAAGATTTGATAATTTTAAAATATTATAGATATAAAAGAAAATTACACAATTATTAGAACTTGAAGAAAAGTTATAATGAATTATTTTATCATTTCTGTATTACTGGCATGCAATAATGAATTTATAATTATTGAAAAATGCTAAATATTTATAAAATTCTTAAGTGTTGATTGGATAATAGTACTAATTACTTTGCAATTAAATTAATACAGAAAACAATAATTACTTTTAAGTGATTTTATTAATTTTTTCTACATTATACATTTTTCATTCTACAAAAATATTTTTGTTTGCAAGTTTTACCGATAAATAAAAACTGATACAGTTGAAATTTTATATAACTTATATATCACACAATAATAAATACATTGATAACATAATTATTCAACAAGAGTTTAACGATGCCAATAAGTCGTGACAATAAGTAAGAGCCAAATTAAACTCGAGTGGAATACTAAATTTTATCTACGAATATACTAAATAATTAATACATTTAGGGAAAATTTCTTATATTAAAGCTGAGCTGTTAGATATTCTTTTTATTTTTGGGATTTGCAGGTAGGTATACCTACGTTCTATTTTTAAATCTAATTAATATATTTTTAAAATCGTAGATACAATAGGGTAGTTTACCATTTTTTTTAAAAGTTTTTTTATTGAAACTTCATGTTATTTGAAAGCGATTGAGAGTACTGATAAGCCTTAATTGTTCTTAATAAAGCTGTAATTAATTTTTAAAGTTTGTGTGACGTAGATGTATTAGCTGAAAATCTTTCCAAACCATGGGGCTGGAATTAAAATGTACTCATGTAAAAACAACTGTTTCTAAATGTTACAAAATATAAAATACAATTTTGTAGTTTCTTTATTACTGTAAGTAAGAATACACGTGAAACGCATTATTGTGACGTAGATGTAGCGATACGTAAAATCTCAAATATTTAAAGAACTATTAACTTTTTGAAAACTTTTTTCATGGCAATAACTTATTTTTGAGGTCTCCTTTCAATATAATTGACTGGATTGCTAATTTGCTATTATGGTAAACTACCCTATTTTTCATCATTATTTTATTTCTGTTGAAGGGTCGCTCTGTATTTTTCCAATAATTCATTACATATTTTATCATCCCCATATTGCGTAGTCACCAAATTACACAAATTGTTTTCGTGACATTTCTGATCACACCCTTCTAACATGGCCAGATCACCGTCACGCATTTTGAATCTACAAATAAAATAAAGTTGCTCAGTACGGTAAATTATTAATCAACGAACAATGAGATATCGAATTATACCTGTAATATTGATCAAGCAAAGTCTGATTTGTCGACATACGTTGGGCGAGTTTGCCAAGTTCAGAGAACTCCATTGATTCTACTCCGTAAGCTTCTTTGAAAGAGTAGAGCTTGTACCAACGAGGGTGAACTTCCAAAGAGTTTAGATTTGCCTCGGTTAAGTTGTAGACCCATTGATCGTAGTTTTCCACTTTCTAAAATGAGTAAATATATATTGAAAAAATATATCTAATAAATATCAATAAATCAATAGTTATTTGTTTAACTAGGCAAAAAATATTAGATTTGCTGCCGCGGCTATAGTCCTATAATATACATTATATTTAAAAAATGTATAGGCCTTGGTTAAGCAAAAGAGAAAATGGTAAAATTTTGATATTTTTAAAATTTCTTGTGTTTAATCAGCTCTATATTATAAACGAATTGAGATTGAGATTTCATATTATTGATGAATAAAATCTGAGTAGGACTGAATAATATTACAAGACTATTATTGACTGGACTATAATACAGAGTTGATTAAACACTAGAAATTTTAAAAATATCAAAATTTTACCATTTTCTCTTCGACAAAAACTTAAAATTTTAGCTTAACCAAGGCCTATAAAAAATTTTAATATAATGTATATTAAAGGAAATTGTCTAAGAAATTCAATTCCGAAAACCGGAAGTCGTTATCTCATTTAGTTTAGAAATTATAGTAAGAAAATCACAAAAAATTTAAAAAAAATTAAAAATTATTTACATTCTTTTCTAAAAATGTTGCTATACAAGGGTCTCCAAAATCTGAAATTTATTATTTGGATAGAAAAATGTCTGGTAAATTGAATATTTAAAACCGGAAGTCGATATGTTTATCTGTTTGAAAGTTACAGTTGCAATAGGAAAAATTCAACATTTTTGCAAAGAGCAAACAAAACGCTCCGCTTGTCTTTATCATAACTTGCGAACCATTGATCTGGGAAAAAATAGTTTTATATCAAAGTTGTAGCAAATTTTATTCTCTACAACTTTGTAATAAGTACTTGTACTCTACAATGCAGCGATAACGAGATATTATAGAAAAACCAGATTTTGGCAGCCATTTTGTGGTCCCCACGCTCCCGCTCACCACCTACGGGTCAGGACTTTTGATATATTCATTACTAGACATTACTTCCTGAACAATGCTACAAAGTTTCAAAACTTTCGGATTTTGAACCGTCATTTTTCCTATTTTGACTGGACTAATTGTGTATTACACGTCCAGAAACTGTTATGCTAGTGCTCGTAATTTGTAAGCCTCGCCTGTGGCTCGGCGTGTTAAAAATACTCGCTCTTGCAAAAGGTCAGTTTCTGGCCTTGTGATACAAATAACTATTGGCTGCCTAGGCAGCAAAAGTGACACTTTGCTGACTGTCAGCTGTCAAAAAAACTGCACTTTTAATGTCAATCGCTGAAAAAAATATTTTCTTTTTTCAGAGACAAATCGTCCATCCATGTCAGAATTGATTGTCTAATAAAAATTTAACTTGTAAATGCGGCGCGTGTATTTAGTTATTCGTTGTGAGTTGTGAAACATATATTTTGCAAATATTTCCATTAAATTATAAACCTTTTCAACTTTAATGTCTCTATTATGAAGTTATTTAAATATGTGTGTAATTTTAATTTAATATTCTAGCGATACTATTTATTTATTTTAAAAAATACAATAAATAATTCAGAATCATATATTTAGTAGGTTAGGTATATTTTGATTAGACTACTTAATTTATTTAAAAAATAATCTATTAGTAGTAGTATGTATTTTTTTTTTTGAGTTCAGTGTTAGTTTGTATCCCTCTGGCGCGGATCCAGGGGGGGACATGCCCTCCCCTTACAAGAATATTAACAAACAAAAAATTCACTCACAAAATAAACTTAAAATATAAAATTATATGCCTGTAATTATTATTAATTGCGAAAAATATAAATTATTGACTTGAATTTTGTATTTAAATGGGTATAAGTAATTATAATGTTTAACACCTAAACGAGAGTAAAACATGTAGTTTTCCATAACCAATACCAATTATTTTACTTTGACTGGGCTGAAGAAAAAAATTTGCGCATAAAATATCTTCAAAACTTTAACTCGTCAGAAGCAAAAAATATATTTTTAATAATTTAACAATAGAGACTATCCAAAACGGCTCTGTATAAAAACTAAATAAAATATTCAAATTCTTACCAAAGTTTTTGGATTAACTTCATAGACTACATAGTTTGGATTTACGTTAACAAAAGTAGTAAAACTTCCTCCATTGAAGACTGCATTGATTGGTTTATTCACATCTGAATCCTTGAAGAACAAATTAATTTCATCGAAATGAGTATGGCCTACGAATTGGGCAGCAATAATATGAGAAAATCTAAAAGAATATATTAATAATACCAATTTGAACGATAATATAGATACTGCTACCTTTCTATAATTTTCTTGTACTCTTGAGACCATTTCACGAGGCAAGTGTTGTCTCCTGAAGGCACATGGGACAAAATATGAACAATTTCTCCCTTTTTCTCAGCTTCGGTCAAAGTGTCGGACAACCACTGAAGTTGTTCTTGGAGAATTGAATGGTCGTACAATAACCACCTGTTATAAATAAGTAAACAACCTACAGTTTTATTTATTTTACTCATTACAGAGAAAACTTTCAAACAAAAGTAAGTTATACAGGTTGTTTCTATACCTCTGCACGTAACATAAATACATAGGTAAATAGGTTATACAGGGTGTTAATACTAAGTTGTAACACCCGAAAATGGCAGTCATTAATATACATTAATTATAATAACATATGCATAATATATACTTGATTTAAACCATTGAATTGCAGTAGAAATAAACGAATAAGATTCGGAAAAATGTATCTCATATACGAGTATACCGTAGTAACGCCGCTGAAATATACATATAATTTTAGAATAAAATACCTATACTTGATATCAACCGTTGGATTCCCGTAGAAATATACGGATAATTTTTATTAAAATATACCATTTTATAAACTGTTGATTTTCCACAAAATAATACGAATAATATTCGAATTAAATATACCAGATATACACTGTAGATATTCCGGAGAAATATACACATAATATACGAATTAAATATTCCAGATATACACACCATAGAAATCCCGAACAAATGTACGAATAATATTCGACTAAAATATACAAGATTTATATCGTTTATTGTTATTGTTATACACCGTCTATTTCCCGCATATTATAAATGAATAATATACTATCATTATATTCGAAAAATATACATTGAAGTAAACGTAGTAATAATAGTTAATATTTGTGGTATAATATACGTTAAATTTAAAATTAATGGTTTATTTCATAATTAACATAAACGTATTAGATGCGGTCATTTTTCCGGTTCTTCAACGTACCGTAGCATACCAGTATTATACGTATATTAGACGAACCGATGTTTCCTGGTTTAGAACTCATCGAAACAAACAACTTTTCTTAGTAACATTTTTACCTTCCGCTTACCTGTAAAGGAAATCATGCAAAAAATCGGGTTGTGAGTTTTAAGTGGATGAGCACGAATTAGGGTCCTTACAACTCATTTTTGATAGTTTCTCGATGATGTCTGTATGAATGTATGTGTGTGTGTGTGTGTGTGTGTGTGTGTGTGTGTGTGTGTGTGTGTGTGTGTGTGTGTGTGTGTGTGTGTGTGTGTGTGTGTGTGTGTGTGTGTGTGTGTGTGTGTGTGTGTGTGTGTGTGTGTGTGTGTGTGTGTGTGTGTGTGTGTGTGTGTGTGTGTGTGTGTGTGTGTGTGTGTGTGTGTGTGTGTGTGTGTGTGTGTGTGTGTGTGTGTGTGTGTGTGTGTGTGTGTGTGTGTGTGTGTGTGTGTGTGTGTGTGTGTGTGTGTGTGTGTGTGTGTGTGTGTGTGTGTGTGTGTGTGTGTGTGTGTGTGTGTGTGTGTGTGTGTGTGTGTGTGTGTGTGTGTGTGTGTGTGTGTGTGTGTGTGTGTGTGTGTGTGTGTGTGTGTGTGTGTGTGTGTGTGTGTGTGTGTGTGTGTGTGTGTGTGTGTGTGTGTGTGTGTGTGTGTGTGTGTGTGTGTGTGTGTGTGTGTGTGTGTGTGTGTGTGTGTGTGTGTGTGTGTGTGTGTGTGTGTGTGTGTGTGTGTGTGTGTGTGTGTGTGTGTGTGTGTGTGTGTGTGTGTGTGTGTGTGTGTGTGTGTGTGTGTGTGTGTGTGTGTGTGTGTGTGTGTGTGTGTGTGTGTGTGTGTGTGTGTGTGTGTGTGTGTGTGTGTGTGTGTGTGTGTGTGTGTGTGTGTGTGTGTGTGTGTGTGTGTGTGTGTGTGTGTGTGTGTGTGTGTGTGTGTGTGTGTGTGTGTGTGTGTGTGTGTGTGTGTGTGTGTATGTGTGTGGTCCGGGCCGATGCCGTCTGTCGGATAACTCAAATACGAATTACCCAAAAAATTTGATATTTGGTATTTTACAATTATATACGAATAGGAAGAGCTCATTAAATTTTGGTGCAAATATCTTCACCGGAAGTGATATTTTTTGAAGATTGAAAAAGATAATTGTCAAAAATTTATATAATTTTGGATAAATATAGTATTTATTTGTAATAAGAATAAGAAGCAAAGTTATTTGCAACTCACGTTATAAAAAAATTGTCTTTATCTGGTAGCATTAAAGAACTGCAGTAAAATTTAAAAAATAAATTTATCAGTAAAACGTTGAAATCTTGTAATCCATGTTCGGTTGATTTTTGTTTTTGCGTAAAAAATATTGACAGGTGAGACGGGTGACAAGTTGACATACTAGCGCCATATAAGTCATAAGTCAGATATTAAATGTAGTAATTGAACGGATGATGGCTTCAACACAGAAGAGTTTTCGTGTGAATGAATCTTTTGATTCAGGTGATACTAATTTTAAATGGGCACCGGATTGTACATTTATGTTTAAAGTGTAGATATGGCGGAAGGTTGTGTGATGGCCACGTCAGATTTTTTGATTTAGAGTTTAAGTTAATAGTTATTGGCGTTTTTTTGTTTTTCGAAAAATCGTCATTACACCGTTATTTTAAGGAATATTTAAAAAATACAACATTTTTCAGCATTTGCTTTCGGTTCTCTAAAACATTTATATTTAGAATTATTTTCTATTTTATCAAATAACAACATGGCGACCGATCAAAAATTTCAAAAGAAGATATTTTGAAAAACACTCGATTGATTTTTGAAAATAAAACTATCTACTATAACATTTGTCTGAAACATTTTTTCGATCTGCCCAAAAAAAGTGTCTTCGAGAATTTTTCGGCTTTCGCCTCGACCAAAAGTTTTCTAGGACGCTAAACAAACATTTCACAGCCTAAATATAAAAATAACTATTTTCTATAATCAGTATATTAAATTATATGTAACCTATCAAAGTTTTGTGTAAGCGTATAGAAACACCCTGTATAACCTACCTATATATAATTCTGCACGTACCGGGTGTAGCTATATTATTCAAAATATTTTTTTCCCTAAAATTAGCATTTAAAAAATGTCACTAGTAGACAAAACTGATAAGAAGATAAATTGAATGTTATTTTATCAAATTTAATAGTTCTTTTTGTAAATATAAATTAGCTGCATGCAATTTTTGTAATGGAATTTGACGTGCGTATGTTTTTATACATGTTTTTAGTGAAACTCATCGTCTTCATATCATTTCAATATAAACTAATTTCGTTGTGTTCAGAATGAAAACTATATTTTTATAACTATATTCTTCCTGAACTTAATAATAAATTGCCATTAAAATATGCAAGTCGAATTTCATGGCAAATATAATATGCATTATACAGTGAACTTATTGTATCGTGAAATATTTGGGATTTTTCATATTCATGGTTTCAAATTTGGCAACAATGTATTAGAGCGTTATTTTAAAAATGAAACATAGGAAATAAAAACAACATAACATATTTGGGCAGTTGTAATTGTTCCGAGGGACGTTTTCAACTTGAATATTTAATAGTTCAAAGTATACATCGTATTTCCAGGTAGCAGCAGTGTAGTGATGCCGCCGAGACGAGAAATTTCTCGTCTCATTCTCGTCTCGTCTCGAAATTACGAGACGAGAATCACTAAATTTCTCGTCTCGGATTTTCGGGGCGAGACGAGAATTCATAATTTTGAGACGAGAAATACTCTCGAGAACTCGAGAATTCTCGAAATTTTTACTTACAAATATTTTTTAAAAATCAGGAATGAAGAAAAAATACTAGGATGCACTCAACAATATTTTATTTCTCAGTCGACTAGTTTCGACGTCACATACGTCATCATCAGGAGCTACATTATTAAAAGAACAATCAAGAATAGTGAATAGTTATTTACGAACCAAATGCGGGAAGATTTTGATCCCACATGAGCGGTTTTTTGAAACACGAGCGAAGCGAGGGTTTCATTTACGCGAATGCTGGGATGGTGTCTTCCCGCAAGTGGTTTGTACAATGTTTTTTGTAACGAATAAAACTATAATCAAATACATACAAGTTGTAGTTGTAGTCTGATCATTAAATTTGAGGCTACTCACTACTACCGACAGATGGCGCGCTGCACACAAGTTTTATTTTTAAATATTGGCGGTTTTCGGTGGTCTTCACTAATTATAATTCCGAAACGGTGGCTATTGTAACTTATTTAATTATTCATTTAGAAAATATTGTTGAGTTTAATAGAATTACTAAAATAAAAAATCTTTATTATTTTAAGTCGCACACCCATGAACTTGGAAATCAAACTTTTCTTCCTAGAAGTCTAGTTTTAATAGCATTTAAGAAAATTGCCGGTCACGTCACTGTCAGTTTGTTTTGATCACTCCGATCACTCTGTACAAGTATTACATGTGTGATGTGTGACATATGGGCATGACGCGAAATCTAATAGTTTTTGCAAAAATCGTTAGGTGGCTCTAATTTTTTGTCGAGAAATTTGAGACGAGACGAGAATCGAGTTCCTTGAGACGAGAAATGAACAGCTGAAAAATGACCGAGACGAGAATACTAAAAATTCTCGTCTGGAAAATTTTTGATGAGACGAGAATTGACTATTTCTCGTCTCGTCTCGTCTCACGGCATCACTACAGCAGTGTGACACCAATTAACCAATTCAAATGTATTCCCTATGTTTTTAAAAAGAACGCTTTATACATTGATGTTAAATTCGTAACCATGTTTCACGTTAAAATAAATTCACTGTATTCGTTTTAGTTTTTTGGCATATTCGATTATTAATTTTGCTGCTCATATTCTCATTTTTTTGGAATGATCAAATATTCATTACTCAAATGGATGCAGTTTGTTTCAAATACAGTAAGTATTTAATTTAACAGGACCTTAAGCCCTGTTTGTACGGGGATCTTTGGAGATTCTACGGAGATTCAGAATCCTGGAAAAGAAAGTTTTTCTTTTTTCTTTCTAGTGAGAATTATCTGTTAAATTGCGGTGTCGCTAAATTGAATCTTCAATGAGCCTTGGAAAAGAAGAATTTATAATTTATCACTAGAAAGAAAAATAACTTCTTCTTTTCCAGGATTCTGAATCTCCAAAGATCCCCGTACAAACAGGGCTTAAGGTAAATTAAACACTTACTGTATTTGAAACAAACTGTATCCATTTGAATAATGAATATTTGATAATTCAAAAAATATGAGAATATGAACAGCAAAATTAATAATCGAATATGCCAAAAAACTAAAACGAATACAGTGAATTTATTTTAACGTGAAATATGGTTACGAATTTGACAGCAATGTATAGAGCGTTCTTTATAAAAACATAGGGAATACATTTGAAATTAATGATATCTGAATTTCCGAAGTACATTGTCACAATAATATAAAACAAAATCACTAAATTGAATCTTCAATGAGTCTTGGAAAAGAAGAATTTATAATTTATTGATTGCTTCAAAACCACGTAATTATCACTAGAAAGAAAAAAAACTTCTTCTTTTCCAGGATTCTGAATCTCCGTAGAATCTCCAAAGACCTCCGTGCGAACAGGGCTTTATAATAACGTGATCAAAATAGCTAATATTAGGGTAGTAATACTCTATAAAGAAAACCAGAAAAGTGGGCACAATCCGTGCATTTTAATATGTTGTCTTACCAATTGAATGTGTAGGCAACATTGCTGTTCAAAGCAACAATTCTGAATCCTGGACGAACTAAAACAGTGTAAAATCCTCCTTTCCTGATGGATTCTTGGTTTTCGGCAGCTGGGAGCCATTGCTTCCATTCATCGGCAACTAGATCGTACAACCATTGAGTGGTTAGATCTGGATCTGTTATATTTCTTTGCGCGAATCTATGTTCATTAAAAAATAAGTTTCGTTTATTCTGTATATATTGTGGCTTTTTGTTTCTTACTCGTTTAGAGGGTTTGGTTCATGATTGCCAAGAATGGAGTACACAGGAGTCTTATCAAATTGTTTTCTAAATTCTGCATACATTTTTTTGATATTTTTCGTGTTGTCAGCAATAGATGTTGCCCAAACCCGATGGTTAATTATATCACCAGTGTAGTAAACATAATCAATTTCCTAAAACAAAATTAGTTTGTTTTTAAAGTCAATAATGAAATTTTAATGATATTTTGGAAATAATATTTGTGTAAAAGTAAATACAAAATACATTATTAATAAATTACTAAATATGTTTATCTAATTATATCTTACGAAATGTATGATTTCCTAAATAGTACACAATATTAATATTGCATGTAATGACCCGCGTGTTTATTTCGAATATTTTTGATCTTATCTTCAAAATATAATAAATAATATACGCACAGCAAGGGAAATGTCATTATAAAATATAATGTAGTAGTATAATAAATTTACGATAATAACTTAATTTTTCTTTGTGCAATTTATCCTTAGATATGAACGATAATTATGTTATCAAACAATAGTTTGTCTTGTTGTTTCACGAGTTGTTATTGGAACTTCAGATGCAAAATTTATGAAGCAATTTCGAATTTCTTTTGTTTCTATGAGGTAAATTTATCAATATTTCAGTGATGTTACAAAATGTAATTACTTCATTGGGGTTTATGTGTTAGTGCATTTCAGTGGCGTACCCAGACATCAGTCTTGGGGGGGGGGGGTGTGGTATGAAAATAAAAATGTTTTGTACAATAATTAAAACAAATTTTGCGATATCGGATATCTTGCAGTCCTTTCAGTGGTGACGATGTTTATTTACAATTATAAATTATATCATAAGAAAAAGCGCCGCAGGCGAAAATGTTATGTTTTATAAGGTCATATACTTTTAAAATGAATTTTTAGATATACATAACAACACGGTTTTCCCTCTTCTACGTGCAAAATAAAAACAAATTGATGAATTTGTATAATAATAACAGAAAAAAAAGATTTTTCTTAGAGCTTGGGGGGGGGGATATATCCCCTTTATCCCCCCCCGTAAATACGCCACTGGTGCATTTATTGCGTTGTTCGTTGTTAGGTATAGTAAAAATCATTAAAAGTAATATAATAGTTATTATCCTGGAGTAATTTTATTTAATCAAGATTGTAATGTTTTCATATAAAATTTCTTTTAATTGTAGATTTAATAAAGTTAACAATAATTAATAGTGACCCTAATTCAGTATTTTTCTTCATTCCAAAAAGTCAATCTCTACATTTTTTAAAGAATTAAACAAGATTTTATCAGTTTTCCAGTTTTTTTAAAAGAATAATTCGATCCAATTTCCCATACAAATCCGGACATTATAAATGGGCCGTAGAAATAAAGTAGGTACATAACAAGTACCAAATGGTATCAGTGGTGGATCCAGAAAATCTCTAAGGGGAATGTTTGGAGTTCAAGGCCAACGGCTATTTCATTAAAAATTAAGTTTTCCATAGAGGGAAAATTACATATATTTGTCCCTTTTCCACGAGTAGAAATTAAATTAAATAACATATTTAAAAAATTAATTAAATGAAAATTTGAATAGTATATTCTGCAACAAGTGTGGAATGAAGCATATTCAGCTCGAGTGGAGAGTTTATGAGACGAGCCGTAGGCGAGTTTCACTGTTCCACGAGAGCGGAATTGCCATTGCAAACGTGTTGCAGACTGTATTTTCTCTACTACTATGAATTTAATTGAATTAAAAACAACCTAAATCTATTAAAATAAAAATATAATGTATTTATAAAATTATATTCCACATAAAATTAATAAATCTAACGGTATTTTAAAGCTACCCACCTACCCAAAACATTGAATAAAGTTAAATTATTATAACTCGTTACATTTCATTCCATCACTAGTGACGTAATGAATCCATTCCGTAACAAGTGATAGAATGTAACCATTCCATAATTGAAAATGATGTAAGAATTATAACATTCTATAACAGTCGTATAGAAAATTTCTTTATCTGTAATTAGCCAAGCAACGATTTCCTAAACTTTTAAAGAACAAAATATTCTCTCAAGGTTGGGGCGATCGCCCTCGCTCCCCCTGGATCCGCCACTGAATGGTATGTTAACAAATAATATAATTATAATGTTAGTAAGAAAAATAAAATCTTACATGTTTCTTGACCTGGTCCATAAGATCAAGCACGGTATACCACGGCATATCGCACGACCTATAATCACCCCAATTTCCAGCAGCAGCTTCAGGAGTCGCTGGTGTTCCCTGGTTAGTTCCGCAACATAGCGGCTCACCACATTCTGCATTTGCACCAGGAGCGTACAGCTCGTCATAGTGCACATCTGAGATCTGTAAAATCCTAAGTGGACGCTCTGCAGATACGTCTTTTTGTCTCTACAAGAAAACATTCTAATCAGATGCTAGATTTTTTTTTCTTCATTTTAAAACTATAAGTTTAGTCCGGCAAAAAGGTAGGTAATAACGAAAAAAAAAATTATAGAAAATTGACCAAAAATGGTGTAAAAAGTGCAGGAAATTGTAATTTTAGAAAAATTTCCCCTGTTCATATTTTGTAAGGGAAAAAGCTGTAGAATCCCAACACCCAACTGAATCGTTGAATTATTATATCGCACTCTCATTATAAAGAGAAATTAAACAAAAATATGATATTGTTCGATGTAACTCCTAAGGTGTTTTGTTTTTTGTTTTTTTCGATTACATATAAGGTGTGGGTAATAAGGCCTAAGTAACAAAAATACAATTTAAAATTATTGTTATCGCTCAAAGTCACCCTCGTAGGTAGCTAACATTCATATAATGGCGCCTCAAATCTATCGCGACACGTTAGTCTGCATACTGTCACCAGTGCGAAGTCATTCAGTTTGAGGGACGATCGCGCGGCTCGAATAACGAATAATAAGATATCGTCCGAATCAATCGTAATTAGTTTTTGTAATATTACACTTCTATATATAATTTTAGGCTATAGTTTTCTATTATTTAATGCTTCTACGGCCTTTGATGTTTGAATAATATATCATGGTCCGAATAATGTTATTCTTTTCAGTTTTTCTTTTCATGTTGTCGGCGGTTAATAAGGCCTATTAAATTCGACCGTAAGCGTTATTATCCTCCTTTTTTTTAAATCAACATTCGCCTGTTTTACAGTTTTATTTATATCTTTTTCAAAATGTTAGTCACCAAAGACCTTCTTGACAAAAACAAGGAAGAGAAAAAAATTAAAAAGACCTCAACCCCCAAAGGTAGAAGTGGTACTAAAGAAAACCAGGCGAGTTTTTTTATATCACGGTTGTAAAGAGGATAAGATGGCTGATATGAACAAATGTTCTAAATGAGACAAGTAGGGATGGGAAAATATCGATATATCGATCAATATCGATATGAACATCACTTTTCTTTTGATATCGATGTATCGATAACTCGATATTGTTGATATAATGTCGATAATTATCGAAAAATTTCGATAATATCGAGTTATCGATACATCGACGACAATCTAAAAGTAATATTGACTAATGTTTATGTCGATATTTATCGATATATCGATATTTTCCCATCCCTAGCGACAAAGTGGGGTGCATCGGCTTGTCATCGGATGATACAGATAATTTTGAGTGTCCTGATGGCTATTAAACAAAGAAATGTGTTGTTAATTTTAAGTCTTTAGCTTGAATAATGCATAATTATTAATTATTGATCTCAATTACCAAATATAAAAATCCTATTTTGTTTATTTACGTATGTTAAAGTCTTAGGCCTTATTATCCTACTATAGTATAATAAGGCCTACTGAAGAGGTTTTTTAAAATGTTTAATTTTCTTTTTGTTTACGGCAGAAGTTGCCACTTTTTGTTTATATATGACAGCACTTGATGTTTAGGTTTAATTAACATTCAAATTTGTTGATTCAAGTAAATAGTTTTCATTTTATTTAAATCTCCCTTAGCTAGGCCTTATTACCCGCACCTACCTTACTTATGAGGGACGAGGCAGATGTGGAAATTTTTAGCGACATCGGGCTAGAGCTTCGCGAAAAAATGGCTAAAAAGTTTTTTTTATGCATTTCGAGGGTATCACTTCACTATTTTCTTAATACTTATCTCCGGTTCTAATAGTCGTAGAAAAATTTTAAAAAAATGCAAACTATTCGATATAAATGCTTAAAAAGGATTCCTAACTTAATAATAAATCGCGCAAATATCATTGGATTTTCATAAAAAATGGTGAAAATGTGTATTTTGATGACATTATCACGAGGTTTAAATTTCAAAAGAAAATTCTCAATTATACGGCCACAATCGCTATTTTCCCAAAAAAATTGAAATGGCCGCCATTTTTAGCCAAATCATCGTAGAGTAATTTTTTTTTAAATTACAAAAGTTTTGTCTTCACCGTGAGGTTCGCTTTGACTGTTTTTTTCAATGAGACGTGTGAAATTTACAAATTTTGACCCATCTACATGTTTCTGTATAATTTTTAAAAATATTATTGTACACAGTTTATGTAAAAGATATTTTACAACATTTTAACAACTAATTCACCCTGATGAAGCCACAAGGGTGTGGCGAAACGTCGGTTTTTTAGTTAAATAAAACTCACTGACTGCATTCCCGAATATTCCATCCTTCATTATTCTACCAGTCGACAATTCCATTCTCAAATTTTTTTATGTTACAAAAAATTTGCTTGAATCCATGCAATCCATTGAATCCATTTAATGTAGAAGATTGTATTCAGTTTTGAAGGAAATTGTCAGTTGTATAAAAATTATATTTAATTTTAAAGTCAATTTATGGAAGATTATGAAGTATCAAAAAGGCAACGATATTTCCTTACTAATGCTAAAATACATACATGCGCTTCTGTGGTGCGGTAGGTAATGCCAGATTTGTTTACTTTTTTTTACCTTGTCCGAAATAAGCTACTCTTAATAAAATCTACCGTCCGATATCGTTTGTTTCACTAGACAACAACCTTAATATTCTTGCTGAGAACGCCTATCTATAAGCTTTTAGGAAGAATTCAGTTTTTAATAGGAACTCTAATAAAGATTTCTTTTCATGATGCATATTTATTCACTGAACTCGTGAAACACATGGTATATGCATCAAGAATTTGTGCAGTGTTAGCAAACGACGTCATGAAAGTAGGGATAGATGCAACGCCGTTTTGTTGCAGCGAGATGTACTAATACTTTTGATTTTGTGTAAAACTTACAATGATTTTGTTGGCTTTGAGTTGTTCGCTGACATGTTGGGGTTGTTGATGACTTGGAGGCGGTACACTAACGGACCAGTTACCATCTTCAGGAGGAACTGGGCAGTCGTAGGGCTGAGCAATCGTGCTGCAGATGGTGTCGATGGTTATGTTGGGTTTGTTGTCGATGATGTATACGAATATGGGCTGAAAATAAAAATAATGCGCATTTAAAACATAGTTCATGCTGCAAGTCTGCAAATTATGCATCATTTATTAATTTAATTGATTTATGAACTGAAAACTAGTGTATACTGGTTATTATTTATCTTTTCTTACTAATTTATTTGAGAATATTTACATTTTAATAATGCAATACAGTAATATAAATTATTGATTTATTGTTGACGAGTGAAGTTTATTTATAGCATACCTAATGTAACGCTACCTATTTGTTTTTTACAATTTTTTTGACAAACATCATTCATAAGAAAATATATCATACAATATGTCGAAATACTTTTTATCTTTATTAAAAAATAGAAATAGATAGTCGTCAACTATAAAATTTAAAGAACACATGAAATTTAAATAAATTAAGATCCATGTTATCGAGTACGCAGTACAGTATCTACAGTATATTTTCCTTTTTTTCCACGAAAAATTTAATGAATGTAATGTTATGATACTTAATAGTAGGTAAGTATGTTGTAAGATTTTGCTAACCCTGCAGAAGGTTCAAAGGAAAATCGAAACGTCGCTTGTAAGAATAGTAAGGAAATAGGTATTATAGTTTCAGCCATATTTTATTTTACAAAATTCTTATGCCGGGTCCACCGCCACGAACATTGTGAACTAACAATGTTTGCTAACATTGTTCGCTAAAATTTTTGCAAAGTACTGAATCCTAATAACATTTCTGCTAACATTCGCATGCTAATAACAGTGTTCGCTAACAAAAAACAATGTTCGCTACATAGGCCTAGTTTACACCGGGAGACCTGACATAGGCCAGACCCATATCTGACCTATTCTAGGTCCAGACCCAGGTTGTTTACACCGCATATCAAAAGAGCCTACACAGGTCAGATATAGGTACTTGTTCACGCCATCTAGAAGTTTAAGATAAAAAACAAGAATACTTTATTACCCAGTTTTTAAATTTGGTTAATTTCAAGTGTCAAACTCTTCAAACGTCATTTTTATTTGGACTGTTAAGTTATTTAAAAAGGATATTGAAAATTTTTATGAAAACTTTAAAATGTTGTGGTGGATTCAAATGAAAACAAATATTATTCGAAGGATAAAACTTTTAAAAATTATAAAAAAAAGAAAAGAAGTGTTATTAAACATAGAGAAAGATACCGTTAAACAAAATAACACTTTCAATCAGCTTTTTATGAACTACATTACCAATTCTACCGGTTAATTTGTAAACTATTTTAGGTCTATCTGTTTACACCGCAATGAGTACGTTTGGGCCAGGGCCTAGTATAGGTCAGGCCACATGTAAAAGTGGCCTGACCTATGCTAGGCCGCTTCATATTTTAAGTGTTTACACCTAGCAACATTTGGGTCGAATTTGGGGTATAGGTGGAATATAGGTCTGCGGTGTAAACTAGGCCATTGGCGGTAATCTTCAAAAGAAAAAATGTTATTAGGAGTTATTTTGATATTTTAGTAGTCTAGTAAACCAGTGCTTTCCTGTGCTTCGTGCAATACGCATGTGATAAATATTTTGTGTTTTGCATTTATATAAAAGCATTTTTAGTTTAGTTTGTTTTGTTCTTTGGGCAACACGGTTTGTATACGTTTTTGTAAAATAAAGGAAGGAAATTAATATAAATAGTTACCTTTATCATGTCCTTTAAACCGTACAATTTGGGAAATACTTTGTTTTGAAAAATCATGACAATTTGTATTACCGAACATTGACAATACAAAAATTGGTGTGGACGAGACATGTTAACTAACATTTTTAGGAACAATTGTTCGTTAACACTGTTCATGAACATTTTGTTAGCTAACAAAGTGTTAGCTAACAATGTTCGTGGCGGTGTGGACCCGGCATAATGAAGCTTTTAAAATATGTTTTAGTTGACTGTTTCACGGATCATATTTATAGTCAGTTGGGTTTAAAGATAAATAACTTTTTTTGATTATTTATAAGTATCGTCTACGTTATTATTCAAGTTCTGAAAATATACAGGCTAGTTTCTATAAAAAAATTGGAGAACATTTGTTGCAAATTTTTGCCGATAATGTTACATAGCTATTAAATGTTTATAATAATCAAATAAATGAACATGTCATATCTTGGTTACTAGCAATCTTATAAGATTCAAATTCGGGTTACAGATGTCGTATATAATTATTATTAAAAAAATATATATTTCAAAATTTGGGTTTCAATACTTTTTTTTGAAAAAATATTATGTCAGAACCATAGCTCATTTTTACTATAAATTGTTTTTATTTCTGTACAAATACGATACATTTAAAAATTTGTTTTAGTATTAAACATTTTTTGATTATTTTTTAACACGTTATCCATCTTTCAACCCAAAACCCAACTGACTAATTATGAATCCGATAGTACGATAGGAGACAGCCAAAGTTACTATTTTACATAGGACAAGAACCAGAATAATGTATCTATTTTTAACACGGTAAGAATCAGAAAAACAGTTTTACTATTCAGTTAGACAAACACATAAATCTATTTATTAATAAGTTGTGTCCACTTACCGCATTGAGATCAATAGCACCGTTGCAAACATTCTCAGTTTCAATTTTAGCTTGTACGCAAAGTTTCTTTAAAGCTGACTTGATATCTTCAACGGGCACTCCTTTCTTGCGGTAGAGAATAATCAGCCGGGCTGCTACTTTGCACAGCAGGCAAATGGATGGCTCCGGCTCGTACTCCAGACCCCGGAAAGCTCCGGGAGCGCGTACGACTTTGAATATGTTCTTTACATCGTCGTTTAACTCGCCAGTTATCATGTACTCTGATAATCCGGCTACTATACGGTCTTCCAAGTTTTTCAATGCTGTTAAAAATTTACGATATTATTTAAATTATAATACCAGGTTTACATGAAGAGCGCGACAACTTTTTATATTTTCTGTTCATGAAATATTACCATACATCCTATAGTCGCGTCATTGAAGTCTTTTCCTCGGAAGTCCTCAAGAACAGCTCCGATTTTGATGAGTTTTTTAATAATTTTGTTTTTTTATATTATTTAAAATCTGAAACCTTTTTGAACGAGGACAGAATTATTTATTTTGTTTAAACAATATTTATGCTATTTATATAAAAAATTAAGTTCTTCCTGGATTTTTTTTTGAAAAAATTAATTTTAGTATAAAAAATAGTTGTTAAAATAAAGTTTTTAGTAATAATTCAATATAGTCCAGTAATTTTGTCACCTAAAAAGTGGTAACCCACAGAGGAAAGCGGTGCGTTTTTTACAAATAAAATCATTCGTGATACGCTGTAACTTTACAACGAAGAAAAGTATCGCATTCCGGTTTCTATCTACAATAAAAAATTTATAATTTTGGAGGCCCTAGTTTAGCCGCAATCCTAACATATATTTTTTTGTTTAAATAGTGCTTTTGCATGCCCTCGTAAATTTTAAATAAAGTGTATCTTTTAGAATGATGTACGTAGAATTTGATGCAAAAACCTGAAGTCGATATTTTTATCCGTTCAGAAGTTACAGTTCATTTAACACAAAAATCACTGAAAAAAATAAATGTTTTAAAAATAAAAACATTTTTTTCAAAATCGGCATGAAAATCGTCATTTCCAGACTAATTTGCGGCATGAAAGTAAGATTTTCATGACTAGGCATGAAAATTTTATTTTCATGCCTAGTCATTTTTACTTTCAACTTTGTTTACTTGTCATGACAACTTTTTCTAAAATTTGTGACAGCTCTGATGATTTGTCACAGCTCTGATGATTTATGCAAACCTATTTTTTTTATAATTTTAAGCTTAATTGCCGATTTAAAAAAAATAGAATACATCACGCGTCATAAAAATGTGTTTGCTTGACTCGGAGGCTTTGAAGAAATGCTCGGACGCTGCGCATCCTCGCATTCTTCAAACGCCTCCTCGTCTGCAAAGAAACATTTTCATGACTTGTAATGTAATATACTATTAATTTGAAAGATCACGAAAAATAAAAGAATTTACTTTAATATTGAATAAAACATCAGTTAATTTAAAAGAACAGCAGAATTTACACTTTTGAAATATACACTTAATTTGAAATCAAACAAAAACTTTAATTTAATAATTATGTACTCTCAGTGTGAAAGTATTATTTCAAGTTAACTACATTTTTTAAAATAAAAGCAACTGTTCTTTCACTTTTAAAATTTTTGTTTGTGTTTTATAGTTAGCGCTTTTAAATTAAATTTACAATATTCTCAAACTGACGGTATATACTTTCAAACTGAACGATAGTTTAGTTACTTATAACATCTAAAATGAAAATAATTACTTTTGAACTAAAAGGAGAGACTTTATTTCAAATACAAGTTACTATTCAAATTAAAATTATTTTTATCAAATCAAATGTTAAGTTGTCAGTTTTGAACATACAAGTTAGATCTTGTGCCGCCACGCCAAATTTAGTTCATCTTTGGTATTTCATACATCACGTTCATATGCAAAAGTATTATGAATGCAGAATATTTGAAATACTGGCAAATGATTAAAAGCATACATGGACCAAGACTGGTAAAACTGATATTATTATGATTTGTAAACTTTGATTAAACTTTTGTTTTATTTTTAGATAAATATAGAATTTTCGCAAATATACCCTGATAAAGATAATTGTTTGTTCAAGAAATGGAACGAATTTAAAAAGAAAATAATTATTTACTTAGAAAGAAATATTTTAGACCCCCAGTCTAAAAAATCTTTTATTAAAGCGAAAGAAGAAAACGACGAGAGTAAGAATGAATTATTATTTTTTTAAATAAGAACTTTTCTCAAATTTACTTTTTGTAGATACGTAGAATTTTGCTCTGTCTGTTTTCTTGAATACTGTTTTGGTGCCTACAGGAAGATACGTAACTGCGAATTCATGTTCATCGAAAAAAAAGACACAAATATACTATTAAACAAGGTATAGATAGTTTCAAAATTATTACTGTTAATTGTGTAGCTGAGTATAGAACTTCAATAGACAAACTAAAGTCACAATGTAATGTAATGCAAGACAATAATAATATAATTAAAGAACAATATTTACTTTGACGAAATAACGAACAAATTTTCATCGTATGTAAGTGCTCTTGATTGTTGTTTTAAATTATTTCAGTCTTTAAATTTAAAATATCCCGAGGCATCTTCGTCTGTCTGGTTATTTATCCAAAAATACTTTTTATGGTATTGATACAACATACGATGAAAATTCGTCTAAGGTATTAGGCTTTAAAATTTTAATTAAGTACCTACTTAAATTACTTAATTTCACGTACAGTAAACCATATCGTTAAAACTTTAATTTCTTAAATTAATTCCATATTTAAAAATGGTTCTCTGTTTTAAGTGCAATGATAATACATAGAGAATATTTTATGTTATAAATACCAAATAGATTATAATTTAAGGAGGTTCGATACTGTTTTTGAAAATATTACCATTCATCTGAAATTTCTACAAGTTGAAGATGGATGTATTTATTGTTCACTGTTAAAATTTCAGATCAATCGATCGCCTACTAATAATTTTTACTGACAGTTTTCAAATTGTAAACGTCAGACATGTTCACCTGGACAGCTAACAAGTTTAGCCATCCGCTCGGTCCAGCTAACATATTTTTTTGTTAAATATAATTGATAAATTATCATTATACAAAATTTTAGCTTTGTTGGTATCACTTGAAAATCTTTTATTTTTTGCAAGTTCCGCAGCCTCTTAAAATCTTAAGCCCCGCTTTCGGACCAGCTAACACTGCAATTCTTCATTAATTATTATAGAACTAATTATATTACAAAAATCAGCTTTGTTGAAATGGTCCGGTCAAATTTGACGCCAGCTCCCGGACTATTAGGTTAGAATCACTGCAGCCAACAGCCAACGTAAAGCAGCTAAAATACTAGCGCTGTTGCCGTGTTTTGGATTGATTTTTAAAATTATGAATTTTAAAATATAAAATCTTTAGGGCTTAAAAATACAATTTAATTGAAATATAGTAATAAAATATTTATAAACAAATATATTTCGCTATAAGATTTTTTATATTTTCGGTGTTTTTTACAACAAAATTTAGTGGGTAGAAGTTGTCACTCTGCAGAAATACAATAGATTTTTCTTTAGATCCCCTAGATAGATAATCGGTATCGAAACTCCTTAAGTTCGTTGTAAATTTGTATTAATTTTGTTCTTTTGTAATATTGTAGTATTTAGTTCCTAAATAAAATTAATATGTAAAATAAATTTAATTTAAATTTAAAGAACCCCTCCACTTTCTTTTCAAAAGTCCTACTTTTAATACGAAAAATAATAAATTCGTTTCAAAAACCAGGTGTAAATAAAGTGAAATTAAGGATAATTTTAAATTGAAAAAAATACTTTTCAATTGACAGTTTTAGTTTTTCAAAAGTAAATTGTTTTAGAAACAAATATCTATATTTTTACTTTGAATCGAACTACTTTTAAATCGATAGCTACAATTACCATAGGTTTAAAATCAATTTTCTCTTGACTTAAAAGTACAAATATTATATCAAAAGCAATTCGGTTTTTGAATTAAAATATAATTATTTCGACGTATTTTTAAAAGTAATTTTTCTTGAGTTGATCTGCAATTTGTTCAATTTTAAAGTAAAATTGTTTTGAGTGATACGGAAAAAGCTACAATTTCTCAACTATAGAATAATGTATACATTTGAAAATAGTGTACCTCAAAAAAAAATGTTTGGAAAATTCAGTGTAAGTAACCGGAGGTCTATATTTTTATCCGTTAAAAATAACAGCAGTTTTCGTGTGAGGAGACAAAGTTTCAATTTACTTTTAAATTGATTGAAATGTTCGATATATAGTTACACGATTTTCTTGAAAACTGTACCACTTACAAAAAATTGCTTATGACCTTTTCTATTGAGATTTTAGTAGTTTATAATTATTTAACAGTTTTTCTTGTATCATTAACAATTTACAAGATAAATGCAAAAATCCAAAAAATACACAGCCTTGCACGGCTTCAGGAGGTGGCTCCAATTTTTTTTTTTTTGAGAGGGGGTCTCATGTATATGTATACCAACTTTCATATTTCTTACACAAAACGCAAGGTTCAAACTGACTATACATATTATAGCGGAAGACGCCATCTCTAATAAAACAAGATGCCCAAAGGTACCAAAAAGTACCCGGTATTTTTCGATTCTTTAACAAATAACTTCAACAATAAAAAAAACTTAATAGAACAAAACAAGGTTCAACTTACGGCTTACGGTTGCCGGTTTATAAATTTGAGTCATATTTTGGGTTGTGACCACCCATGGATTTAATAACTTAAATTTTTGAACGTAGGTATTTTTTCGCTTTCTTAATTAGGATGTTTGTTTTAATAAAAATTACAAAAAATAAGGGTTTTCATAGCAGCGATGATAACAATACAGTAGGTATGACTTATTTACCGGATTTATATCCAGTAAAAAGATTGAAAATAATTATGATACAGTAGAAATAAAATAAGGTCCTTACAACAATAAATTGTATTTGATAACCGCACACGCAGTATAGATATAAATATAAATGTATGCACGGTCATATGATAATTTGACACTTATACACGAATTTCTTTGACGTAAACGTCACTTTATAGCTCACGAACCACTTTATAGCGCAGTGCGACATAAAAAAGAACGTCAACTCAATGCAAACAATTTAGATTTTCAATTTTTCTCATATGAACTATACTAATAAACCTACAAATAACCATTTTCTATAATTAGCTGTACCATTTTTTATTTAAATAACATCATTTTTACTTACATTTAATATAAATTATCGTGTAAATGTTTAATTCAATAATGACAACTTTGACATTATTTAGATTTTTGTTTATTGTCGGATTTTTTTTGGTATCTTATTAGCAACAGTCAAAAAATTTAGTAATTTGAATAAGTAAATTATATTACTTAATTTATTAGAAAATATTGAACCGTGCATAAAGTTGGGTATGTACCACGGGCGTAACTTGCTTTTATGGCTCTTGACGTGTTTTTACTCCTCGGGTAACGCTCGGGCTCAAAATCACGTCTCAAGCCATAACAGCTTGTGTTGTGTGTGTAAAATTTTGTTCTAAATAATGCTTTAAAAATCTACCTATATTCAATTCTTTCTTGGTTAAATGTTAAATTTCAGAAAATACATACAATATGATGTAATGTAAATCGTATGTTATTGTTTCGAAAAAATGGAGAAATACACATCTTAATAAATTATGCAACAATGAATTAAAATAATACAATATATAATAAACAATTTTTAACACCTACCTTTTTCTTCATCCTCTAAAGAAAGCATCAACAGATTTTCAACACATTATTGAATCAAATATTTAGTTCATAAAATTGTTTCAAGTATTTTACTCAAACTTATTGAAGCATCGTATTTAACGACAATACATAAAAATAAAAATGATCTTACCTTTTTCTTCAGTAGGTAATTTATCAATGGAACCAGGAATACCAGCACACAAAACTCCGGACACAAAAAGTGCCATAAATATCAAATACTTCATCTTAGAACAACCTTTCTGAGAGTTCCGTGAAAATGAGCGATCTTGGATTTGCTGCCAGAATATATTGCGCCAAAGAATTGATTTTTATCAGATGAGCTTGAGATAGTAAATTATCAATGTATAAAAAACTCCATAATGATGATAATAACTGCATTAAGCTATTAGATATTAACTTTTATGAATCTAATAATGTTTTTGATTCTTGATTGTATATCATAATGTTTTATTTATGTATATGTGAATAGTTCAATTGAAATATAATGTATATTAACATTTCATCAGCTACTGATAAATGACATCAATACAAAATTATGGATTTTGCTGATGTTTATATACACAAAATGTTTTATACAATTACAATATTTGCTATGACAACGATATTCAGAAACTACGTAGGTAGACATAATATTTAACGACAGATATTAAGCGGCTCGTCTACGTTTTTACTAAATTCCTAAAATACTTTCGATTTTACTTTTTTTCCATTCCACTTTTTTTCCCACTACTAGGGCTGCCTGAAACCAGCCCGAAACTCGTACTTTGCCGTATCCTAGCAATGCAATGTCATTTTGAAGTTGAAAAATACTGTAAAAGTGTTTTCGTTGCGAGTAAACTGTCAGATTATTATTGAATTCAGGATAATGTTTTTATAAACATTTAATAGAGAAAGAACTAATCTACAGATGTGCCTTTTTAATATTTTAAAAATTAATTTGTATCATGAGATATAACCGTGTAAAGTTTGCATAAAATAGGATTTGTTTTGAATTTTTGAGAATATTTATATTCATGTACAACGTTTTAATGAAAATTTTAAAAAGGCACATCTATAGATCCATTTTTTCTCTATAAAATCCTGGTTAAAATAAAATTTTACCATTCTTGTACTGGCCACAAAACACTCGCTACGTTAGTACATGAAAATGAATGAACTTTATCGCCTTGGTAGTGGATGGAATTCACGTATTTTTAATTCCTTTATATTAACTTCATCGTCTTGTCTACGTACGTACGTACGGCGGTACGACAAAAAAACAAAAGGCAAAAATGACCCACTTCCCCTATCAAGCTGAAATTTTGCAAATAGACTTTTGTCACCTAACAATGCACTTTGGCAAAATTTCAGATTCTCCGCCATCTTAAAACGAAATGGCGGCTAGCTATCTCAAAATGTACTGCACCGATTGCGGTCAAATTTGGTACAGTAATAGCCAAGGATCTAACTTATGATATAGATATATTAAAATTCCAGTCCGCCATCTTGAAACAAAATGAGGGACGGATATCTCAAAATGTACTGTAACTATTGCGTTCAAATTTGGTACAGTAATAGCTAAGAATCTGTCTTGAAACATAGGTATATTAAAATGTTAGTCCGCCATCTTGAAACAAAATGGCAGCTAGCTGTCTCAAAATGTACTGCACCGATCTGGTTAAAAAAACAAAAATTTAATAAATATCGATCGAGTCTCATATATTATAAAGGATTTATAGTGAAAAACTTTGTTTTTACGGGTTCATTTTTTTGCGCCTAGGACAAGTTATTAAAGTTTGACATTTTTTGACATCAAAAACATTTTTTTTTCTCAGGAGAGTGGCAGGAGGTGAAATTAACTTGCCGTCAGATTAACTTCCATGACCTTAAAGAGGAAACTTCAAACTTGTTAGAACTTGAAGATTCATCCATTTTCGACCAAATTCAACTGAGTTATGGCGGTCTAAAAATTCGGAATTTTTTGTGCATTATCAAGTGGTGCGTTTTTTCTTTTGTCGAGTGTATAATAATATAAAAATAATTCAGTATATTTTTTAAAATACAAATATTTTTTACATAATTAAGTAAAATTTTATTCTATTCAATTCATAGTTAGATTCATTATACAATCTACAATCATCATTCCAGTTGTACCAAAAATGTACTCTGTATTCGTAACATAAACTGCCCGTAAATTTTCGAATTTAAAAAATAGGTATATATATTTTTGTTCTATGTTCACGATCAGTAATACTATATGCCATTTAAATATGGTATATTGATTTGTTTTATAATTATTTTTTTAAAATATTCCAATTTAAGCGAAATTGACTATTTAATGGTAGTACCTCTCTTTCCTAGAATATTTTAGCATTTTATTTATTCAGTTTTATTTAAATCAACCTCAAAGAAGGAGGTTGTTTTAAATAAACTGTGTGGATTCCAACTTACTAAAAGATATGAGTTTTATAAAGTAACATTTAATTTTTTTTTAAATTTATATCTCTTTTAATAATAATAGATTCTTTTATTCGCAGTTGAACTACAATAATTTTATAATCAATGTGGGGCCTATTACCAAGAGTCTTGTCGAGACTCAAGACCAAGATGAGACGTAGATACATTAAGTCTTGTCTTATCAAGACCAAGACGAGACCCAAGTTGTCGAGACTAACTCAAGACCAAGACAAGACCAATGTCAAGTCTCGTCTCGTCTCGTCTTGTGGCAACACTAAATGGGATAAAACCGGAGAAAACGTACCTACAATTCAATTTCTGTGGCCTTACGAAATGTAGGTATTTAATTTTGAGCTATCATTTTTTGTACTAATTTTCTATACAACCCTTTTCTTCAACAATATTTTGAAAAATAATAATTTCCCAATATAGGTTGAATCAAGGATTTGGTTTGGTTAAGGAATTTTTGATATTATATAAGCAATTAAGGACAAAAGAATATGCAAACAAAATCAGGATCATTTTGGTTCCATCCCTCATCTTTCGAATGGTTCCATTCTATAGTAACACTCCTACAATTAATGTTTCAAATTAAAAAAATAAAATTCAATTTCATGTAGCTAAGTTAGGGATAAGAATAAACACACAAAGTATTTTTTCTCAAAACATTGAAATGTTATTCAATGCGGCAAGGATTTATAGATCAACTGCTAAAAGTACGCAAACATTACAGATAAAATTCTAATTTGACGGATTAATAAAAAAATAGAAATTTCGTAACATTAAAAATTCTTTCTATTAAAACATCTAGGAATTTTTATGGTACAATTATTATCTTATTGATTGTATCTAAATCAAAAGATTAGCTTAAGCTTTTTTATTATACAAGTATTCCTACATGCAACTGATGTTTATATAGATAACATCAACATTTTGATAATATCTTATGATAATCTATTTTTATGAATGGTTGAAGATGTAATTAATTGTATATTTTTTTGTTTATTATTTACTATGGAAAATAAAGTTATCGCCCCACTTGGTAACAAGATTTAACGGAAACAACAGAAGTCCTATCAGTAGGTACAATTATTATTTCAAATAATACTTTTCCTTAGAAGTAAAAAGTTTGTTATCTATAAGTGGTATTTTCCTGAAGACATAATATTACAAAACAGTTTCAATTATAAATATAATTTCTTTATTTTGCGTATTTCTGACGTTATAACAAATTGTACAACTATGTAAAATTTATAAATAACTCATCGCCCAATGAGTGCAAAGTTATTAACGATAAAATAATGTTTAGCTAGCTAAAAGAACTTAATTTGATTGCAATACGTTTGTACTTGTAATATTTTATCAAAAAAAGATTTTGATTCATCATTTTCTCGGTCATAATTATATTTTATACATCTTACTTCTTTTTGCAATGTTACTTATTTTATGAACGAACAATAATTCCGTATTGTTATCAATAATTGTTAAATATAAATTATAGATTAATACAAATGATTTACAACACACACAATTATAGAGTTGTAAATGTATTAGAATTGTGTTAGGAGATCGGATAACATTTTTTATCATTATTTATTAATTTAATTGATTCAGTAATAATCGTATATTATACTCTTACTGGTTGTAAATATTAATTTTATGTATCATTATTTCATGTAAAAATATTTTGAACGTGAATTGAAGGTTCTATCTAATCGTAATCATGTTTGAATAATTTTGTCGGCTTTAAATTAAATGTATTTAGAACATAGAATATAGTTAGTAATTATTGTTATTTTATTCAATTTGTAACGTATTATTATTTAGAAAAAAATGTATACTACCTATACCTACAAAACTCTAATAGTATTAAACAAAAAAATAATTGATGGAAGCTTTCTAACTGAAGGATTGTTAGGAATAATAATAACAGTGCTTGCAATCAATTTATTAAAAACAGAATCCTCAAATAATTTACAAATGTAACAGTGTTTTTGAAAAATGTTACTTTATGTTATGGCACAGTATGAAATACTAATTTACGTAGCCAGCGTTGTAAATTGATTTTTACGGGCGGGCTGGAAATTTTGGGGGGCGAGGGTCAAAATGAATTTACTGTATTATTTTTATAATATACATTACATTTTGTAATCATAGGTGATTAGCAGTAGGACAATAATTGTGCATTGTAAAATTTCTAAGAACTTGTAAAATTTTACAGGTCTCTTGGATGAGCTTGTAAAACTTTACATGCCTAAGTGCTGCATATAATTACTCATTTTCTTAGTTACTACCATTAATATCTGTAAAGTGTCATTTACAAAGAAGGTGGAAATAATAGTTATTTACTTGTACGTGACGAGGGTAATAAATTTATCTTTACGGGCAAACTGGATTGGAGAGCGAGTGCGAAGGAGCCCAGTAAAGATTAATTGCAAGCGTGCCGCGTACAAAATTTTATTTTCATCTTCACAGCGTTTTCTTAATAATTTACTTTATAATTTAAAAAAAAGATACATTACATTTTGTTATCAGAGGTTTGTTGGTGTTGGCGGTAGGAAAATTGAGCGGAAGGTACCTATGAAGTCCTTTATCATAATGCCATTTACACAAAAGGTGGAATAAAATTATTTTACAATGAGCTCTGTTATTTACATTTTAAAATATCCGCAGTACTTTCCCGACAACAAGTTTTAATAACTTGCTATTGTAAAGGCTTTAATTTTATGCTTTATTCAGCAAAATTTAAATGAATTTATCTTTTTTGCCAAACTATTTAAGGTGATACCAACTTCGGCATAATTTAAATAACATCTGAAAAAATCTAATGTGGCCAGCACAAGACATCCCGCCATACTCTGCCCACTGTTTTTAGTTTTTATTGATTTTATGTAAAACAGTAGAAGATATAAACGTTGTGTCACTATCACTGTCATAATCAATTTAAATTTACGTAGTAACAAATGTTAAACGATCATGGACTACAAGATACTGAAGTTTCATACTCTAAATTATTACCTACCAATAATAATTTATTTCCTATTTAGTATCATGTACAGAATAAAACCTTAAATGTAAAATTTGGTTGTTTCATGGTTGATATTTTTCGACTTCTGCATCCCAGCATTGTCTTTTATTTATATTAATATTACCTAATTTGAAATTGCGATAAATTTTCTAGGAATAGGTTTCACTATTTAGAGCTAAATAAAACATCAAATAAATTTATAAATTTTATTTCCCAATACTTGTATATACTTAAATAAAAATCACAAAATAGTGAATTATTCTGTCATTTCTACATCTTCAATTTGCAAATCATCCAACATTTCTTCCAATGTAATACGAGGCATCGAAGGATCCAGTGAATCGTCCCTTGTTACTGGAATTTGCTTAGACTGATCTTTAAATATATTAATGTTTTGTCGAAGAGTTGGATCTTCTTCCAATTCATCCAAGAAATCGTTGTAGTCACTAGAAAATAAATAAATGATTAGCAAGTTTAACAAAAATTCAAACATATAAATTTAAATATTTTTTACTTTGCGTCTGGATTAAATGCTGTACTTTCTTCTGCCAAATGTTTAAGTTTCCAGTTCCTAAGCCTCCTACGAAGTGAACGATCTCCATAGTGTTTCTTCACGAGAATAACATCAGGAATCATATTACGGTCAAGTTTATCGAAACTTGAATCGTTTATATTACTATCTTCAATATTATACCTGTAATTAAACGCAATTAAATAAGTGATGTTCATTCGAAAATTAGATTTTTATATTTACCCCAAAGCAGAGTCACCAGGCTTCAAAACATGCCCAAGATGTGTCCTAGTGTGAATAGTATTGTCGTTAATTCCGAGTTCAGATGCTTTCACCAGCCAAATATCTGCTAAAATATGTTTAGTAGATACAGAACCTTGCCCCGGGAATGATTTTCTGTCTTTATCCATTATTGGTTCAATATCCATAACAATGTATTCAACAAGTTGCTTTGGATTGCAAATACTGTTAAATGGATATCTCCAAAAAATAGTACTGTTTACTTCAGCAACTAAAAAAATTAACAACATTAAAAAATTGTTAAAAAATAGTAGATTTTTGAAATAAAAGTGTGGAAAGGGCTTCATTGAAAAACTAGCGTTAGTTCTCTTATCATACGAGTTTTTCAATGACCTTTTCCGCAAGTGTTTTACATACTATTTTTTCTACGAAAGTGGAATATTTTCAAAATTACTCTAAAAATATTTAAAAATATGATATTAATAAATTTAAGAAAAACAAATCAGGTAGGAAGGCTGTCATAGATGAAAACAATAACAATATCTAAATTTTTTTGTAATTTTGCATTTATGGTCGTAATGAAATTTCATGCAGAAAGTAGTACTGATAGTGAAAGTGAGTTTATTTGTACCCCATCGGGAATTTTATGGCAATTGTGAATCTGAAGTCAAAAATATTCTGACAGCTTTGACCTTCCAGTAAATGCACAATTTCTAGTTCAGAAAAATGGTCCATTTGAATACTTATTATGAAAAATATACTTATTGGAATGTACCCAGTGTACAAAATGAGTGTGGAAATTTGTTTCTGCACTCAATGTTTCAAAAGCTTACTTTCACCCTCAATTTAATTTTCAGAAATCATGTAAATTCGCACTTTCGTAAAAAACACATGGCTTATGATTATGACCGGTAGCACCAACAGAAATTGATTAAAAAAAAGAATAAAATGACAAAATGTAACCAAATATCTGACTATGTGTCACGACATTTAAAATTCATATTATGATTTTATAATAGTGTACAGTTTATTTTTAGTTGATGCAACTGGTTTTAAATTTGAAATCTTACTTTGTGCAGAAGACGGATCAATCAAGTGTAAAGAATTTGTTACGCGATAAACCAAACAAATAGGAGAAATACCACCCAACTGTTGTGTTAGTTTTTTTGGTAAACAAACAATGCTGTCTTTTGAAACTGGAACAATTTCTATACAGTAAGTAAACTTGTAGTTGTAGATATTACTGTGAATATCATGTGAAATTAATTTTTTTGAATGCTGATATCTGCATGGTAAAATTGTATGGATAAAATCAACCATTTTTCGTGCATGCGCTTCTGTAGAGTAAAAGAAATCTAATCCCTCGTGGATTGGTTTTATTCCCAGAGTGTTTTCGTGAGCTTTATGCTTCAAGATAAGCTGCTCTAAATAATAAAAAGTTTTCTTATTTTCTGCTTTCTGTCGCACTTGAACTAAAGCCCTCCAAAAGTCTTGCGCTTCTGAACGATGACAATCATCACACATATGATGATTGATAATATAGTCAACAATAAATACTTGTTGGAGCACAGTGCCTCCGTTAACTTCTGCGTGTACTGTAAGCTTAACTTTAATTCGTTTTGAATGAGGTTCAGTCCACACGAAACCAGCGTCAATAAGTTTTACTCGATTTAATCCTTTTAATTTCTTCAGACAGAGTGTCAACAATTCTCTAGATTCGAGAGAGCATTGGACCCATTCTGCTGGCGGGTTCAAATATCTTTCACATCCTCGACAGAAATACAAAACTACCTGTTTTGGAATGCCTTCTGTTATATCAACATGTGAGCGGAGACATCCTACACACATGTTCGAAGGGTTTGGTGCGATTACTGTACCGCATTCGCAACACAATCTGAAATTACAAAAGGATTTTAATAAGATATGACATATTTATTTGATAAAGCAACTTACATTCTCTTCTCTTCAGAAACAGGTTGTTCTACTTGAATGTATTCCATTTTGAGGAATAAATAAATGTTATATTTACAATGCACGTGTTTTATGACACATGTCAAAATTTAAAGGTTATGTTGGAGTCGATAATGCAGGAAATATGATTTGGTTGTTTAATACTTGTAAAATGGTTAGATGGCAGCAGAGTGTATTTTCCGCGTTTAAAGCGTGGTGTGAAACAAAAGTTTAGAAATTTTCAAAAATTTGTTTTAACAGCGATACGTTATAAAAGAATAATAATAATAGTGCCGTTAATGTTCTTAAAAAATTGTACATTTTTTGATACATTGTCTTTTTAATGCAATTTTAATAATACATACTGTTTCCAATTTACTTTAAAATATTTGCAAACTATGAGTATACTCTTACAACTTTTAAAATTAAAAAAAATACAGTCGCCTCTTGCTTAGTGGCTGTCTATCAGGCGGTTTTTCGATTTCTTTTCATGCTCATTGGAAGTTGTAACTGGAACTTCCGTGGTCGTTGTTTGGAGTTGGAGTTTGGTGCGAGTCGTAAGCCGCAGTTGTCCGCTAGTTGAGTTGGAGTGAACTTCGTACCGTTCTTCAACAGTGTGTTGTTTCCTGTCGACTGTCAGTTGAAAAATTTGTCTGGTGCATGTCTCAAAAATATTAGTGTTTATTGTTTTCTTGTGATGATGCTGGATTTGGAAGTTTGAAGAGGTTTCATTCAATTAATTCGCAAGTAAGAGTTACATTTCTTTCATAATTATTAAATTTCCGAAAGTTTTCTATTTCGAATTTGTTATGTTGTTAACTATTATAGGATGCATGTTTTCTTTTCCCATTGTTGTAATAAAATTGGGTGACTTATTTCCATTGTTTACTATTTATTTTAAAATTGAAACAATTATTTATCCATGCAACCATTATTTGCTAAATAATGAGGTCATAAAATTTACCTTTATTCATTTGATATCAAAATATAAATATCTAACACTGTAATTTATAACTGTTATTTTTCTTGCAAAACAGCAAAGAGGAATGATTTAGATTTAATATAGGTTGAGTGCAATAATGAAAATTTAATTAACTCTGATAAATTTATAGCGCTTAAATAGACAAAATGATGTCATGTACATTTTTGCATACCTTCTTTGTTATTGTTTTGAAGTGCTGGAAATGCATGCATTTGCACATATTAGAACCTTATTTTAACATACATTAGTATGTCATATGACGAGTCACGACATGAATTCCATTAAATAAGTTAATATTAGGTGCGCGACAGCAAAAATGAAAAACAAAGTACACGTTTATTTTACAGTTATCTCAATGAAATTAATGATGGAATTTTTAAGAAAAAATCGTGTGCACGCAAAGAGCAAAGTGTTTATACAAATAAAACGAATTAAGGTACCTACTAAATAAATATGTTTAGATTTATCTCTTGTTTACATTTTACTAATATTTGACTAAATTTGTCTAAAATTAAATTAAAATAATATCTAGTTTCTTACTTCCAGATAAAAGCAAACGGTTGTTTCTACAAATCTCCTTTTAATTCGCTGTAATTCTCGTCTGAAATCTCACTTTCAAACTGTTTTCTTGGTTAATGTTAAAAATAATTGTTAGTGTTTATAAGAACAGCTAAGTACTCTTGGCTAGGTTAGCTCAATCACATCGATAAAGCCGCCTTTAGGTATATCTTACATTGTAGTACTTTCACATTCCATACTTGCCGTGTGGTCATTATATTTATAATGTGTAACACGCTCGAAACCACTTGTTGCAGATGTTTTGCGACCTGACACTTCATTGTTATAATAAATTCTAATCTTGATTAAAATTTATGTTTCATTATAATGTTAAAACTTTGCTCAAAAAAATATGTAAATTAAGATAAGACTCACATGAAAGATATTTTTTGTTGGTAATATAATCTGTGTTTGTATTGATTTTTTCTTAATGTTTGATGAAAGGGGAATATTGTATAGAATTTATCGCGATTGACTTTAAATTTTTGATGATTCAGACGAACTTGAGTATAAAGCGATTATATTGAACTTAAGCAGACCGATCAGATTTCGAATTAAAATTTTATATTTTAGGGAAATCAACTATTTAAAGGTTTAGTCACTTTCTGATGAAAATCCGGTTAATTGATAAGTAGATACTAATCGAATGAATTTGAATGATTCACTCAGTTAATGAATAAGAGGATGCAACAAAGTAATGAAAGATTTGAAATAAGAAAAGGTTGTAAAACAAAGAAATGCGCTGCAGACAAAATTTATTTAGTCGAAGGTCAAATACCTTTAAATTGATTAAAGGTGTGCGATTTAACCATTGCACCGTTCCCTCTCCGAAGGTGCGCCACTGATCTGTTATTCGGTATTTTATCGATAAGGGGAACAAACTGGTCTTCAAAATAATTTAAAAACAAGAACGTACAATATGGTTATGGACATAAGTTGTAAACATTTTTATTTTTATAAATCAGGTTTTATTTTATAATGAAATAATCTCGGAAAAATATAAATAGTATATAAAAAGATATGGACAGTTTGTAGAAATCATAATTTTTGTATACATATTTTTGAATGCATTAAATTTTTGGCCGTTTTATACATTAAATATTTACATATAATGTACAGTGCATTTCATAATGTTTATATGTAACGTAATATAATAAGTGATGTTTTAAATTCTGAAAGTATAATATTAGATAAGAAAAAATGAAAAGTGAACTGAATGCAAACTACGTACCTATTTATTTAAAAAATTTGAATTTTCCCCTAAAATTAATATTAGGTACCTACGAGGTTCCTATAATAATTGTCACAAAATAATTTCACCTCGAATTTCACTAACCATATTAGAATAGTACCTAAGTATATTAAAACATAATTTACAGAAGGTGACCTATTCTACCTACAAACGCGTAGGCGCGAGTGACCGAACGAACGAGTGCTAGAATCGCTTTCTATAACGAATGTTTTATAACTATTTTCTCTGTTTAGGTTGTTTGTTATTTAATTTACATAATTTCTTTATTTGACAGTTCCCAAAAAGGAGAACTTTTTGTTAAATAATTAGGTTGGTGACAATAATTTCTGCTCCATAATTGATGTTACCTATACGTTATTTTTTTAAAGAAGATAGTAATAATTGGAATAATTGTTTTAAGTTTTGTAGGTATATAATGAACAATAAATGACATTTTCGAGAATTTGTTTATGTTATGTGAATTTGTTTTACGATTAGCCAATAATAGGGTAGTAAAGTTTACATACTGCTGTTGCTGTCTCCTAAACAAAGTATAGGTGCTTGGTGTATTATTTGAATTTGTTCAATAACTCGTTCAATAATAATAAAATAAATTAAAATGTCAGATAGAAAAATTTAATAATGAAGTATCCGAGAATATGTTTCAATAAAAGTAAGCTAAACAATTAAATTTTAATAATAGTATTATAACAATATTTTTTAGGTTGTGCTAATAATGGGTTATGCCAGCAGGTGCAGAAGGGATGAATTTACTAATATTATGTTAATAGGAGACATTGAGTACCTACAAAGACTAATTATTCAATTTTTGTAACTATCAAAAACTAAAACGAGTTATCTAAAACGAATTTTGCAAACGAATGAAGTGTTGTTTATTTAATGCAGTGTTTCCAGTCCACAAAATTTCACCCAAAATCGTTTAGAATGGCGCTCATTCCAGCATCAATGTACGTGATGGAATAAGTATTTTTAATTCCAAAGCAGAGAAATTATTTTTAATGTAAGTATTTCACAGTTCACACATTGATTCTTTGAGCTTTCTTTTATGATTCTGTAACTGAATACTCTGGGTAAAAAGAAATACAGTGGTTTGACGTCAAAGCTTATCAAAGAATTACAAATTATTCTTTTCCAAGACTAATTGAAATTGAAGATTCAATTTAGCGACGGCACTATTTGACAGGCGATTTTCACCTTGATTCTCTTTCTCAGGACTCGGGTTTCAGTAGCATGAAAGAACCCTCAATGTATCTATGTGTGAATAGAGTTTTATTTACAATAAAGTTGCAATAAAATAAGTACAATATTTTTTTTAGATTTTCAAACAATGTAATAATATTTTATTTATTACGACAATAAAAATTCCAAAATCTGATAATGAAAGTAGTCTAAAACAGAAGCAGGTAAAGCATTTAAAAAATCATTTATTATACTTTCTTTTTGAATAAAAGTAAAAGCGACCTGAATTAATTAATACTACCTGAATTATTCTACGTGTGACATAACTTCCGCTTTATTCATTCGAATCTTATATTACGTGTTTGCGTTATACTTCTTCCTGTGCCTCCTGCATTAGTGTTAGTGCTTGGCGCTAGTGCGTGTGTCTATGTGTGCAACACACACGCAAGTTTACACCTACACATGACTTACTTATTGTTATTACGTGGTTGAATTTAAATAAATAATTAGAGAAGACGTTTAAGTAAGTTAGCGTAATAGAATATATGATTCAGCAAGACTCATGAATATTGCAGTACCTGGTTCATTTTGTAATAATCGGTTATAAAATAACATCTGTGAATTATTTATTATGAAATGTATATTGCATATTCGAGTAGGTACATCAATGTGAGCTGTTAATTAATTTTTTAGATTAGTATTATAGTGATGCAGACGAGACGAGCATTTCTCGATTTTCGTCTCGTCGAGACGAGAATTATTTTTGTAAAAAATGTTCGAGACGAGATTACAGTGTCGAGATTTCTCGAATTTTTAAAATTTATATGTACCTACCTACTTTATTCAACAATTTTTAAATTTTGAAAATTAAAATAATCAAACCCAACTAATTTGTCAAGTCAACCTGTCAACGTATAGATCTATCATTTTACTGGCATTGACCATATAAAATTATTAGTAATAGTTATACCCTTAGTGAAGTCTATTTAATGATTATTAGATTAAATTTTTATTATTAGGGATGAAAGTGACATATTTCCGACCGGTTAGTACTTTTACTCCCTAGGGAGAAAATGTCAATTGGAATCCCGTATAAAGCGGGAGGAAAAGTACTTTTTCTTTCTAAGTGGGAAAGGTGGCGTTTTCGGTGGAGGTATTGAAGAAAATAATTTAATTACCTAGGCACTAAAAGTTACATTTCACAGACTGTCAGCTGTCAAAAATAGCACTTTTAATGTCAATCGGCGAAAAAATTTGTTAGTAAAAATGGTCGAGAAATCGAGACGAGATCGAGATCAAGATGAGATAACAATAATCGGGACGAGAAATAATCGAGACGAGATCAACATTTTCAAATTCGAGACGAGACAAGACGAGAAGTGCAAAATCTCGTCTCGTCTCGTCTCGACGCATCACTAATTATGATGTATCTGAACAAACAAATTAAAATTTTCGTTTGTCGGGATAGAAAAAATGTTTGGAGAAGATTTATTGCTAGTTAAATGCTTGTGAATTGATATAATTGACGTGTGGAATGAATGAGTCGCAATGAATGTGTTTAGGGGTTCGTGCTAACCCTATTTTGGGACATAACGAGATTTTATGTAGGTATGTACGAGTATGCATGTATTTATTTATTTATTTATTTGAATTTTAGCACCTGTTGTTTTGCACCAAACATTATGCATAATGTAAAATAAAATGTTGCAAATATAGGTATGTGTTGTTTGTTTGGTGTATTAGATATTCACTTGAGAGAAACAGTGTACCTAATAATACTAGCATACGGCACAACATTTATTACACCTTTTGTCGCGTGACTAATATCCGCCATAACACACTAGTGAGAGTAGTACCATAAATAATAACATCTATCATTCTTGCTGTAATAAGGCAAATTCACAACGGCTTTTTATCACGGAGTAACATTTTATGCATTACTCTGATAAACTTTGACCGTATATTTTAAAATCGTTCAATCACCATATACAGGATGTCCTATGAACATGGAAATCTCGAGAACCATGAGAGACGAAGTTGGTTAAATTAGACAAAAGTTGCTCCTTTAGGGGGCCAATTTAGAAATGTTTTTGTTTTCCCACAAAAATGCATAGGTGACTAGATATACGCAAATATGAGTAAATTTTGACAATTTCGTTTTTCACCTATACCTAACTTTTTTGTTTGAATTAGTACAAGTTTTTAGTTTGCATGTTCTATAGGCAGATTTTAACGAGGAATTCATAGCAGTCCTCAAAATTTTTGTATCTCCTACAGCTACTTACAAAGAATAACAAAACAACCAAACAAGTAGGTATTGTTTTGAAACATCTGTTATTTTTGTAGATTGCTTTTAGTTATCATCAAAATGCCATTTGTCTGACTTATTTTAGATTTAAACATTTAAAGCAAATATTGTTCGTTACATAATATTTATTTGTGTTTTATATTTTCAAAATATGTTATTTTGCAAACTAAAATAATAATAATTCTACGAAAAGAAACGTATTTTCACTATTTATTTGCTTTTAGAACATGCAAAAAATCATAAAATGTTGAGAAACACATTGTGAAAATTCTTTGTTCGTGTTTTAGTTCTAAACCTAGTTTTTAAATTAAAATTTCGTTGATAGTGCAGTCACGTGTGACAGTGAACACTAGACTTGCTAAATTTATACCTCATAAATTAATTCTTGTTTTAGTGAAAAGAGTGGAAATGTGAAAGCTTGCGTCGTGGTGCGCATCAATCTATTTAATTTCCGTTTTATTTTACAATTAAGCAAGTTTCGATTTCATCTTGCTTGTGTTTATCATTTAGGATTGCATTTAAATTATCACATTTCATAGTAGCAATTTTGAAATTCCGAATATAACAATAATTACAGCAGCTAATGAATACTTACGAACACAAACTATACGAATGTGGAAACAAAGCTACGTAAAGTTTTGTTTTGAATTACCTTGAGTTTTGTTTGATTTTTTTAAACGCCATAAATATGAAGAGATTATTTTTGGAACATTTATGTTGCTTGGTTTATCTTTTCGTTTTATTTTAAACTATGAGAATTCGTACTTTTTCATGAAATATGGGAATGAGTACCCGACTTCAAGTTTCGGCAAATGTTTTTATTTATTTTATTAAATTAGAGGATGAGTAAAACAAAATACCTTTGTCGTGTTTCGTGTATTTCAATATGAAAATATGATGGAGAAAAAGAAATTAGGTATGTTATGTAGTATGAAAAGTGCGCTTGCTCGTACATTTGCGTTTTGTTCTTGCTTTTGTCTTTAATTTTTGTTAGTAATGGGTAATTTTATTTTATTACTGCTTTTAGCTTGAAATCTATGTATTGTCATGGATATAATAATACAATACCTACTACAAATATATATTTTTATTAAGACGATACCTAATGGTGCAAAACATCTAAATTCCACAGCGTCAATATTACTACTCTTGACGCATAGTTTACTTTATTTTTTTGTAACTATTTAACAGAATTTGATTCCCAATGACAGAATGGTTGTTATTACAATATAAAATATAATTTTACTAATATTTAAACTTTAATCTGATGAATAAATGTTCCGAAAGTTCATATAGATTCAGACTAACTATTTTTCTTTTACGATATATGGCAATTTCAAAATTATAAATTGTAGTAAATTTTATTCAATTATAGTACTTCTCATAAGTAATAATATAATAAGAGCTATAAATTTATTGGTCAATTTACGAATAGTTTTTGCATAGTAACGGACAAACTAGTGTCAATTTTGACCCGAGTTGTCGTTTCTAGGGATGGGAAAATATCGATGTATCGATAAACATCGATATGAATATCAGTCGATATTACTTTTCTTTTGGTACCTATCGATAACTCGATTTTATCGTTATTTTCCGATAATTATCGACATATCAACAAATATCGAATTATCGATACATCAATACCAAACGAAAAGTGATAGCAACTGATGTTCATGTCGATATATCGAAATTTTTCCCATCCCTAGTCTACGCCAGGAATTATGAGTAATTTTAAAAATTTACAAATTTTATTCTGCAAATTAACGCTGCTGGGTAAAGTAACACCGCCTGATGGTATAAAATGGTACCTCATTTTATATTTTCTTAATATTCGTTTACTTTATACAAAATATGTAACTAACCTACATGCATTGTATTCATAAAATTTGTTATTTTTCATTTAAAATTTGCTATGCACTTGCAAAGGCCGTGTTGTAGGCGTAACTGTATACAGTTTCTAAAATTAAAACGAGCTGTCCATTGATACTATTGTTATTCTTTCCAACATAGGTTTATTAACAATAGCAGTTAACACAGCTTGAAATCGTACCAAAATATGTGTCAGTAAATAATAGTCTATTTGGTAAATTGTTCGTAAAATGAGAACCTTGGCTTTGACACTACTATAGAAAGTATTTTTTGTTTGTCGTTTTGCGTAGTCGGATTTCACTACAATATAATTTAATATTGTACTAGACAGCACAAATTATATGCCTAGTAAGTAATCATTTTGATGTCACCTAATGAGACCATAAAAAGTGGAAAAGAGATGGAAAAATTCGATAGCGTAGAAACAAAAGTGACCCTGATTTTGAAACAAAACATTTAATACAAATTATTATTTATAGTTGTTGTGTAAAGACATGGGCGTCGGCAGAATTTTTTATAAGGGGGCCTTAATCAAAAAAATTTAAGACCTAAAATACCTATAACAAAACTTAGTGATCATAATTGATTACTGGAAGGTCAAAGCTGTCAGAATACTTTTGAATTCAGAGACAAAAATTTAGATTCACAATTGCCGTAAAATGTCCGAAGGGGTTTAAATAAATTCACTTTCACTATCACTACAACATTCTGCATGAAATGTCATTATTTTTATCATAAATCACACCATAAATGCAAAATTAGAAAATTGAACTGTCAGTTTTTAGATATTGTTATTGTTTTCAGCTATGACAGCAAGCCTACCTGATTTGTTTTTCTTAAATTTGTAAATATTATGTTTCCAATTTTTTATTAATTTTGATTAAGTATTTCCCACTTTCGTAGAAAAAATAGCATGTAACACACTTGTGGAAAGGGTCATTGAAAAACTAGTATGATAGGAGAACTCGCTAACGCTCGTACTCCAACTGTCATACTAGTTTTTCGATGAAGCCCTTTCCACACTTGTATTACAATATACTATACTATTATTGATTTAGGTTTACTTGATTTGAATGGTTTAAATAAATTTAAATTTATAATAAATTTGGGTTTTTATTAAAAAATAGTAAATTATTAAAATTAACAAAAACATTGATTTGGTATATATAACCGTTTGTAATTTACCTTTTAAATTTATGGAAAGTACAATTTTAATACTTTTTTAGTAATAGGTACCAACAAATATAATTTTGGCTATACAAACTACAATATAATTATTTAAAAAACTCAATTTCACAAACTATTATAAGGAATATTTTCTTTATTATTTGAAAGATTTCTTATCCTAAAATAACATGTAATATTATTTATAATAAGTAATTAATAATGATAATTCAATAATAGTGTGATTGTATTATATTATGGATGGTTAGTTTTTCGAATAAAATAATTTCTCACGTCCCACATAACCAAAGTTATTTATTTTCATTTTCAATAAAAAAAATTATATTGTTTTTGCGATTCGTAATGAATTCTACATTATTTATATTAAATGCATAATGGCTATTTGCTATTTGTATTTCTATTACAATACAAGTGACTCGTAAACAAATAAGTACACTGAATATAATCTTCTGTGTTTATCTTAATGCGCTTTTTATATTTATTCGTCAGTGTTGTCCATCAAAATGCACTTTTAATTCATTTATGGCAAGGAAACATGCATTTATGACATACTTTTTCAGTTAATTTGTGCCTAACACGCATTTTTAGTAAAAATAGAACACTATACTGGCCTACTTATTAAACTAAGTTGACAAACAATTATTTAAGTTAAGATAAATGTCGGGTAAACCACAATTTACTTTATTTTCGATTTTCTTTATTGTTGAACGTGTTTTGGTTTGCTATTTGCTCATAATTTATTCATAGCTGCCTCTAGTTTAATTCGATTTCTTAGCGCCTGTTGTCCTATTTGTTTTTGTACCTAGGTATCATGAGAATTCCAATATTACTAAAGTAACGTGATATTTTTTGTTTATCTCCTTTTAATATTTCATTTTTCTTAAATTCCATTTATTTCCTGTTTTATGTTTTGTCATATTTTTTATCTTAAATTAAATTCATAATATGTGGGTTACAGTAAATTATAGAGATAGAACTTCATATATTATGTTTATATTTCAGCAATAGGAACAAAACGGTAGTACAATAATTATTATTTGACAACTCATTATTATTTTGTTCTAAACGTAACTAACAACAACAACTTCATAGGAAACCTAATACATAATATCTAAAACTACTGAATATAAATACTTACCTATATTTGGCACAAAAATTAGTGCTTTAACGACCAGATATTAATTACAATTATTAATTAATTTTTTTGCATAAGTGTGTAAAATAGTTGTATGAGACCAAATTTGAAAAATTATTCCAATTTTTCAGCAACAAAGTTGTATGTGAATTTAATGTTTGCAAATAATTACTAACAAAATTATATATTGTTATATGATTGTTTTTGCTGATAAGTCATTAAAAGTGCCCATATGCTAATGCTAATATCTAGTAACTATCTCAATAGTAAATGATTAAATAATATACATTCTGAACGTCAAACTTTTCAAATACGATTATCTCAGAACTATATTAACTCACATCATAGAACCTTCTTATATTGAAGCAACGATATGTTAAGCTAACACAAAACAGTGGGCTTATGACTGGAATCCCCTTTCCTAAATCCAAGTTCTATTTACAATAATATTTCAAAAAACACACAATATAATGACAAAAATAAAAAAAAATCAATTACTATGTGAGGTTATGTTGATCTAGAATAGAGGAATTGGAAGATATGTTGAATCATACGAGTGGTACTAAAACGCAGAATCAAATTTTAGAATGCAAATTTATAAATTATTTAATATTTCTACGGAATATACTCGTATTTGTAAATATATATTTATCTACATAATGTAAAGAAAATACTATAGGTACTATAATTTAAAAATAATTGAATTTGAAAAAATAAAATAATAATTACAGCTAAAAATAATTAAGACTTACAAAATATTTCTAATTGCTTTCAAACAACATCAAGTTTCATAAAAAAAATAATGGTGGAGGACCCTATTATAAGCAATAGTCATTTCCTTGAAAAGGTACTTATTCTAAAAAACACGAACATACGAAAAATATAGTAAGTAAGCTAGTAAGCATCAGAGATCAGAGTACTTTATTATTCTGATGATTTCGGATTGATTAATTCTTAAATAACACTTTCTTTTTCTTTATTAATAATTTTATTAAAATAAAGTAGGTACCTACAGCAAAATATGTCAATGAAAATGTAGCTTAATTTATATAAAATGTTACATCAAAATATTTTATTAATAATACGAAAGGTATACCTTACCTTATTTTTATATAAGGTCATATAGTATATTAATCGAAACCTAATGTAGTATGTCATTATTTATAACTTTTATTCTTTAACATATTTATTTACATATAATTTCAATTTGTATGAAAGTATATTAGAATAAGTACAACAAAAAATGTTCTAAATTTACGGTCAGTAATTTCATTCTGTTGACATTGAATATTGAAATACAGCTCACTGCTGTTGTTTTTTTCTTGATAACTGTGAATTTTCAAATAGAGATTTATCATAACACATAGGTACCAGAATTCTGTTTTACTGTTGCGTGTCAGGTATTCTCTGAAATCAGAAATAACGTAATCTTAAATAATCCATTTTTGTTGCTTATATTTTTATCAACAGATGAGTTCTGTTCTATTTTATAATTCATTTTTATATCGATGTTCTACACTACACAAATGTATCTCAATAAATTAAACATTATTTTGATATTTCTCAAAAAGCTCATGGTGATTCATCATAATTTGCTTTTTTAAAATGCGTGCCATTCAACTGTATGGATCGTAGTGGGGAGAGAGTGATTTCATTCGACAGGTGCACTTTTAAAGTTTTGTTTTCCACCCGGTCAGTCGCCATCATGCGTTGGAGCACGGAGCATCATCGATGGCTGTTTTGAGGGAACACTTTCCGGGGCGCCTCATCTCAATAAGGGGCGATTTGGAGTGGCCAGCCCGCTCGCCCGATTTGGCTCCTTGTGATTTTTTGTGGGGTTTTTTGAAATCCCTCGTTTACATCAACCGTCCAAAGATCCTAGAAGACCTGAAGGCCAACATCCGGGCTGCAATTGCCAACATACCCGCTACCATGCTGGAAAGGGTTATAAAAAACGCCAGAAATCGGCTTATTCAGTGTATAGACAATGGGGGGCGTCACCTACCTGATATGATTTTGAAAACTGGGTTAAACAAAACTTTAGATATGTACCTACATTATAAAATAAAAAGTTCCTGATTTATACAATGGGCATTATTGCGTTTTGAAATAAGTAAGTTACGATGAATCACCCTGTATTATAATATTATTTTGTACGATATGTGTAGCATTTCATTGCAGACAAAAATTAGATTAGAATATTTATTATGGTAAATATCAGATATACCTGAAATTATTATGAAATATTCAAACCAAATGGAACAATAACGTTTACTACTTAACTGTATACTATTTAAACTCGGCTTTTTATCTTATTCCTGATCAATTATCTATCTATTTTTTATATAAATTTTTAATAAAATCTAAATTATTGATCTCCTTAACAGCTGTAGGTAGGTATGTTACATAAATATTGTATTTTTGAAATACATACCTAATGAAATATTAAAATGTATCAGAAAATCAGATGTAAAATTCGCAACTAAAATGAATTTGTGTAGCATTAAAATTTAAACTCAATTTTAATTATAGCAACTGAAACATTAATTATTTCACGATGATTCAGTTTTTTAAAACCACCTTACAAAATAAATATTTCTTCATTCTTTCCTTATTTAGCCCTGGTTTACAAACTATTGTCTCTATAGTTTTATTATTTCGATCGTTGATTGCCCGACAAACACTTTTAGTCTATAAATAATAAATCAACTTTGCCTTGTAAGTTCCAAATGATTTTGTCTTTGACTGTACTAGGGGAGGGGTGTGATCGTCGCTTTTATAGAAACTGCGTCTTTTTTGACGAGGGTGGTAAATTGTTGAAAGGAATGCAGTCTTCGATGCACCTGTCATGCAAAGGTCAGTACTCCCGAAATTTAACAAGATTGTAACATTATACGTAACACACGAACACACCACAAAGAAAAAATGTCTTTTATTGTTTCCCGTTAGGTTAGGTGTAAATTATGTGCAAAACCTTGAATTGTGTGAATACACAAGGCAAAATGTTGTTCTAAGCAACAGGTTAGTTTAGGAACGCTAAACGTCAGTTGACAGTTCTTGAACTAGATTTTTACTGATTCTGTGAGTGAAATATGGTGGAAGCAACAGGTTATGTTTTCAACTGACATTTTGTAGGGAAAATTTGTAACAGCAGGGCCGGATTTAAGTATTTATCTGAGCGTGAGTTTGATAGTTTTAATGATTTTAGTAATTAATAAATTTCTTCTTCGTCCTCCTCCCATAATGGCATGGTATCACAGCTTTGAATTTTAAATTTTTATACTTAAGGTAGTAAATCCATGGGTGGTCACAACACAAACCCAAAATATGACTCAAATTAATATATAAACATTCATAGTCGTAGAATTTGGATAAAAATTAAAATTCATAGGTAACCATTGAAATAACGAAGATAATTGTTTTTAAAGTTGATACTAAAACGCGCTAAAATGTATTGCATATATATGCGGAGGTTGGCAGTAGTTTTAAAAAACGATTAGAAAATATTATATTATCATAACAAACAACCCAACACATGTTTGGAAAACAATACCTATGTTATTATTTAATATCTGAGGTATTTATTAAAACAATAAAACCTATAAGTCATAGTCACCGCAATAATTGTTGACAAATCGCACGTAAAAGGTTCTAATCTAAAAAAATGTATATTTTTGACGTTATGGTCATACTATTGCATTTCAGTGTAAACTTTTAAATTGAATTATCATTTTTATTAATAGATATTTATGATTTGTAATTTACATACAAAATACAGGCCAAAGTTAAAAAATACTTACTTATATAAAAAGTAGTTTTCACTTCTCGCAAGGTGTTTTTTTTTGCTAAAGTGTCTTTATTTGAGTTATTTATAATACGGTATTTCGACTTCAGATTAACTAGTGTAAGGTTAAATTTAAGTTCTTGAGTAGTGCAATAATTGATTTTTTATATAAATCTAATAGTAGAGTATAAGTATTTTTATTTGTAATAAATATAATCAACCTTCACGTATGAAGTATTTTTCTTTATAAAGTTGTTTTTATTTGAAAGAATAACATGACATGAAAAATACCTTGAATACTTGAATTGATATGGTTTAGTTTTCGCTGGAACGTAAAACTGAACATGAATGTGTTGAAGTAATTATGATTCACCTCACGGTAATTATTATAATTTACATGATTTGTAAACAATTGTTTGATTATGATATAATACATATTTTTACAAATACTAATTATGTAATTATTGTGTTGAAATATTGAACTAAATCAACATAAAATATTTGTACTAATTATTTACTACTACTAATTATTTACATTTAACTCAATATGCGTTAAATTAAAATTTTAAAACCAGTTTTTTTGCGTGAAGAAAGAAATTTACATGTTTTACTACTACATTACAATAATTGCTATTTTTATTCGTGTATGTTAATATTTAGGTAATATTTTACGTTCGTACTAACGAAACGGTAGCGCTAGTGCCATTATTGCGCATTTTTACAGTTTACTTATAGTCCAGTCAATGAGTGCTCAAAAGAGGGGTGTAGAGTGCATGGAATATGCGATAATTTTTGACTTCAGGAATTTGTTAGGAGTAGTTAGTAGGTAAACATACTAAAAGTCCCCACCCATGGGAGGTGAGCTAAAGGAGGGAGGGGGGTCGAAAGATCCCATTTTTTTGTTTTTCGCTTATATCTCAGAAACGGTGCATGTAGGAATGGAATGTTTCAAATAAAAATGAAACCTAATTAAATTTCCTATAAAATGGTCTATATACATATTTGTCGAATTCCTAACGGTTTCCGAGATATACGTTATTGAAAATCGATAATTTTCGTAAAAATAATAATAATAAGTGCCAGTATCGTATGTTTTCTCACAAAAACGAATGTAACTTTTCAGCAGATAAGAATATCGACTTCCGGTTTCAAGCATTCGATTCTGCAGACTTTTTTCTATCAACAATAGAATTTTGTAAACTTTTGGAGGCCCTATTTTAGCCACAATTTAAACAAAGAAAATAAATTATTTTTAGTATTTTTTCCAATTCTTGTATTTAATCCACTTTCATTTCTGAACGAATTAAGATTTCGACTTCCGGTTTCCAGCATTGGATTCCTCGGACTTTTTTCTGTAAGAGTCATTATAACAAAAACTTCTACAGTGCTGGGTTGAGCTAAAATTTTAAGAGAGAAAATAGTGAAATTGGTAAAAATTATTTTTACGAAAATTATCGATTTTCAATAACGTATATCTCGGATCGGAAACCGTTATGAATTCGACAAATATGTATATAGACCATTTTATAGGAAATTTAATTAGCTTTCATTTTTGTTTGAAACATTTTTTTCTACATGCACCGTTTCTGAGATATAAGCGAAAAACAAAAAAATGGGACCTTTCGACCCCCCTCCCTCCTTTAGCTCACATCCCATGGGTGGGGACTTTTAGTATGTTTACCTACTAACTACTCCTAACAAAATCCTGAAGTCAAAAGTTATCGCATATTCCATGCACTCTACAATACACTGATAAAACAATATAATTATTGTAATTCTTACTTATTTCTCTAAAATATATGCGAAATTTGGATACGGCGAAATCTATATATGATTTATTATTATAATAGTGTATATTTGGGCCGTATATTTCAAGTTATTATATGTAAGTTTAAGACAAATATATTTGTAATGTTATAAGCAATATTGTATTTTCCCTGAAAATATGCAATAAATTGCATGTAGTCTTTAATATATTTATATGAAATATATGCATATTATGTCTAAATTTAGTCTCAATTTTCATGGAATTATGATATATTAATTTTAAAAATTACTATATTTAATTGAAATATATGAGTATAAGTACTATATTATTTAATTTATTGTGCAATAATTATTGCTAAAATTATATTCTAAGCGGAAATGGTACCTACTTAAATAAAATACTGTCCACGTATGGGAGTACAAAAATATATATGTATTTATATTAAATCATATTATACAACAATAATAAAAATAACATTTTATAAACTAAACATATTTGTGATGGGACATTCACAACTTCAGAATTTTTCTACACAAAAATATTAAATATGAATAATTTAATAAATATTTGTTATCACAAATTTTCATTCTTTAAAATGTCATCAACAAAAATTTAAAAACGCACTTTCTTGTAATGTTGTAATTATAAGTTATATTATAATAATTTGTAACGTTGATTTAACTACCTCTAAAAAACCATTATATTTTATTAACCATAGCCCGCTGGCCAAATTTTGGAATTCTTCTAACACTTTATCCGTTAAATCTTGAAGAATACTGGGCGTCACGTCACTGCAGAGATGTAGAAATATTAAAAATAATTGAATTCGCATGCAAGATATTTTTAGTATCTATATCTACTAACATAAATCACGAACTAAAATCATATATTCCACTAAACAATAATATACTAAACAACTAACCCTCAAATGCTGGTACGAAGTCAGGCAAATTCCATTCAATTAATAAATCCTTCATAGTAATCATCATGTTCCGTACGTACTTAATAATTATTAAGAAATAACGCCTATTTAACAAACTAGACACTTAAAAGTAACCAAGGAAAGTAACTACAATGGTTGAACTATACAGACTAATCGAAACAAACAAAGACACGTCTTCAACAAGCACAGACCAAACAAGAACTAACACGTTATTTGTAAAATTCTTACGTTTAGTATATCAAATTCTTCGCAAATATAACTTGCTTCCAATAAAACTGAACAGTTTTCTGATAAACTTTCATATATTTATCAGAAATATATCTGTTTTAATGCAAACAATACGAATATTTATTTGAAAATTAAAACACGTTTCTACAACATATTGGTATATTCATTAGTAATTGATAAAATTTAAACTAAATATATATTACATTAATACAAAACATATTTATTTTCCCTTCAAATCAAATACAAATATATTCCTGGGAAATTAGTAACGTGCAAATATACGGTACATTTAAAAGAAATTTATTCTCATATTTAAGAGTGCAGGATGAAATTTACCTTAAATATAATATATTTACTGTTAATACAACACCCCCAAATATATAAATGTAATTCTGATAATCATACTGTTTTTTCAGTGTATATTCATTGACTGGACTATTAGGAAATTTTTTGTTATCGAATGTTATTAATAAAACAAATCATTCAAAAATTGATTACTTACTAGAGTAAAATTCAAATAGCTAGAACCCTGCGCGAATTACGAATTCTCGTCTTAGAGAGAGAAGCATAGATGATAAACAAGAGGAAACTACGCTACTGTCTGTTCTACAGAACATCAGCTTCAATATCTGTTATTCTCATGTTGACATTCGTAGTGTTTTGCTTCGTGTAACCCTGCGAATTTTGTAATTGATTGTGATTGAGTTATATTTTAGTTTTCTTTCAAAATTAAGTGAAGTGCAGTGCAGCATGTACTCGCTAGCTCCGCTTTTGTAAAACGGACAGTACATGACAAGCTCTGCCTTCTCGCGCAGTCCATGGTCCTAGCTATTTGAATTTTACTCTATTTGAAAGCGAAAATATAATATAACTATACTTCATTTCAGCTAAGAAAATAGCGTTGGGTTAGATAGGGCAATGATATTCTTGAATCTGGTTGGTTGAGATGAGAGGTAGATTTACACTAGCAAACATTTTCATTTCCGTTAACATTACTTATACCTTCTTATTTTGAATTTCATAGTTACATCGAAGTACTACATTATTCTATAGATGACAGCTTTATTCACAAAACATAACTTATTTAGGATCGCGTCAAATTTTGAACTAATAAAATGTGTGAGTGTAAAACTTACTGGCATTCGCAGTGCCATCTGCTATTTTCTTAGCTGAAATGAAATATAGTTATGAATTTTCGGTAGTACCTACCTAAATCAGACTGAATTCATATAGGTATATAAACAAAGCTACACAATAATTTTTTTATGACCAGTTAATTAAAGCTCTTTGACTGCGCAAAAATATAATTTGCTGCTCCGTCCATTTTCGAGAAAAATGCTGTACTATTCTAGCTTTAATATTAAATTGGAATACAACCATAAAATTAAAAAAATGAACCCGTAAAAACATAGTTTTTGACTATAGATCCTTTATTTATGAGACTCGATCGATATTTATTTATATTTTTGTTTTCATTGTAACTCTTTCTTAGATAGTGTGTTTCAAGAAAGAGTTAAAAAGAGTAGGGTACGGCGGGAGGTCTTGTGGTAGCCACATCAGATTTTTTCTTGTGCCAAAGTAAATGTTCGGTCACAACGAATCTATGTACCAAATTTCAGATTGATTGGATATGGGGAAATGGGTTTGGGGTATGGCGGGAGGTCTTGTGCTAGCCACATCAGATTTTTTCTTATGCCAAAGTGCATTGTTAGGTGACAAAAGTTTATTTGCAAAATTTCAGCTCGATAAGATCCCGGGAAGTGGATCATTTTTTACTTTTGTTTTTTTGCCGTACGTACGTACGCACGACGATGAAGTTAATATGAAGGATTTAAAAATAAATAGATGATAATAGAGAGGAAGTGTTCTATTATTTTACTTTTTACTGCTGCAATAAAAAATTTGTCATTTTGAGAAAAAAATACGTAATACCCTCATTGATCCCTACATACTTGGTTTTGAACTGATTGAACTCAACTAAATAAAGAACCTAATACCCTTCTTAAGTCCCACAAACTCGGTTTTGGTACAGAAACTCTCATTTAACTGAACTAAATAAAGAACCTAATACCCTTCTTGAGTCGCAGAACTTGGTTTTGGTATAGAAACTGTGATACCCGTAATACCTACCCTTCATGCGTCCAACATACTCGGTTTCAGTAGAAACAGAATACTGACTAAATAGAGGGAGCAGCAAATTTTTCATTGCAGCAGTAAAACTCTCTATTATTATCTATTTATTTTTTAATTTCATGGTTGTATAATAATTTGTACGTTTTAATCAGTCAGTAAATCATTATTGAACTTTCTTGCAAAACATGGGAATATAAATCTTTTCTTTCTCTTACGGCATATTTTATAAATGATTTTCTTCTTTCAATTTCTGATGTAGTACAGATGCACTGAAGTCTCCTAAGTTCTAAGTTATTATGTGTTCAATTGCGCTCATTACCAAGGTTGCCTTGATGTGTAGGCACGGTTCTGACCTCAGACATGAGGGGAATTCACTAGTCAATTGTTTTTATCCCATTTGAAATTTAGAAAATGGCGTCAATTAAATTACATTGACCTATAGACTAACAGGTTCGTTGATATGAAAATTGTCCTCCTGAAGTTTTTACATGAGAATAAATATTTTCAATTTTAATTACATGTATTATGAAGACAGACGTCATACTATCTATTATTTTAAACAACTGAAGTATGAATACAACAAAGAAGAAGTAAAAACAGTTTAAATCAGGAAATTTCCACTTTAGTATGTTTAATTTTATTATGTATAAGCACAAGTTTTATTTTTATGAACCGTTTATGGTTATGGCAACTTTCATTTACTTTCATTCTCTTCATTTATATTTAGGTCTTTCTGATTCGTTGTATACCGCTGACCTACACAATTTTTATTATAAACTAGTATTTTATATTCTTGATTAAGAATTTAAATGTCAATGAATGCTTTTAGTTTATGAAAATTTGATATCGAGATGAAAAATAATATCTTCACCAAATTTCTCTTCTAAATTTAGTAGTAACTATAAAAGAAAAAACTACGAATATCATAAATAAAGAGTACCTATATCCTATATTATAATATACCTACGTGTAAATGTGTAGGTACAATAAATAGGAAAAACATTTATTATTATTATTATTATTATTATTATTATTCTATTTCGATAAAGTTCTTAACTATAACCTCAAAACAAAATTTTTTGATTAGGTATTTTTTATAACTATGAATTGTATCTAAGTACTTGTTTGTAAGTTTTTTGTATGTGCTATTTCAGTTAATAATTATTTTTCTTGTTTATATCTGATACAAGAAATTCAAAAAATAATATTTAAATCTAGGTAGATAAAATTTAAAAACAAATAACTTGGCCGAATTATCAATACGATCCGGCCGGATGCGGTATCAGAGTCAGAATTTCGTGCTATCACTAAATAGGGATGCAAAAAACGTGCCTTTACTAAATTACTGTAATTATCACGGTTTATTCAAGATATTTATCACATTTACTAGCTATAAATTTCTCAGAAATATAATAACAGGTGTATATCATGCGTAAATGGTAATTACAATGTTGAAAATACAAATTACAGTTATCCTTGTAAATACATCAAACGAACTTCAGACAAGAGTCAATATCAAAACGCCAACTTCTCGTCGAAGTGAAATCGAACAGATATAAAACTCACGATCACGATAGTATACTTATTTACTATTTAAATTCGAATCGCTTTCGCCTTCTTGTCAAAATAAACTAGCGTGAACACTCTAAAACTTATAAATTGCATTTGTTTGTAATTTTTATCGTGAAGAAAGTGAGTATAGGTTAGGTTGCGTTTGACACGGAACGGTAAATGACGTTTCACGCATGTGCATCCAAAACAAAAGCGTAAATGTAGAATCCGTGAATGTGTTTTGTTTTGCGGTGAAATGAATATGTTTAATTCATGCTTCTTGATTTTATGTTGAACATCGGATAATGTGTTAATTGTGGTTTTATTTATTGTCTAGAAGTTATTTCATATATCATTCATCTTGAAGTTACAATCCATGAACGAAAAGAAAAAGAAGATCTTTAGTACGTTGTGCAGATATAAAATCGCTCGCACAATGTTACCTTAGCCTTAGCGATTATAGTAAACTTTTGTATAAAAGTTGAAAAAGGTTTAAATTTCAATTGATAAATTCAACATACCATCTAAAATAATGTATTTTCTTAATAATTTATCTTTAATGCTTTGAAGTTTTATTTACTTTTAAATTAAATGCTAATTAAATAATCAAGAACATACATTACAGATAAAATTATTATATTTGTAATAAACAGTTAAAATTAGCGCATTACCCTACCAATAATTTATCATTCTCAGGAACTTAACTCTTAGTTTTAATTTAAGAGTATAAGTACGATATGTAGAAAAAAACTAACACTGACATGAAAATCTGTTATACACAATATAATTAATACTTTTATTTTTATTTATCAAAGAATGAGATGTTGTCTCGACTCTCGAATAATGTAATTCCACACTCTAGACATCGCCAACGTTATTATTCAAGGCATGGAAATACAATTTTCGTTGCTAGGTAATGCAAAATTTTCGCTAAATTTGGTCGATGGAGGGCGCTTTCAAGGGACCTGCTTGAGGACCAGAAGTGTGAATTAAGAATTTAGTTCTCTGTGAAACACGTTAAAACAGTAAATTAAAAGATACAATTAAATCGTTTTTTAAATGACGAAAATAATACAATCAATAATAAAATACATATATTTTGATTTAAGATTAAAATGTATTTATTAATAACCGTAACCGGGTCCCTTAAAAGAGCCATTTGAGTTTGAGGCAAAAAAAATTTAGCAACCAGCTTGCATTTCCAGGCCTTGAGTAATAACTAGAGATGGGAATTTAGTGATTTTTCTCTTTTTTTCTACATGAGGACTATTTTTATGTGTCATAATACAAAATCCGTTTTGAAGAAAATGTTTTCATTTGAACCGAATTTGATTTCACCTATTTTTCCTAAAATCGTGGTTTTTTAAGATTTGGACTTAATTTTACCATTTTTGTACCTAAATCATATTTTTATGTTCCTAAATCGTGTTTTAAATTTTTTTCTTATTTAAAAATTTAACATTCACAGATATTTGTATTTTTTAAGTTGTCAATTTTGATTTTTGTACTTCTGCAGTTATTTTCTTCGCGAATTTTAGAAAGTATTTCGGTGCGAAAACTAAAAATTTTAGTCACGTGATGGTTACAGCAATTAATATACGAGTCGCATCACACTGGCTGTAGTGTAGATTGTGCGACACAATCTTACTGTAGACAATATTGAAAAAATGTTAGTTTGTTATAATTATTACAAAAATAATTTGGACTGATCTTTTTAATTGTTATTGGTGCTAGAATTCTGTACAAATTGATGATTGTACAACCGTACCTAACATAAGTTTAATAGATTTGTGCAATATATAAAATTTGCACAGAATTTCACCAATAATTTATAGTATAGAGTAAATGTTTATTTGTATTTACAAACCTGAAAATTTTTATTTTTGTTTATTATTTTATTTATGAGTATTATTATGAATAAATGTTTATTTATATCAATATAATAAAATATTTTTAAAAAATATAACCTAAAATACTTTTTTTTTTAACCTAATTTTAGATATTTTGAACCTAAAACGTGAATTTTATTAACCTTTTTAGGAACCTATTTTCGCAAATTTTAAATCCTAAATTCCCATCTCTAGTAATAACGTAGGCGATGCTCTAGGTTTAAGGTGAGGAAGATGGCAATGCTGATGTTCAATGCTATTCTTATGGATGTTCTGTGTACCATGTTGCGATGTTGCCAATTATCTCTCTTTAGACTTCTTCTATTATGTTATATTGCATAATATCTATACTTCTCGCTATACTCCTTTACTCCATAAGTGGAGAGCCCACACGGCTTCTACTAAACCTAGAGTGTGTGGAATTAAGTTGTAATGGGTAAACCATTAAAATCAATTGATAAAACAACTTCCGTAATTTTTTTTCTGAAATTGGCTTAAACTATGTAGGTTAGGTACTAATTCCAAATAAAGAAATAGGTAGGTACTACTTACTTACTAGTTACTATATTATGTCTTCAACTTTTCACATTTACGAGTACTTATTTCAATATTGGATTCTAAATTTAAAACATATCAAATAAAAAATGTACCTATACTTTTAATGTTTATGTACGAGTATAATAAAAAAAACTAAAGTAAATATTCATTATTTGGCCACTAGCCGTAATATTTAGGCATAATTTGCGAAATATAATTACAACAATATAATATAGATAATATTAGTATTTTAGAATTATCAATTGATATAAATTCTATATTGTTCATCCATAATTATTATAATTTTTAGCAATATAATCGTGCAGAACTAATAATATGATACAAATCTCATATTTTCTCTTTAAATACAAATACCTAATATTAAAAGAAATTTTATCTAGAACTATATTTCTATAATTCAATACCATTACTTATAACTTTCAATACCGCTTTCAATATCAGAATCAGAATTGCTTCAATGATTCACTCTGATTTTTCTGATTTCAGGTGCATTGACAACTCAACGACTAGAAATCCAAGATGTCTTACGACTGCGGCGGATGTATAGCAAAATATATCCTTTGTCTCTTTAATTTCGTATTCTTTGTAAGTACAGCATTTATTCTGTTTTGAATATATCACGCCCACCTTACAATGCTTATACTCACTATACTATAACCTACATTCTATACGAGGTGGTAGTGAATTTTAATAAGATGGTTTACTGTAGCAAGTCTTAGTTTAGTAGTGTTGTGTATAGTTAAGAAAATTGCTCTTGAAGTGCAAGGTTCTGCGAAGGAAGTGATTTACAAGAAACGGAAGTAACGGAAACTTCAGCGGAAGTGATTAGAAGATAATTTTATATGCAGTATACAAGACAGATGTTTTCAATCAATTTAATTAAGAAGTAAACATTAACTTACGATATACTTATTTTAACGACATTAGAAATCTGTATTTTTAATTCTGTACTTCAAAAACAAGTAATGAAGGTGTGTCGAGTGTCTACTTAGCATATTTTAATTTAAACAACCATATTTAAAATGCGGTAATACTTGTAATATCATTACGGCAATTTTCATATTGAAATACTTACTTAAAATAATACGTAAAACGTAGCTGCACAAATATGTTTAGAACAATTTCTTTATCTAAGGCCCTGGCCAGGCCTAAATAAAAATCCTAAATTTAAAGTTAAACCACTAAACATGTTAAAAGTATATAGGTACAAATTATAATTATAAAATTAACTATTTTTGCTTTCGATAACCTTTTTCAAATAGATTTTTCTGAATTATAGGAACATGCATCGTGTAGAAATTGCATTTATAAATTCAAGCTAATTTAATTTAATGGCAATTCTTGATACATTTTAAATATTAAATGCAACATGCAACTTTGTGAACAATAAATAATAAATATATTTCCTGTCACGCATGAAACTCAACAACATTTTGAAAAGATCGCGTTTTAAAATAGTAAAATACTTGTCGTCAAATAGTTCGAAACATACTGGGTGTCCTACGAAAATGGTACGGTCGAAATAACTTTTTTATTTATGAAGCAATCTCAATAAAATTTTATAAAGGTAAACTAGCCGTAAGAAGAAAAGGTCAAACCCAAGAAAAAGTCGAAATAAAGAAAATCAAGAAAGGTTACAAAATTTGACATTTGTAAAGACAATTGACATGCGATAGGTGAAATACTTATTAACAATAATTGGCATAGTATTGTTAAATTCTGTTCATAAATACTATATTTTGTGTCAATTGTTTAATACTATAAATACTATATTTTTGTGTCAATTGTTTTTCCAAATGTCAAATTTTCTAACCTAGGTATCTTGCTTTTCATTATTTGGACTTTTTCTTGGGATATTTTGTATGAAATTTGGACTTCTGATACATCATTGAATTCAGAATTATATGTAGAATTGAAATATGTAAAAATATATAGAGTATTCCATTTGAAATAAGAAAGTTGATGTCATTTCCGGTTTAACCGGAAGTGATATTTTTGTAAATAATATATATTTTGATGTTTTCTTATGGCTAGTTTACCCATGTAAAATTTTATTGCGATTGCTTCATAAATAAAAAAGTTATTTCGACCGTACCATTTTCGTGGGACACCCGGTATATAGGTAGTTGAAATCATAGAGATTCCGTATGCAAGATCATATTTAATGTAAGACCGTTCATTCACCTTATAATTCAATATTTAATAACTCTCAGAATAGCCGCGTGTTTGAGAACGGGCTTCATTTTTCAGTTTCTGTAACTTATGAATACTTTAGAACCGATATTTTGTGAAACCGGTACATTCCCCGTTATGTCTTTACAAATTGGGTCATAAATTGGTTTGTTTAGCGCACAAGAAAGTAAACAAGATTGCGTTCTGAAAATAGCGGGTCAAAAATTATGCTTAAATTTTAATACAATGAATTTACTTTTACTATATTCGCCTGTTTCACTTTTCGATTTGCTGATGCAATTTACGGAAACATAAAATAATTTGCGGAAAGTTTAACTTTTAATTGTTCTGCGTTATGAAAGTAAAGATATTTTTACCAAGGTGGTGAAGTTCAATGATTAAAAAGCGTTGCTTATAGACTATTTGATTAATGGAAAAATAATACTAGGGTTAAATGTGACAAAATTGAATAGTTGTATTCACAAGTGGTTGTTAAATTCGCAAAGGATGATGTATTTCTGATTTTTTAGTATGTTGTTTGAACTCATTAGGGCTATGTATAACCAAGTTTACAACTGTCAAAAAGTTGTGGAAAAATTTTTATACACGAAAAACCGCGAAATTTTTGGACTTTTTTCAGATTCAGTTCTATATCTCCTAATACATGCATTTTTCGTCGAAAGCTATTCTATACATTTTTAAGAGCATTAAATTTGAGACAAATTAAGCCGAACCGGAGCTCTATACGTCTAATAGTTTCCGAGATATGGCACTTTGAAAATAGGCCAGTTTTTTCAAAAATTGAAAGTTGAGAAATTTTTGCTTTTTTCGTAATTTTGAGCTATAACTTCTGAACGAATAAAGATATTGACTTCCGGTTTCTTTTATTAAACTCTACGAACATTTCTCTATAAAATACGTTATTTTAAAAACTTTTTAGGGCATTCATGAAGCCAAAATATCAATTATTTTTTTGAAAAGTTTTCAAATATTTTGTATTTATTGTGTTTAATATGCTGTAACTTCTGAACGGATAAAGTTATCGAAGATGTAGTATAAAATTTTTTTTGGGTATTTATTAAGTCAAAATATCAAATGTTTTCCAAAAGACAATTTTTAAATTTTTAATAATTTTGTTTAATGTGCTGTAACTTCTGAACGGATAAAATTATCGACTTCCGGTTTCTTTTATTACATTCTACGAACATTTCTCTATAAAATACATTATTTTAAAAACTTTTTAGGGTGTTAATTAAGCCAAAATATCAAATCTTTTTATAATAAGTACGAAAAATTAGAATACTTCTCAATTGTCTCTCGAAAAATAAATTAATATTTTGGCCTAATTAATGCCCTAAACAGTTTATAAAGTAACGAATTTTATAGAGAAATGTTCGTAGAATTTAATAAAGGAAACCGGAAGTCGATAACTTCATCCGTTTATTAAACACAAAAATTACGAAAAATGCAAACATTTCTTAACTTGAATTTTTTGGAAAATATGACCTATTTTCAAAATACCGTATCTCGGAAACTATTTGACATACAGAGTTTCGGTTAAATACTACTATATATATAGAAAACAGATAATTTACAAGTTATTAGGCAACAACTGAAAATGAAATTGTTCTAAAAGTCCGCAAAGAAAAAAATTCACAAATTGAACACGAACTCACAGGAGAAGCAAGAACTGTACTTTGAGCTCGGAGCTCGGAGATAAAAAACCGGATAGTGTGACTTGAAGATCCATGAGAGGGTTGGAAGAGGGGTACCTACCTACAATTTATTCAATTTACATACCTCATATATAATCATAATACGTTTTGCATGTTTAAATCTCACTTCATGTAACAAAAAAGTGGTTAGGTACAATTCTGGGGAAATGGGATTTTACCTTATATGTTTTTTTTTAGATTTTGAGAGAACTACGAGGCTTACAGACCCCGCTCTGCTCTTAATTTAAAGCTAATTAAATTGTAAATTATATTATACAAGTTCTACTCGTAGGATCAATGGCTTCGGCGAAATTTCGGTACAAAGAAGGTCTAAAACTAAAATTAGCATCAATATTTGGAAAAATTGGCCTATTTTCAAAGTGCCGTAATTCGGTAACCAACAGAGCTCCGGTTGGGCTTAATTTGTCACAAATTTAATGCTCTTAAAAATGTATAGAATAGCTTTCGACGAAAATTTCGCGGTTTTTCGTGTATACAAATTTCTCGATAACTTTTTGAGAGTTGCAAACTTGGGTACACATAGCCCTAATGGGTCCAAACAACATACTACAAAATCAGAGATACATCATGCTTTGCGAATTTAGCGATTTTTTCTGTCGATTTTGACTGGGCTAGTAGTACACACAGCCAAAAAGTTATGTATTTTTAAGCCGCGTTCACAGCTCGAAATTTGGTGTAATTTGTATCACTGAAATTTGAAGGAATTAATTTGACTGTTCACAGCTCGAAATTTGTGTGTTGGCTGTTTGTCTTGTCAGTGTCAGCACAGATTGTCAGTTTGTTTTTGTTGATGAAAACGTGATAAAGAAAAATGAAAACAGAAGAAGATTGTGTAGATAATAATTACCAAGTTTTTATGTTTGTACGATAAAATAAATATATTTTTTCTTTGAAGTTTGAATATTTTTCTACAAATTGAAATTCTAGTGCAACAAATTTCAGTTTGATGTAAGTACACATTGCCATAATGACAATTAGAATAACCTTCAAATCTGTCTTGCTTAATTAAATATAGTCCAGTCAAATTAGCTTTTTTGGCGGAAAAAATTTATATAGTCCTGAAATTTTGCATATATACTTGGGAGTACTGTAGAATCAAATATCAGTCGGGTTACCCCGGCGCAGGATGCCGCGTCCCCCCAAAATCCTGAAAAAACTTCCCCAAACGGGTACATTGCACTAATTTTTCGCAATTATCTCGTAAACAGTTAATCACACAGGATATTTTATAATTAGCGAATTGTAGAGAAATAAATTCTCAACATGGGATGATCTGAGTCGTTGCTGTATCGATTCTAGTTCACTCGCTAGAGCAGTCGGAAGAAAAGGGGGGATCGTGGCGCGCGACGAAAAATTTGTTTCTCGCGTTTGAATTTTGTAAATTCCTCACGAACAACAAGGGTTACCTCATAAATGTACCTATATGAAAATAGAGCAAGAAATTCTCTATCATTACATGCTATCGTGTTTTCTTATTGTTTTCTTTTTGTACTGTTTTCGAATGATTTTCGTATAAACGTCAATAACACAAAAATTAAATTTACACAATTTAACAAGTTATATGTCTAATAGAGGCATGTTGGTATGTAAATATAGTATTCTATAATACATCCTAATTGTGCTCGCGAAGTTTTATAGCCATACAAATTATTTTTGCTAAACGATCGTTTCATAATTGATTTTATCGAACTAATTGAGGTTAATTATCTTTAAATTTTAAACGGATACAAATATTACATTTTTGTTTCAGAATCTTATTCCGCTTACAATATTTTACAAAATATTTATTTTTAATCATTGTTCAACACATACAATTAATTTAACTCAATAAATAAAAATTAAACTAATATTTAGCAATGTTCTCTCGCAGAATATTTTTGAATTAAATCCAACTAAACAATATCTAACAATATAAAAGATATTGTATCTTATAGAAAAATGTCCAAGAAATTGAATGCCGCAAACCGGAAGTCGATATTGATATCCGTTGAAAAGTTACAGTCGATTAAATGTAATCAATAAAAATTTAACAAACATGTCGCAATGTTCTTTCGGAGAATATTTTTGAATTAAGTCCAACTAAGCAATATCTAAATATGAAAAGATATTGTATCTAACAGAAAAATGTCCAAGGAATTGAATGCCGTAAACCGGAAGTCGATATTGTTATTCGTTCAAAAGTTACAGCTGGTTAAACACAATAAATAAAATTTTTACTTATATTTAGCAATATTCTTTCGGAGAATATGTTATAAACAAGGCAAAAATAGTGCATATCAACATTTGAATGAAACTGTATCTGACAAAAAAATGTCCGATAAATTAAATGCTGCTAACCGGAAGTAAGTATTGTCATCCGTTGAGCCTCGACAGTTGATTTAACACAAAATGATAAAAATAACCTCATTTTTTATATGTTCTGTTTTAAATTATACTCAAATTGTGACTTAACTTGGGCTTAGACAATGTTTAAAAATATATTTTTTTGTAAAATATTGTAAGCGGAATAAAATTATGAAACAAAAAATTGATATTTGCATCTCTTTAAAAATTAAAGATAATTACTTCAATTAGTGTGATAAAATCAATTATAAAACGATAGTTTAGCAAAAATAATCTGCATGATTATAAAACTTAGCGTGTACAATCAGGTGTATTATAGAATACTATATTTACACACAAACATGCCTCTATTAGACATATAACTTATTAAATTGTGTAAATTTAATTTTTGTGTTATTGACGTTTATACGAAAATCATTCGAAAACAGTACAAAAAGAAAACAATAAGAAAACACGATTAGCATGTAATGATAGAGAATTTCTTGCTCTATTTTCTTGTAGGTACATTTATGAGGTAACCCTTGTTGGCCGTGAGGAATTTGCAAAATTCAAACGCGAGAAACAAATTTTTCGTCGCGCGCCACGATCCCCCCTTTTCTTCCGACTGCTCTAGCGCGTGAACTAGAATCGATACAGCAACGACTCAGATCATCCCATATTGAGAATTTATTTCTCTACAATTCGCTGATTATAAAATATCCTGTGTGATTAAACGTTTACGAGATAATTGCGAAAAACTAGTGCAATGTACCCGTTTGGGGAAGTTTTTTCAGGATTTTGGGGGGACGCGGCACCCTGCGCCGGGGTAACCCGACGGATATTTGATTCTACAGTACTCCCAAGTATATATGCGAAATTTCAGGACTATATAAATTTTTTCCGCCAAATGGCGTTTTACGAGCTAATTTGACTGGACTAATAGTTTTTATTCAATAAAATTAATGAATATTAGTAATGAAAAACATATTAAGTTCAATATTTTCTATGTATATTCATCACCCAGAATAGTTCAGTAATTATATATTTTTACAGTAACAGTGACAGTTATGGCAATATTAATGACACCAACTAAAACGTTACAAACATAAATTTTCCTAGATCAACTTGGTATAAGTATATTATAACAGTTTCATAAATTTCAATATTAAAAAGATACTAAATAGAAAATATAGTATGAATAACTCATTTTATAAGACTTTTTCCGCATTTGCCCTTTAGTAAACTCGCCCTCGGGCTCGTTTTACTAAATTTGGACGCGTGCGAAAAAATAATGTCTTATGAAAATTGTTCTTTAATATAGTGATCGCCAAATAGAAAAAATGTTTTACAGTAATACCTTTTGTTGTAATGTTTATTTGTTTAGTTAATTCTAATTATTTTTTAAAATTAGTAACCCTGAGAATAATTTTTACTCATAATAATAATAATTGTATAAAAATAAATAAGTATATAATTCATGTATCACGTGGTACATATTTGACTAATTTGATTGGCTGAAATAGGGTAGTAAGGTGCTATCAAATCGATGATATTTTTATAACCTCTGTTACATATCAACTGTTTTTGTCAATTAATTTCCTACTGTCAGTTTCATATTTAAATATTGCTGTTTGTCAAAAATAAGACTTAAATTGAATGAACCTGATTGTATTTGGTGTGAAAATGTCAGTGAAGACAAAATTGAGAGAGGTAAAAAAAATTTAAAACGTTTTTGACAGCTATTGAAAAAATATAACCAAACATTTTGGACTCATTCATTATTCTCCCCAAATATAACTCGGGCTATGAATAATCATAGCACTAGCTATATTACCCCCGAAAATTTTTAGTTTAACTAAATATCCAATGAAATTCTTTCATTTCTGATCACGTGTACGAAATTGACCAATGAATACAATATTTAACTGACAACAACCCATGGGACATTATCACTGATGTCAAATATATTGCTAGGTTACAATTATTTATGTTCATTTTTATGTTTATAATAATAATTGAATAAAAATGTCTTTTGCACGTTTTGGTAATGAGAGTGATACTTCAATTAATAAAATTTTCTGTTCGAATAACCCTCTACCATCGATAAATAAAATTTGTGGCAGCTACCTCAAGAACGTTGCTTTTAGGTTAACAGCCCTCCGCCTGTGGCGTCGGGCGGTTACCAAGCAATGTGCTTTCGGAATGTCACAAAATTATTTCGTAATTATCAATTTTATTTTTTTTCAGTTGGCAGGCACAGCAGTGCTAAGTGTAGGAATATGGCTGGCAGTCGACAAAGATTCTTTCATCGCTCTTACGAAGATGGTTGCAGTTGAACAGTTACATGTAAGTTTACATTTCTTTATTACGTAATTGATAAAATACCTGTTATGTAAATAGTTTTTGTATTAATTTTATTTATATTTAGTAGCAATAATATTCTACAGAACAGTTCATTAGTATGACTAGTGTCCATGCATAAATAAAAAATTGATATCTTGTAAACCGGCCTGAATTGCGGACGCCAATGTCAACTTTTTATGACAAGTGCGCAAAAATGAATATTTTTACAAATTTTACTAGATTCTTAATAAAAATTAAATTATTGTTTCGTCACAGTAAAATGCAGAAAATAATACAATTTCTTTCAGTCTATTGCGCCAAATAATTTCTCATAGACAATAGGTATGACGAAGTATCATATAGTAGCATTTTTCGCGCCTTTGAATGATCTCTTAATTAGACTAATTACGTTGTTTCGCTTTCACCTATTGCGTCTGATGTCTGATCTCATTAATTTTATACAATTTGTCTTTTTGTCATCTAGCAGAGAGTACACAGTCACAGTCATATCGATGGTCTCGTTAGCATGTAGTGAACAAGTGTAAATTAATATTAATTGCAAGATAGCGTAGGTACTGGGGAGTGTACATAACTGTATGTTGTGTTTTTAATTATGTGAGCTTAACCCGGCCCTGTGCCCTACTCGCAACAGGTTAGACGAATTCGGAGACGTGCAAATTGAGGACAGAGATGTACTGGCCCTTGTAATACTACTCATTTCCGTATTTACTTTGAGTAGAATTTTTAGACAAATGTTGAAATAAAATAAAGATGATATTATAATGATTGGCAAATATGGGCATTTTTTTATTAATACGAGTATATAAAGGTACTACTTATCTTATTGCTCATATAACCATGTGTATTTGTATTGTACCAGGAAAATTTGAATTTTGAGCTTAATTATTTGGCAATACCAAGGGTCAAAATCTGAAACTGACTTTAAAAATATAAATATACAGGCTGTCTCTGTACTTTAAAAAAATTAAGGATATACCTATATTACATGACGTGCTGAACGTGGAATAGAAAGAATTTTTGCAAAATTCGCAAAATTAAGGGATACCTAAAAGTAGAAATTGAAAGTGACTTAATTAAATTAATTTTCAACATAAGTACCTGATGATATTGTAGAAGATTTCAATAAAATATTTAGAAAATATATCTACTCGTATGGTACTAAAAGTGAACACTTTACTTTTAAAAAGTTACTCTTATTTTTGCGAATATTTCAAAAATTCTTTCTTTTCCATACTTTTAGTACTACGTCATGTAATAAATACTCTTGATTTTTTCCCGAAGTACAGACACATCTGTATGAATAATAAATTATTAATAGTAGGTACGTTAAAACTTAGGAGTGTGCTAACAATAGTCATCACTTTTCAAAAGGTTATCTTGTTTGATCATTTTGATTTGAAGAGAACATTTTATTGTAGGAAGGTTTAGATATAATTTTGTTTTAGATAATAGTAAGCATTCATCTTTCTATTTTACGTGCGTATTTATTCTGTCTTATTTTGGATTTTAGTCATATACGTGGTCATATCGTTTTGGTTATGTTCAGTTTACTTGGTTAGTTATTGGGCAAGTACGGTTCTGTACTACTGAACAAGTGAATGAAATAGCGAATGTCGGTCACTTATAAGTTTTTTTTAGCTATGTATATCATATACAATATAATAAAATTTAATCCGCACTTTAAATTTTATGAAGCAATAAAACTAGTAGTGTTAGTCTTTGTTTATAAAAAATAAATTTTGCAATCGTAAATAAAAGTATTTTTGATTCAGGCTAGCAAATCACTTGATATTCACATGAATTAAAACGCAGAATAACCTATTCAAAGTCAAAAATATGAAAATAATACATTTAATAATGTATATAGATTTCTTTAGTTCAAAAATAATTTCATAGTGATAATGATGAATCGTGTAAAATTGTTTTTCCGTGTCTTTTGTTCTGCTATCTTTTGTTCTCCTTGTCCTTCCGTATATTGCTACTTTTTGTCGTAAATTTATTATCAAAATAAAAGAAAAAAATTATCATAGATCAGTTATTGGTATTACTTCCGGAAAATATAGTTATTTATTAGCTAATAATAGGTATATTGCTTATTATTCATAAATCTATTTCAACAAATTTCGTTGAACTTTTTCAGCAGTAATTTCAAACAAATTGATATTTTATTTATAGATCTATGAATTCTAAATGCGAATATTGGTATTTATGATACAAAGTTACGCCCTATTTGGAAACGTATAATTTCTTACTTTGTGTCGTGCTAAAATACTCCAGAAAACGAAACTAGTTATAAATTAATTAGTTAGTGGTACGACAATTATAGGTAATAAAAATTAAAAATTATGTCAGGTAATTATAAATAATGAATAGGTACTCATAATAAGTAAGTACCTATTCATTTTATACAGTACCTATACAATGTTTTATAAATTAGATTGATCCATTTAATAATTACCTAGTAATAAACATTTCGGAACCTAAATACTATATTGTTTGAAAAATTAGGTAATTTTTGTATTATGTATTTAAGTACTAGTGCATTTTATTAAAATTTCTAGAAAAGAGATAAATATAATTTTAATTAGGTATCATTTCATTCTAGTTTCTAGTTGGCTAGTTATATATTAGTTATATTGTTTTAAAATTTGTCCGTGTAGAAAAACTCACTTTCTAGTTTCTATACGGATATAGTATAATTACATAATGAGCACGGAAAGTGAATGATATTGTCTGAGTGATAATATTGACGCACGAGGCTTGCTGAGTTCGGCAATCTCACGAGCATTCAATTGTCACTTTCCGGAGAGTCATGTAGGTACACTATTTTGCCCACGACCATAAATAATATTACACATTTTATTCATGAATATATTTTAATGTCAACTGTTATAATATTAATTTTACGAAGAAACAATAAATATACCACGATCATGGGGATACCTATATGATACAAGATTTTCAATAACAAGAATATGCATTTTATTTAAATTTTTAAATTATAACAGATACAGTAAAAAGACTACATTAATTTATGTGAATAAATCACTTGTTATGTCGTGTTTGTCCATTTTAATTTAATTATGCAATTTATCACGAAATACTTAATGACAGGAAAAAATTATAAAATGTCAGAAAGACAACATACGCCTACTAAAAGGTGAAACAAAAATGAAAACGGTGGCGATATGACCTGTTCGGTAACATATCGAACGGTTTGAACAGATATTTGATATTGTTTATTTTCGTAGCTATATGGTCGTGGGAAATAGTTATTTGTCCAACTAGAGAGGAAAGCGCTTCTTTTTCCCACTCGAGCTCGAAGTTTGGATCACGAGCGAAGCGAGTGAGACAATCGAGCAAGAGTGGAAAAAGAGCTTTCCTCTCGTGTTAGACACAACATTTTTTTCACGACATATTTCAAAACATTGTAAATGTAGAAGAAACATATAACTAGAAGTTAGGTTATAACTGCCATCTGTCAGAATGACGTTTGAAAACAACGAAATGCAGCCAATATGCCAAATTAAATTTAAGTTGTAAAATCGTGAAATAGTAGAAAAAGATAGTATAAAACATAATAATTGTAAAATAATAGTTTACAGTATATCACTATAAAATCAGAATTTTCAATAAAATAATAAATTTACTTACAATTTTTAAAATATTTCATCGTAAATAACACTGGTGGTAACACTGCTTACTTTCCTCTCTAGAGAGGGAAAACCTACTTTCCTCACTATTTTGCGAGAAGAAAATTGTGTTTTCTCCGCATGTCGTGAAAAAACAATAATGTTCCATTCCAATATGTTGGATTGGAAAATTCTCCATTTCAAAAGAAGCAAAGAAAAATAATTGAATAGGTACTATTATTATTGTTATTATTATGTAATCTGTTATTTTCAAAAATATGTATTATATTATAATATAAATTTTAGGTTTCTTTTTTTTATATTTTCGAAATTAAAAATAAAGAAAACAAACGCACTGCTCCACTTTCTAGTATCTTCTTTAAAGTCAACCAATAAATAAATCATATCCGACATTCTTCTCATATACCGTAAATACTATGTATACAGTGTGAAATCGTGCATGAAATTAAAAATTATTCCTTACAATAAAACAATTGACTTTTCTAACCTTACTACACGTGATATTTTACCTGAAACTAACTTCAGATTCATGGCGCGCAACATGCACGTGAAGTAGTTCCCCAGTGGCCTAGTGACCGATTGCAGCTAACTTAATTTTGTTCTTTCTTCTTTTTTATGAGTAGCATCTTCGAGCATATACTGACTAGAGGCCGCCTTACGGCGTTTGTTATGATCGGAAGATATGCCGTAGGGGAGATTAGCGGGGTCGGAAGCCGTGATGTATTGAGGGATGCGTAATTTCTTAGTATTATTCCACAAAGTAAAATAATACTCACACAACCTCATTAAACTTTTCACAAAGTAAACGCAGAACTTAGGGTTATAGTAAAATGACATGTGTGACAAGAAGTAACAAAGAATAACAGCAAAACGCTGCCCGCAATACACCATGACTTCCAGCCCCGCAAGTCCCCCCTACTGCATATCTTCCGATCACAACAAGCTATGCATTGGTATAGGGAATTACTTCTCTAGTCAGTATATGCTCGAATAGTAGCATAGTCGTTAACACGCTATTGTTACTAGATGTTTGAGGAAGATAAACTTGGCATAATTTTTTCAACGCGTCTTGTAACGAAGAAGAAAAGTTGATTTTGAGATGTATTAATTATACATACCTACTTTGTGTAAATAACTATAACTAAATTAAGGTGTTTAGCTGTTAGTTACCTTGTCACAGATTAGAACTAGAGCATCTGATTGTAGTTTTTCAAGGTGTCGTAGTTTTTGGAGCAAAGCAGTTTTTTGTTTCATTTAATTAGGAGTAAAAGTGTTAAATGCAGTATGCAGTTGTTCTAGATTTGTGACTAAGTTTGCTTCCATGTTAATTAAGTGATTCATTTGACTATTTATGATGCGGCGGATATTTTTTGTCATTTTAATTTACAATATTAATATTAATTAATTTAAATTTTATAACAAATAATGTAAACCACTGTACCGGAGCACTAATTGCCTAAGCTGCAGAAATGCTCGTTAAATATTGTTAAATTTTAAAAAAATGCAGCGTTGCAGTTTTTATTGAGTAATTATAGTTGATGGCAGGTACCTATCTCAAAAATCAAAAATGTATATTTCGTGTTTAACGTTTGTTCACATAATTATATTTTGTGTAATATAAATAAATACTAACATTTATAATTTTGGCATTATCTATAGGCAGTAGTGTTTAATGTATTTAAGATAAAATTTAATTAATTTTGCTAATCATAATAATATATTCTAATCCACATAATTTAATAAATTTAATATTACAATAAAATTATTATGATTAAAAAAATAAACTAGGTACATATTAATAAAGTTAAGTAAAGAAAGAAGGATTGTTTGTTACGATTTTGCGGAGCTAAAAGTAGGTAGTAACTCATTATTGTACAATTTCATATTATTATTAATGCTTCAGAAAGGCTGGATTGGTCTTGGTATTGGTCTCGATAAGTCTTGAATTAGTCTTGTCTTGGTCTTGAACGCTTTAGCTAAAAGTAGGTATTAAACCATGGAACATGGAAGTACCTAACTTATTTTTGTACGATTTCATAAAAAAATTCAAAAATGGAAAATCCTATTATGCACACATACAGACAAGTAACTATTTTACGACAGATTCCGTTCGGGTCACGTTAAAATATTTCTATGAAATTTTACAATGATAATTTACTTTAGCTCCGCAAAATCGTAAATAGATGAACAACTTTTGCTCTAATTTTTTTGACAAATCTGTGCGCTGCCTGTGTTCTGGCGCGCTAAGGAGTAAGTAGCAATAACCCGTAATTATAATTTTTTTGTGCTCATATTTTGCAAATTATGTATTATGTCGTAACTTGTGATTTTTACTCACGCCCGAAAAATTTTCGCTCACGCCCGATACATTATATTATGTCACTCAAGCTCACGTCCGTTCTCGATCCAAATTTTCAAAATCACTCACGCTCACGCGGGTCACGACTTGACCCGAAAATTTCACGACTCAGACAATTTTTTCTTAAAACTTCTTAAACACGATGAATTTTAAATCTATAATATTTTATAATCAGGTTAGATTAGTTATAGTAAATATTTGAATAATTCATTATAGGTATCAAATAATATAATAAGTTGTTTGGATTGAAAAGTTCTATAAATAAACAAAAAAACGCCTTATTACAACATTCCAATCAATTTAAAAACAATTACGCCACTTTATAATCTTTAATTACAAATTTCACAATTATATCCTGTCACCAAACCCACAATTTAATTTTTACAACCTAACCTACATCCTACTTCCTAGTCATCCAACTAGAAACACACAAAGCAAAAAGCATTAACAAACTCTCGCCTAAACTCTCCTACAATGGACAATCCTCCTATAGTTCAATACTATCAGCAGTTTAATGACCATTCCACCGAGTGCATTATGAATTCATCTGGTTTCTAGTATCGTATTCGGCATTCGTATCATATCGATGTAGTGAATCAAGGGTGCAACGAACCCTCGCATGCACGCCTGAGGTTTGAAGTTAGCCGCACTTGCTGTTCCTTGTTCGCTTGTTCAATGTTCACGTTTCAGTTCGAAGCCAAGCTAATGAGTTGACAGGAAAGGGTGAATAGAATTGTAATCGCCTCGATCACGATTGGTGATTGGGGAAAAAAGAAAATACGGTGGAGAAAATGGGCTAATCGGAATAATGGTTGATAGTGGACTTCCTGTTTGAGTTGGTAATATGCTATGGAGGTTTTTTAAGTTATTGGTTTCCTGTGGATTTTAGCTTTTAGGGGGATGGATCGGAAGGAAGTTATGTTGTACTCGGTTGTACTTGTAACCAAAAGTTTCAAAGGTTTTTTTTTTATTTGTAAGCTCTAGAATTTTAATAAATAATAAGGTTATATAATAAATAATTGTTTAACATATTACCAAAACCAAAGTTACGTACCTATTTTTACATTCTAATGTAAATAGGTGTTATAAGTTATAATAACCGCGGTCAGTGATAGATAGTCCGCCTAGCATGCTAGCGGTCGCTACCGTCGCTAGTTCGATCCCAGCACAATCGACAATAATACCACTTGGTCCGAGTGAATGGATTCCACTATGATAACATCTGCCATTCTGTAATTGGGAGATAATCCTTTAGAATGGTTACCATAAAAATAAAAAAAAAAAATACAAACAATAACTAGGTACCTATTACCTAATATAACAATAGTACGTATGTCCGATGTAAAATTGCAATAATTTAAACATTCTTTGGAATCCATATAAAAAATTAATTACAAAGTGCATTGAAAAAAAATTCACTTCATATATCTTATATGGTTAAGATTAATTTTAGACATTTTGTATCATTCGCGAAAAATTTAAAAATGATTGTTAAAATGCTTTTACGTATTTTTAACTAACGCTTCCATGCGTTACTAGGACAAAAATGCGGACTTGCGTAGAAACGAACTTAGGAAAGCTGTCGATGTATATAAAGTATAAACACAGAGCACATAATCTTTTATTTATGGTATAAATGAATAAACAGGCTTATTGTAATATCACACGTTTTTAATTTAGAATTTATCCACCAGATGCAGATGGCTTAACGTAAATTAAAAATTTAAATTAATAATAATAATATCTTGCTATCTGCATAAAAATATAAAATTTCATTACAATAAAATTGTTAATAAACCCTACAATAGTAACAAATTTGAAAGGATAAACAGATAAACATAACCTGTTTAAGTACACTAGGAAAAAGATAAATTAATATTTAAGATTATAAATCAACGGATTAAACACAGTTAATGTCTCTTATCAACCTATCTTGTACCTAAAGAACATTAAAGCATACACATACACAGACTATGTTTGAATAATAATTAAACCTCTTTAATCTCAACAACCTGTTTGCAGAGCGAATGTACATTATTATGATTCGTAGAGACTCCATTTAACAAACATACAAATATTCATGGAGTCACACTTAATTTTCTTTGTTTTAGAAATTTCATGTCACAAAATCCATTTGTAATAATGTATGAAGCAAACATGCACAAATTCACTACGAACTGATAAAATCTCTGATTTATATCTTGAAAATTGAACGCGAAAACCTAGAAAAAATTATATTTATTGTGTAATTTTCCGAACAGTTTTCAAAGATATTTGATGATAGGGCGGGTCAATGTTTTCTGAACGATGCTTTGTAATGTGATATGATTATATAAAATTAATTACTTCGTTTTGTAGTATTTGAATAGAGTAATTGAATTATTAAAGACTATTGTTGAAAGAATGAAAATTAATAGCGAAAGAATGTTGATGTGTGAATAGGGATTATAATTTGGGAGTATGCGTTTTTATTTTTTTAAATAATTATAACTAATTATGTTCCATTCCATATTATGATATGAACCATATTTAATTCCAAAAATTCAATATAATAGAAAATTATCATACTTATATATATACTAAATTAATTTTGTATTTTTAAAAAAAGTCAGTCAAAAGATCTTTTGTTGCCTAGGCACTAAAGTTTAAAGAAACACAAGTAAAAGGACATTATACAGTTTTGGTTTTTTGATTAGGTACTGTTAATACAGTCAAATTAGATTTCTTAATGGAAAAAATTTTTGTACTGGGAACAATATATTTTCAAATTCTTTTGAACTCGAGTTTCGTGTAATCTATATTAAATTTTAATACGGGTAGGTACTTCAAAATACCATGCAAGTTTATTAAAAATGTTCAAAAAATTTAATGCTATTATCCGCTAGTCAATATTTTAAATCCTTGAAAAATAGCAGTTGATTAAATTTTTTTAAATTTTCTTTTCGACCTAACTAAAATTTAAAAAAGATTAAAATTTATATAATTTTTTAACAAATTTTATAGAGACTAGTATGCAGAAATCCCCGATGTCAATACCTTTTATCCAATAAGAAGTCACTGTAAATTAAACACCAACTTGTAAAATAAAAAACAAATTTTTTGTTAAACTTTTGTAAGAATATCCTTAAATTGTGACTAAACCCGTGCGTCAGATATTTTGATAATAATTTTACTCATAGAAAAGTATTCAGGAAATTGGATTCTGCAAACCGAAAATCAATATTTCTATTCATAAAAAAATTACAGCCGTTTTCGTATGATGTGGCAAAAACTACTACTTGTTTAAAATTTATCGTTATTTTCAAAATACTTTTTCACGATTTTCTTGAAAACTGTACCACTTTCATAAAAATTATTTATATAATTTTATAGAAAATTTTGTGATCTACAATTTGTTATTAACAGTTTTTTCGTTATATTAATCATTTACGAGATAAACATAAAAAACAATAGATGGCGGTAATTTTTTTCAAAATGGCGGACTATATTTCAGTATGTAAATGTTTACATAATTTTTTATGTTATACCAAACACCAAACTGAGGATGTGGTGCAAAATATAATTTGTCATTATTAAGTATACGTAAGTATCAAGTATGACAAATTGTAATAGTACTCTTTTCCTGTATCCGATTACCAACAATGCAATTTAATTTAGTTTTACAATATTTACTACTTCTTTCCAGTGGCGCACTTATGGGAATGGGATAGTTCTTTATAAGGGGGGTATACAGGGTGTCCTATGAAACTGGTTAAGCATGGGGATCTCGAGAACCATAAGAGATACGAAGTTGGTCAAATTAGACAAAAGTTGCCTCTTTAGGGCACCATTTTAGAAATATTTTTGTTTTCCCACAAAAATGCATAGGCAGAAATAACACAATAATATATTTTTTTAACTGTTTCTATTAAGGGAGACCACGAATATTGATCAAATTATTAGGTATTAAATTATACTAACTAAACTACGAAGAATGGCTCAAACCGCACTTAAAAATCTTTTTTAGTTTCCGAGATATGAGCGTTCATAATTCAGGTCCAAAATCGAAAAAATCGTTAATTTTTTCACATTGGCGGATTATTCTGATTAAATTTCGAGGAATCCAATAAGGTATAATTATAATTATAATTATTTTATTAATATTCGTAGTCTGTCTTGATAAAAACAGTTAAAAAATATTATTGTGTAATTTCTGCTTTCATTTTGATTTCATTGCACTTGTGTTTTATATCGTTGAAAAGAGAGAAAAAATCTCTCTTAAGACGAGTCATAGCCATCTATGAGCTCCATATGAAAATTTGAATTTGGTTTGAATTTCTCGAAATCCGTAGGAAATAAAAAAAATTTGAGGACTGCTGTGAATTCCTCATTAAAAACTGTCTATAGAACGTGCAAATTAGAAACTTGTACTAATTCAAACAAACGAGTTATAGGTGAAAAACGAAATTGGCAAAATTTACATTTTTGCGTATATCTAGCCACCTATGCATTTTTGTGGGAAAACAAAAACATTTCTAAAATGGCCTCTTAAAGGGACAACTTTTGTCTAATTTAACCAACTTCGTATCATTTATAGATCTCGAGATCCCCATGCTTAACCAGTTTCATAGGACACCTGTATAACAAAAAAAATTAAAAACTATTATTACTTACATTCAGCTAGAAAATGTAGGTATAATTTGTGAATGGTGAATATCTCAATTTTAATCGAATTTTAAGCTATTTTGACCTTGACAAAAAAATCCTTCAAGTTCAATTCATAGTTGTTTTCTCTATAATAATTATGCGAGTACGTTAAACGATAAAAATTTATTTGTTATATAAAACTTTTATATTTTCATATTCTCCTCCAAGGCTAATATCTAGGGAAGCCACTGCTACTTTCCATAAAATGTAGGTACATTACATGGTACTATCGACTATCCTATTACGAAAAATTTTTACGTTTCATTTGACTGAGACTGAGAACCAATTTATCGTTGAATACTACGAGTACTATTAATCAAAAATGTGGGAACTAATTTCAAATTTTTACTTCCTTGTACGGAGTAAGGAAGTATTGTAATCGCGAAAAATTTCGGTTCTCAGATTTTGACGGAAATATCCGTTTTGACCTTTTCTGAATCCATTATGACTAGTTTCGTCGTGACGTCTGTACGTACGTGCGTACGTGCGTACGTGCGTACGTGCGTACGGACGTATGTGTGTCGCATAACTCAAATACGGTTAGACGTAGAAAGCTGAAATTTTGTATTTAGGAATGTTATAGCATCTAGTTGTGCACCTCCTATTTTTGGTTTCAATCTTCAAACCGGAAGTAGTAAATTTAAAAAAAAATTTGATAAATAATTAATTTTAGGCAATTTTTTTTATTTTAAATGAAAGATTATGTGATTATTATCTACAATCGGTATTTTATAAATTTTTCTGTATCTTCTATCATTTAATAATAATTAAAGTATATACTTATAATTTAATATTTCGGTATCTTGTAGTCCATGATCGATTAACATTTGTTACTACGTAAAATTTAAATGATTATGACATGACAGTGACAGTAGCAGTGACAATAGTAAAATATCGTTTATATCTTCTTCTGCAGTTTAAATAAAATGACTAAAATATATTTGTGAGTATACTAGTATAATAAGTTAAAAGAATTTTTTATATTATTCTACATTTTAGTTATTAAGAAAAGTATGAACAAACAAGGCGTACAAGGAAGTCATGTGGTGTCCACGTCAGATTTTTACATCTGCATTTGACATTTCAATCATCTTTCATTTCTATTTGAAACAGTTGAAAGTCGGAATAGTTCGCACGAGATATTCATAAAATTTCAATCTATTTCAACACCTAGTAGCTAAGAAAATATCTTCTTTGAAAGCTGATATAAGGGCTGAAGTACAAAGAAAATGATTTGAGAAAGGGGAGTGAATAATGTTGAGACACGTGAGCTCCTAAATCGTTCGCTAACCTACGCGGTGATTGGCTGCAAACACATTCTTAGCGCAATGCTTCATTGTTTTTGCAAGAAGATGATGTTTAGAATGTGTATATCACGTGATTGTTTAACAAATTTAAAGCTGAAATTATAATACTGAACACAATCGAACTCTTTCGTTTCGTTGTTAAGAAAATAGATGATACACCTTTCATTGTTTTGGGTAAACAATGAATATATTATGTAAATTTTCTTACAGAAAATTCCATAAAGTTTTATAATATTATGTATAACGTAAGAAATTCACTCACCACGGTGATACTTCCAAAGTGTAGGTACCAACACACGTATCTAGTTAGAATTCTGAAAAAATCGCAATTTTTACATGCTTTATCTTATGATTAAAAGATTTATTAGAAAATGTAACTCGGCGTAAATCTAATTCCATTCTTCGTCTGTAATTAAATTTATGAAATTTAGCTTTATCTGTAAATCTTCGTAAGCATTTTAAATGTTTTCATGCGTTACCATAGGGCAAACGCGGTGTTGAGCTACGTGGAGTCGATATCTTTAAGAGGATATTATTCCTAACATGAATCCCGAATTTTCATTTTGATAAATTCAGTTTACCCCACCACCCTCCTACCAAAACGGTCAGAAATTTACGTCAGAGATAAACACAAGTTAAAACCCCGCCCTTTTGTGGCAATATCATGAGTTACGCCGTAAAATAGGCAAAATTTGTTCAAAAGTGATCATTTTCTGGAACAAAATACAGCCGCAAAAACAAACTTACAAGCTTGAAATTTTGTATACTTCTAAATAAAGGTTGTGTACAGTCCGCTATCTCAGTAATATATCAATATTTAGGTTTTTTATATACTTAATTTATTGTCAAAAATTGGTGTATTTTTAGGCAATTAAACATTTTGCCAACATTGAAAAATGAATAATTTGGAGTTAGCGGACTATTTTCATCTCTTATGCATATAATAGTAAAAAAAATAATACTATATGTTGTACCATGCAATCAGGATTTGTTCCAGAAAAATAGTCTTTTTTTCGAGTGGAATTATGTCCTCTTAAGGCGGTTGCGCAGTCAAATTATAGGTTTTGCTGAACGCTCTGTATTACTTTAATAAACAAAGATTTAAATTGTATATCTGAATAAATAAATTGAACACTTTTTCAATTTTGTATTCCAGAAAATTAAATTTAAAATGGATCAACACCAGCCGTTAAAATAGCGAAAAACAACATGCAGTTTTCCCCATAAAATTGGTTTAAAAAATAAGATTTTTTAAACAAATAATTGCCCTCTTTTTGCTCTAATGCCACTTTTATGAATTTTTATGTAGGATTGTATTAAAATACACATGAAATATTCACAAAATTGGACATGTTTAGCCATGCACTTAAAAAAATTGAAGAAAAAACTAAAAAAACTGGCATTAGAGCAAAGAGCAAGCATCCTTAAAAAAAAATATCTTATAGTTAATTCGAAAATTTCAATTCTTACTTCAATTTTAATGGGAAAACTAAACATACTTTTCACCATTTTATCGGCTAGACGCCAACCACCTTAAAGGTCCACATTAAGTAGTCTAATTCATAAAAATGTTCAAAATGACGACCAACGATTGGCTTCTATTTTTATTATAAAAATATTGTAATTATATTGAGTTATTGAGTTTGATATCAATTTATTTAAAGCTGATGTAAACAATAAATTAAATTGGCAGGTAATAATTATTGGCAATTTATTTTTATTAACAACCATATCAAGTTTGATATCAAACTTAATACAATCAAAGCAAAAGGAGTTATTGCAGTACATTCACAGTAAAAATTATATTATACACATTATTTTGTAAATAAAAAAGAATTGATTCAAATAAGTAAACACCCGGCCTTATATTTTTACCGGAAAATTTTTAATTATGGAAGCCACCGATTATCGAAAAAATGGTAAAATTTATGTGCCCTATCAAGGTCAATAAATCCAGAACATAATTAAAGTGTGCTTGTAAAAAAACACCACAAGAAAATTTAACAATCACGAATTTTTACATTACATAAGATATTGTTTTTAAGGAAATTTTTCAAAACGATTGATTTAGGCACGTGATGCCCATGATTTATGCCTAGTATTGATATAAAATGTCAATCAAAATTACATATTTAAATACTTATAGATAATTTTTTTCTTACTTTCATTTTTCTTTTTTAGCAATTTTCACAGCCAGCTGTAATCGAGCAAGCAGCCTACATTTTGATCGCTGCTGGAGCCTCAATGTTCATCGTCAGTTTCCTGGGTTATTGTGGCGCACTTCGAGAGTCCCAGTGTTTACTAACCGCGGTAAGTTATTTCCAATACATCCGCCATCCGGAATACCATACAAAACCAATATAACATGCAGTAAAGATAAGCAAATAAACAAGAGAAATTAGTACGAGTAAACAAACAGTTGTTAATGAACTGTAATAAAAATAGCAAATGTAGGATTTTACCTTTGAATAATAGATAATTACAGTGTTTTAGTTTTTATTGCTAATAGTAAGTATTATGGAAAATGAAACTACTGGAATTCAGCCACTCAGTTTATTCAAATCAACCTCTACATGCGGCTTCATCAGGAGGTTAAATTTAAAAATCTGCTGTGGCCAGCACAGTACTTCCCCGACTATAACTTTTAATAACTTACTTTCGTAACGCCTTTAATTTTATGTTTCATACTCTGAATTATTAACAATAATTTATTTTCTAAATAGTATCATGTACAGAAAAAAATTTTGAATACGATTTGTAGATGACAAAAATATAATCCATCATTTGAAATAGAAAATATTGTGATAAATTAATTATTTATCGAAATATTTACGCAAAGTACTACGTCCGGTTTGGGGGTTGCTACAAAAATAACTGGATTCTTAAGATTTGTATTAAAATTTGGTTGTTAAATGTTTGATATTATTTGAGTTATCGTCCACAAAATATTGTAACACACACACACACAACCGCGCACAGACTTCATCTCGAAAATACTTTATTCGTATTATGGTTTGTAAAACGTACTTATTCACTAAAAACACACTCGAAAAACTCCTCACTAAACTTCCCCTTATATAAAATATAATGCGGGAGGTAAAAAGAACTGACCACAGTTTAAATGTTGTTATTAATTCTCCGACTAAATTTTTTCTTCAGAGAACTTTTGATAATACACTTGAAGAAATTTGAATAATTGTTTGAGAAAAAATTGAATATCGCATAAATGTCATTTTTTACATTTTTACTAAACTTATCTCCCCTACATAGAGCTTTAAATTGACACCAAACTCGGTATAAATTGAATGATGTATAATATAAAAATTGACGATCGGTTAAATGTTATTTTTATTTTTGTACTAGAATTATTTTCCCGAAAGCTTTAATTTGATATCACACACGATAGTATTTTAATAAAAATAAAATAAGTTATGTTTATAAAGTTGGTACCACTGGTCGAATAAAAAAAATTGAATAATTGTTTGAGAAACAATTGAAAATCACATAAATGTCATTTTTACTAAACTTATCTCCCCGAGCGCTTTAAATTGACACCAAACTCGGTATAATTTGAATAATTTATTAAAAAAAAACAATTGATGATCGGTTAAATGTTATTTTTATTTTTCTACTAGAATTATTTTCCCGATAGCTTTAATTTGATACCACACACGATAGTATTTTGATAAAAATTAAAAAAGTTATGTTTATAAAGTTGGTAGGTACCACTGGTTAAATAAAAAAAATTGAATAATTTTTTGAGAAACAATTGAAAATCACATAAATATCATTTTTTACATTTTTACTAAACTTATCTCCCCGAGCGCTTTAAATTGACACCAAACTCGGTATAATTTGAATAATTTATTTTTTTTAAAAATTGACGATCGTTTATATGTTATTTTTGTTTTTCTACTAGAATTCTTTTCTCAAGAGCTTTAATTTGATACCACACACGATAGTATTTTGATAAAATTAAAAAAAGGTATGTTTATAAAGTTGGTACCACTGGTTGAATAAAGCTCATTAACGAACTTGAAGTCAGAATTTGGGTCAAGATCTTAAATATAAAATTTCAGTCCAAAATTCCAACGCGTTTTTAAGTTATGCAACATCCAGACCGACAGACCGACAGACCGACTTTTTTTAAAATTATGTTTTTTGGGTTCAGTAGGGTCTAAAACGTGAAGATTCACCAAAATCTCGAACTGTCAAAAAATCACGATTACAATACTTCCCTCTATTACATAGATCGGGGAAGTAAAAACTATGGTACACATTAAAAGCATTACAATAACTGAAAACAGTACCTACACAACATGGATCTCTTCGTCAAAAATAATAAATAAATAAAAAACAAATAAGTCAAATAAAAATTAAGTTTTTTTTTTCGTTGTGATTGCAAGATATTTTTACTTGACTTATTTGATTTTTATCAACTATTTATTTATTTATTTTTTAAATTATTTTTGACGAAGAGATCCATGTTGTGTACTGTTTTCAGTTATTGTAATGCTTTTAATGTGTACCTACCATAGTTTTTAAATTTTAATCACCTCCTGATGAAGACGCATGTGGCGTAGAAACCGGTAGAGGTTGATTTGAATAAACTGTGTAGCTGAATTTCAGTAGTTTCATTTTCCATTAGAATTTCCAGCCAAGAAATCATAAGTATATCAAGTAAGTATTATGTTTTTGTTGAATGATTTTACTGTCCAAAAGACAGTACTTAATTATTTATAAATTATATTTTTATGGGATCATTTATTGTATTTTCAATTACTACGCTTGAGGCTTTGACAAAAAAAAATTAAAAATGTAACAAAATCCATACATACATTCATAAAGTTTTAATTTTTATTATTATTAAATACAGGGTGTTTCATAACTTCGAGTACATACGCTAAAGGTAGGTAAGTATATTTTGTTTGATATGCTGATTATAAATCAAAAATAATTTTTTTAAATTCGAAAAATTAAGGGTAGTTTACCTGCATAATTTTTTTGTAGAACTGCACTGGATTCGTTTTCCTATTAAACGCACACAATAGAAATAGCTAATCAACATCTTAAATTACATAATACTAGTAAAATAAACAAACAAAATTTAATTACTTTTAATGAAACAGTAATTACTCCACCCAGTGGAAGTGGCAACGAAAAATTTTGAGTGCAAAACATGGAAATTAATTTTGAGATTTAAAATAAAATTCTCTTTGATTCGTAATCAGTATACCAAACAACATACGTATGTATCAGAAGCTGAAGTTATGAAACATCCTGTATGTACCTACTCATAAGTATTTGTGGCGAGTTAACTTGTTTTATTTATTATTATCAACGCAAAAATTTTAATCTATGTGTCGAAAATTTTAAAAAAATTAACTAAACTCTTAGCTAATAATATTTGTATCATTTTAATAACTTCTTTGCAAAATCTTCTTTTATATACCTACTAGACTTTACCTGAAAAAGTATAAAAGTAATTGAAATTTTAATCTGTTTTTTCACAGCAAGTTTCGCTCTCGTTTTACTAGCGAAGAGGCGAAGTAGCAAAGTAGGTACTTACTATGTTAAATTGTTCAATCAAGTGTAACGTTTAGTTAATGTAAAGCATCCGAATGGGCTGATGAGCTGTTGCTGATGCTGATGGGGGACGATATTCGTCCGCTTCGGCAGGAATTTAATTGTGGCAACGATTAGCAGAGAACAGGGACACACATCATGAGAACCACCCACTGCCTGCCATTTTATTTACCTTCACTTTCATATGAATTCATACACGATTTATTATGTTGTTTTACTTGTAATAGTATCTACCTATACAAAAAATGAACACGTAAAAACAAAGTTTTTGACTATAAATCCTTTATATATGAGACTCGATCGATATTTATTTATATTTTTGTTTTCATTGTAACTCTTTCTTAGATAGTGTGTTTCAAGAAAGAGTTAAAAAGAGTAGGGTATGGCGGGAGGTCTTGTGCTGGCCAAATCAGATTTTTTCTTGTGCCAAAGTAAATGTTGTCACAACGAGCCTGTACCAAATTTCAGAGTTAAAAAGCGTAGGGTATGGCGGGAGGTCTTGTGGTGGCCACATCAGATTTTTTCTTGTGCCAAAGTAAATGTTTGGTCACAACGAATCTATGTACCAAATTTCAGATTGATTGGATATGGGAAAATGAGTATGGCGGGAAGTCTTGTGCTGACCACATTAGATTTTTTCTTGTGCCAAAGTAAATGTTTGGTCACAAAGAATCTATGTACCTAATTTCAGATTGATTGGATATAGGGAAATGGGTTTGGGGTATAGCGGGAGGTCTTGTGCTGGCCACATCAGATTTTTTCTTGTGCCAAAGTGCATTGTTAGGTGACAATAGTATATTTTGTTATTAGGATTAAAAGTGATACTTTGTTTGATGAGCAATTAATTTACATCTGCGAGGCGAAGCGTAGCGAAGCCGAGCGGATGCAAAAATTGCGAATCAAACAAAGACACTTTTAATCCAAATAACACATACTATTTTTTCTTCAACCAAGAAAATTACTTTTTAAATTATTGAAATATTTTGTTGAAATATGATTGAAACTAAGAAGGTAGCTTTGCTTTAACTTTTGTTTTGTTTACAAATTTTATTGTTCTGTCAAACTAAAATAAATCAAGAGTTTTTCTGGAATTATGCTCCTGATAATACATACCTGATGATTAAAGTAAGTGTTTAAATATGAGGAATGAGAATATAACTATCTAAATATTATTAATTTTTATAGATTGTTGTAATACTGGAAATTTCGGGTGAATGCCGTTGCGATGAATTGGTACGTTTAAAGATTGATGTTATTGAAGACGTCAAATCAGCTTTACTGGTAAACATACATGGTAGACAGCTAAAAAAATATTACGGTTCGATGAACCTAGCACTAGTAAAAGTATAATATCCTCCATCCGTGATGATAATACCAGTAGAAAAAAGGAAGAAGTACGTGATAATCAAGCTCAAGAAATATTACGCTCCCAAGATTCTAGTAGAAATACAGAATCTACTTTTAAGCTTAGGATTAAAAGTACTTTTAAGCCTAGGATTAAAAGTGTTACCTAGCAACAGTTACATTTTTTTATTAATAACAAAAACGTCAACTTTTAATACTAAAAACAGTATTAAAAGAACCAACTTTTAAGACGGTTGAAGAAAAAAGTCTATTTCCAAAATTTCAGCTCGATAGGATCCCGGGAAGTGGGTCATTTTTGACTTTTGTTTTTTTGCCGTACGTATGTCGGTGAAGTTAATATAATAGTCTAGTCAACGAAGCTCAAAATTGGGGTGAAGAAAAACATTAAATCCAAAAGCTTTTTCTTTGTGCCAAAATGTCTATTAGACCTTCCTGTTAAACATACTAAAAGTCCCCTAGAGTGGGGGTCCGGGAACCCGCCGCCATCTTGGATTTTAGGTCACATTTTTCGGTTTTTTCGAAATAACTCAAAAACTATCAACTTTTTTGAAACATGAAGCTAGTTAAATTCTCTACAAAATGGTTATATTCACCTTTTTTCTCTCTTACCGTTTTCGAGAAAATGGCATCCGAAGCAGGTGGTTTCTGTAAGTTATGAAACTTAGGCAAACCACTCATCCAAACAGTTCCTATGAAGAATTAATTATTATTTATTTATTATAATATCATTAATTAATTATTCTACTTATGAGCAGTTAAGCTAGATTTAGACCTACCCAATTATAAGGATAAGTGGCTAATTTAACCAACCAGCTCTCAATGTTCGCAATTATAACTGAAATTGGTATTTTGCGGAAGCGCTGATTGGTCAATTAGGCACTTATACTTATAAGTGGGTCGGTCTGAATGCAGCTTTAGTCTATAGTCAAAGAACGGTTTGTAGACGGACTTTTTCATCCTAAAGATTTTATTTATGGGATGTGTTTGGAGGTCTTCGGTGATGATTATACCAAAAGTCGTCACTACACTATTACATTCTGCAACTGATTCTTAATTTTAAACAGCAGCAGGTACACTCCAGTAAAGTTAAACAAAAAAATCTGATGTGGCCAGTACATGACCTCACATCATACTCTAGGTACTATTTTCTTCTTTTCTTTTCTTCTTCTTTTTTATTTAATCTTAAGTATTTTAGTTTTTTTTTATTTATTTGAAACGGACGGCATAGAATAGGTAATAATAATAATTTGACTTCAAAACTACCTTTTATCTTTGTGACCATTCGACCATTGTCATATATATCCCGTAGACAAGCTAGTTACGCTAATGAAAATGTACTGCATCATTTATTGTCAGTATAAATACATAATAATTATAATATTCTCGATGTTTTATTCATATTTAACTAATTAAGTCTTATTTGAGATTAAATTTGTCAAGCATGTTTATACATAGTAAACTGTTGGGTAATCAAATATTCAGTTATTCAGTACCTACCTCAAGTATAAATTTGCTTAATTTAGTAAACCATATTAAATTATGTTAAAACAATCAAGTTAATTATTGTTTGATTTTACTCGTACTAATGTAAATAAATCTATAGCTAGAATGGATGCATACAAGTGACACAAAGAAAAATAAATGCAAAATAAGTTAATGTGCTCTATGTTTTATTTTTTGTTTCAGTACGGTGTTTGTTTAGTAGTCATACTAATATTGGAAATCGTAGCGGGTGGCTTAGCAGCTGCGTACAGAAACACGGTATGTACGAAAGTATAAAATAAGTATTCTATTTTTATTTTTGCTTGCAATTTTTTCCTTTCAAGAAAGAAACATATTTTTTATTTTACTGAACAATTTTATTAGGAACTGACGTTTTTAAAGAACATATACTTTTTATTAATGAATGAGTGTGGGTGGCGCTAAGTACCTATTTTAATTGTTATTTATTAATTAGTTATTCCAAATGAATTTATCGAAAATTTAAAAGAATAATAATTAACTTCTCGCATTTTATTATAAGTATTATTTAGATGATTTAATTTTATATTAATTATTACTTACCCGAGATTTAATGATAAAATTAATAATTATTGTTAATCAATGTAACAAATGAAATTAAGTTGAAATTTTGATATTGAAAGTGACTGAATACTATGAGAAATAAATTTAAATTTTTCGTATAGGTACCTAATTTTAAAAAATTTACACAAAAAATTATGTTCTACAGTTTATTTGGCAAAGTACTACTCATGGACGACTAAAAGGTTTAAGGTTAACATTTTTTAAATATTATTTTAAAATTAGCTAATATTTGATTTCGTTTTTTTATTAGTTAGTATTGTTAATAAATATTGTGTTTGTCCAGGCTCAAGAAGAAACACGTACATTCCTGAAATCAACCATCTCTAAATATTACGCTGCTGATAAAACCGACGCAGTAACTCTGATGTGGAACCACCTCATGGCTCAGATGTCTTGTTGTGGCGTGGACGATTATCGGGACTTCAAAGATAGCCCCAGGTGGGCCAGTGGCAACAAAACCGTTCCCGACGCTTGTTGTGTACTAACCGGAGATGTAACTCTCTTCCAAGTGAAAGATAGTGATTGTCCGTATCATCCCACAGAAACTAATTCTTATTTGCAAAAGGTAAAGTATATTATTTTCTATTTTATTTTTATATTCAGTTGAAATATAAACAAAACGAACCCGTTTTTCACTATAAATCCTTTATATATGAGACTCGATCGATATTTATTTAAATTTTTGTTTTTGAACCAGATCGGTGCAGTACATTTCGAGATAGCTAGCTGCCATTTTGTTTCAAGATGGCGGACTAACATTTTAATATACCTATGTCTCAAGATAGATTCTTGGCTATTACTGTACCAAATTTGAACGCAATAGTTACAGTACATTTTGAGATATCTGTCCGCCATTTTGTTTCAAGATGGTGGACTGACATTTTAATATATCTATATCATAAGTTAGATCCTTGGCTATTACTGTACCAAATTTGACCGCAATCGGTGCAGTACATTTTGAGATAGCTAGCCACCATTTTGTTTCAAGATGGCGGAGAATCTGAAATTTTGCCAAAGTGCATTGTTAGGTGACAAAAGTCTATTTGCAAAATTTCAGCTCCATAGGATCTCGGGAAGTGGGTCATTTTTTACTTTTGTTTTTTTGACGTAGACAAGACGGTGAAGTTAATATAAAGGATTTATAAATAGTTATTTACTTTACAAGTGGGCAAAGTAAGGAATTAACTCACGAGGCCGAAGGCTGAGTGAGATAATTTTCTCGAGTGGGTCATTCCTTTTTGCCCACGTGTTAAGTATGACGTTTTATCCAACACCTCTTAATAACTGCTTAAATATTTTAAAAATATTAAGTTTCAACCTAAAACATCGTTTCTATGGTGACTTCCAACAAGCAAAGTAACAATTTACCCACAAGTGGGTATAATTTTTATCAAAGCCAGTTGTGGGTAATTTTTTACTTTGCTTGTTTAAAATCATCATAGTTATGATGCTTTTATTAAGAGGTATTGGATAATAGATATTTATGTAACAAGTGCATAATCTAGGACTTTATTGAAGAGCCGTTGTTCATGGCAGAGTGAGCGCAGCGAACGAGGCTAATAAAGAAGGTGAGTCTATAAAGTCCGATTATGCACGAGTTACATACAATATTTTATGTACGACTTCATTATAATCAATTTTTATATTGCCTAGAATGACATTTGTATTTGACATAATCTCGTTGACAAAAAAATTTAATATTAGTACATTTTTTCTATTATTATGGTTACAAAGTTATTTATTTATTATTTGTTTGAGAAAAATATTGAAGCCCACAAACTGACACTTCTCCTGATTATGTCAAATAAAGGAAAATACCGAAAATACAATATTGTAAGTACTTCAATACTGATATCCCGTCGTATAAGATATCCAGATGGGCCAAGTATTTGATATTGTTTGCTACAATATTAATATAAGCGAAGGAATAGATAACCAAATTTCCTAGTTTTATCCCTAAACAATTAAATAAGGTTTGTACTTAGTTATTTTATTTTACATGAAAGTTATTAATATTATTAATATTATTTTGTAGGTAATTTAATGTCAGTGTGTCAGAAGCCTGTAAAATATATTCCTTATTATAATTTATAAAATTTTCATTTAATTGAATTCTTGTTCATAAATAAATTTTAAAAATATTAATTTTAATTGTTATTTTACGTTATCATTATGCACTAGTGCACAAACTGGTAGTTTATGCACGCTAAACAACGCCATAAACAATTGATTATAATGAAGTCGTACATAAACTAATTTATTACCATTATTTAATCGACAAATTCATTGTTGCGTCAAAAATCTAAGTTTTTATTACTTATGTTTACCAAAAGATTAGTAGATATTTCAAGAGTATCATCTTGAGGTATGCTAGAAACAATATTTAAATATGAGTTCTACTTAAATTTCATAAAGAAAAACGCCATACCATCCAAATATTGGAACGCCCAAATTATGATTTTTTAATGATGTGAAACATTAAAATATAAAATCGACAAATTTACTTAATATAGGGATACGAGGTAAAGTCTAATACAAGCCAACCTGTAAGAAAGGAATGCGATTTAAAATAAAAGTATTTGTAACTATTTATTGTAATTGAATTATATTTTCATTTTTCAAAATCTGTACCTATAACAGAATACTTTAGTACTAATATTTCTCATATAATGACGATATCTCTGTAACGATTTTAGAAAAATTTAGTATTAAATAGTTATTTGTGTATTAAGAGCGTAAAGTGACCGAAGGCGAGATCTACAATAGTGCAAGAGGAACAAATACACTTTACGCTCGTAATACACACGTAGTTTTATCTACGACTGAAATTATTTGTTCGGTATAAAAGTAATTGTATTCAGTTCTAGTCCGGGAGCAGGCGTCAAATTTTCATGGGTGATTGCAGCAAAACTTTTCTTATATGTAGGTGGTATATTTTGTTGGTTTAACCACTTAAACATGTATTAGCTGGCACGACCGTGTGGCCTGCAGATTTAAGGGGCTGCGAAACTTGCAAATTTTCAAGTGAAACCAGCAAAGCTAAAATTTTGTATAATGATAATTTACCAATTATATTTAACAAAAAAATTTGTTAGCTGGACAGGACAAGTGGATATCCTTGTTAGCTGCCCAGGATAACAGTGACAATGACAATGTCAAAATAGTGACAAATCGTTTTCATTTTATGTAAACTGTAGAAGAAGATATAAACGATGTGTTACTATTTTGACACTTTCACTGTCACTGTCACTATTCACCTGGGCAGTCAACAAGGATATCCACCTACCCTGTACAGCAAACATATTTTTTACTTCCTTGTACAGAGTAAAAAGGAAGTATTGTAATCGCGAAAAATTTCGGTTTTCAGATTTTGATGGAAATATCCATTTTGACCTTTTCTGAATCCATTATGACTAGTTTCGTTGTGACGTCTGGGGGTCAATTCTCGAATTCATGCGAACGACATTCGTATACGGATTTCTATCGGTTTCCATAGTTTCCGTATAACTTTTAATTTATCATATTCTTGAACGGTCGCATGCTGTTCGTATACGAATCTATTCGTGTGATATTGTTCGAGTGGTGATAGTCACTCGAATCGCATATTCGTATGCGACTAATACATGTTTTGGTATGAAAATTATTATTATTTCGCAGAAAATCAATACAACTCGATAATCAATTTGTTGTTGAATGATAATGAGTAAAATTTTTGCATATTAAGACAAAATAAAATAGATAAATTAATTTTAACTGAACTTTAACGTAATCATATAATAATTATAAAAAATTGTATGTTGTGATTTTAAGAGATATATTAGTTTTCAGCATTATTAAATACATAATTTACGATGATGTATTTTTAATTTTATACCATTATATACATTGAATTTTTAATTCTAATAAAACCAGGAACTCGCCCCGCACAAAATAACGGTTCAGGTTCGGTTCGCGGTTCACTGTGCTTTATAAAGGTTCGGTTTTGTTCCGGTTTTCATATTTCTTCTTGGATTGAACCGGTTATCTGTTTTCAAAAAAGTGCTTCATGTTCCTGTTTTGGTTCGGTTCGATTCCCTGAATAAAACTGAATTTAAATAAATGTCATTAATCACAATTTAAATTGTCTATTATTTTAATACATAATTTATTAATAAAAATAATACAGTGATTGAACCATTTGATATTTGTCTTATATCTTGTAATCCATGACAGGGGGTCAATTCTCGAATTCATGCGAACGACATTCGTATACGGATTTCCATCGGTTTCCATAGTTTCCGTATAACTTTTAATTTATCATATTCTTGAACGTTCGTATGCTGTTCGTATACGAATCTATTCGTGTGATATTGTCCGAGTGGTGTTAGTCACTCGAATCGCATATTCGTATGCGACTAATACATGTTTTGGTATGAAAATTATTATTATTTCGCAGAAAATCAATACAACTCGATAATCAATTTGTTGTTGAATGATAATGAGTAAAATTTTTGCATATTAAGACAAAATAAAATAGATAAATTAATTTTAACTGAACTTTAACGTAATCATATAATAATTATAAAAAATTGTATGTTGTGATTTTAAGAGATATATTAGTTTTCAGCATTATTAAATACATAATTTACGATGATGTATTTTTAATTTTATACCATTATATACATTGAATTTTTAATTCTAATAAAACCAGGAACTCGCCCCGCACAAAATAACGGTTCAGGTTCGGTTCGCGGTTCACTGTGCTTTATAAAGGTTCGGTTTTGTTCCGGTTTTCATATTTCTTCTTGGATTGAACCGGTTACCTGTTTTCAAAAAAGTGATTCTAATTCCTCTTTCGGTTCGGTTCGCTCCCCTGAATAAAATTGAATTTAAATAAATGTCATTAATCACAATTTAAATTGTCTATTATTTTAATACATAATTTATTAATAAAAATAATACAGTGATTGAACCATTTGATATTTGTCTTATATCTTGTAATCCATGACTGAAGTGAAAAGCGAACTGAGAAGCATTTGTTATTTACGTCAAATTTAAGGAGGTACACTCGACATTTGAAATAATGAGAGAGTTTAATGAAACTTTGCAAAATTAATCAAAACATTGTAAAAATGTTACCTGAATTTTTTCATAATTTTTCACCACGTAGTTTATCCAAAAATAAATATTAAAAAACTACATTTTACATGGCCTCTTATGGGACTACTTTTAAATCGTAAAAAGCATTTAAGGAAATGAGAGAAAATTCCAATTGCTTTTTTAAAACGTACATTATTATCTCATAGACCGGATAAAAGTAATACAAGCATCATTTACCACGTAATTAACAAGATGCGGCAACGTTGAAAAGCGTGAAATTTGAATTTAACCAGAAAAAAAAACATTATCTATCTATAATCACAAGTTTTTCACAAGAATGAAAGGTAATATGCACAAATGATAAATAATAATCCATACCCAATTTAAATGAAATTTCAAGTGCAGAATTCTCTTCAGCTTACATTTGTACTATCTGTCAGATTGACATAAGACCGTGAAAAATGACATGTACAGCACAGCGTTGCCGTAGTTTACACTGGTATTTAGCCGAATGAAATCTTATAAAATAAACAATTTTTACATAACAAAAATATATACTATTCTTAATTAAGTTATTTAAATCTCATTTTATTAGCAAAAATTCAAATAGACTGCGTTTACATACAATAAAAAAAAATATTTTTATTTTTTATAAGTTGAAAACCTGATATGAAATACATTGCGAGTATAGGAGATGCCCCTAACCTCCCACCACTCGAGTGTACCTCCTTAAATTATTTTGACAGTGACACTTTAACATCAATTATTACATAAAAATTTGTATTTGTGTGAATTGTAAGAAGGTAATAGTATATTATTTAACGAGCAAATAATGTAGGCTATAATTCAAGAGGATGAAAGTTTATTCACGAGCCGAAGGCGAGTTAATAAATCATCCGAGTGAATTATAGCCATTATTATTTAGTCAAATACGACGTTTTATCTACGACTTTTTAAATAAAGCAACATTTCTTATTTACAAATTTGTATTTATATTAACCTAACCTCAAAAAATTGACAATTCATCCGAGTAATTTTGACAGTTCGGAAGAATAAAGTACTCATTATTTAACAGTGTGAAATAATGAATTCATTATTTCATAATGTGTCCTTATGGAGGGGTTTATTATACTATTTTCACGTATATAATGAATACATTATTCTATTGTTGTAGATAATAGTTATTTATTGTATAAGTGTTTTAGATGGCGTTTTATCCACGAAAAAATGTTTAAATGCGAGAACGAAGTTCGAGCGTTTAATTTTTTGAGTGGATAATGCGCAACTAAAACACGAATACAATATAACGTTTTATCCACAATAAAAACTTTTATTCAAAATTAATTCGTTTTACAAAATGTCATTTTATAATTTATCAAATTCTAGATCAAGATTGTAAGAAATAAATGCATTGCTGTGATGCTTTGGTATTTGTTGCTATGAACAGTGGAATAAAGTTACTTTATTCCACTAGTAGATAATAAGTCACATTATATAGTTGCAATGAGCACAAATAAATGCTAATAATTATGAGATGATTGCGGATAAAAAACTTTTATATTATTTCTTCAAGGAAAGACATTTACTGGTCACAATTATTCTTACATTTAAAGAGATATGAGTGTTTAACCAAAATTATTTATTTGGCATCACTGTAAAGAACGTTCGCACAAGATTATTCGTATGACTCCTTTTCGTATACCTCTCAAGAATACGTGCAACTGTTCGTATACGAAAATTTTCATACGAACGCAATCATATTCATATACGAATGTCATTCGTATGAATTCGAGGATTGATCCCCTGTACGTACGGACGGACGGACGTATGTATGTCGCATAACTCAAATACGGTTAGACGTAGAAAGTTGAAATTTTGTATTTAGGACTATAGCATATAGTTGTGCACCTCCTATGTTTGGTTTCAATCTACAAACCGGAAGTAGTACTTTTTTCAAATATTTCGATAAATATTTAATTTCAGACAATTTTTTTTATTTTAAATGAAAGATTATGTGATTATTACCTACAATCGGTATTTTATAAATATTTTTGTATCTGGTATCATCTAAGAATAATTAAAGTATATATTTATAATTTAGTATTTCGGTATCTTGTAGTCCATGATCGATTAATATTTGTTACTACGTAGAATTTAAATGATTATGACATGACAGTGACAATAGTAAAATATGCTTTATATCTTCTTCTGCAGTTTAAATAAAATGACTAAAATATATTTGTGAGTATAGTAGCAGTAGTAGTAGTACCTATATATTAATATACCGGGTGTAAACAATTTTTCTGACCTATAGGAAATACAATGTTAAAATTTTAATTTTGCTCTAAGTTTTTACCTATTGCTTTTAGAACCAAACTGTAAATACAAAAGATGTTCAAAATCCAACGAACCCTTATTTATTGATATAAAAGGTTCCTGTCACGAGATAAACGTAAATTAAATTTGATAAATTTGAGCTGTTTACAGAGTGCCATGAAAAATAAAATGAATTAGTCAGATCAAAAAAAATAAACACTTCAATTAATTACGATAAAATGTACCTTAGGAAGAAAAGGAAAATAAAATAATTATTAATTTATTTTTTTTATTCAATTTTGACATTTTAAACTGTTATTATTAACTCCATAGCAACAACTTTAAATAAATGTTTATTCACAAGTGAATTAAATTTTTTTCAATCACTCAACACATTTTTAAATCACTCTGACGTTTTAAACTGTTATTATTACGTCAAAAATGCATAAAAACAATGACAACTTGCCACTAACGACTACCACTTTGATTAGTTTTTTTTGTTATGTCAAAATAAATTTATAATTCATATAGTATTTGAAATAATTTCGTCAAAATTGAAGAAAATATTGTATAAACCACGTGAGATACGAATGTTTATTCACTCGAAGAAATTATCCCACTCGCCCTTCGTGCTCGGGGGCTAAACTTTCTTCTCTTGAATAAACATTCATGTATCTCACTTGGTGTATTATTATTGGTGTATGATTATGATTAGCAGGCCCCGGTAACTTGCATACCCCTTCCACTAGTTTTATGACTGCTCAAGAGGTTACAGTTCGCCCTGTCGCCGCTAGGCGCTGTCATATCGCATAGGCCACATTTTATTAGCAATTTCACTTAAAATCTTCAATAACTTATAGAATATTGTATATATTATAATAAATTACAGAATATATATAGAAATTATACTTTACACGTTAATCAGCGATTCTCGCGGGTTTTTGATAGCCTGTGTTGGCTGCCATATTGAGTACTCCCTTTACCCCTCAGTACCACGAAACTGGACCAGTTCAGCAGTCACTTTTGCAAGCCAAGTTGGGTTACCTTCAGTCAGGGGGTCACGGCGGTATCGGTAAAATGTAAAACAGATAAAATTAGTTCATGCATACCACACCGCAGCGCTGTAGTAAGATTATTTTTGTGACAGATGTTTATAACCTTAAACTGACCCTGATAGTTGAGACAGTAAGTGAGTTGTTGAAATGGTGTAAACAAAACCAAAGAAATCTCAAACTATTGCACTGCATTCATTGAGATTTGAGATTGTGGTAAGGTCTAAGTACTAATATAATGTTCTGTACTAATTAAAATTATATTAGTTTCAGATGTAAGAATGTGAAATTTACAAATGATGTAGTATAATTTTAAAGTAGCTGCGTTTATGATGGAAGAAACAACAAACTATTGCACTGCATTCATTGAGATTTGAGACTGAGGTAAGTTCTACGTACTAATATAATGTTCTGTACTAATTAAAATTATATTAGTTTGAGGTGTAAGAATGTGAAGTTTACAAATTGATGTACCTAGTATAATTATATTAGTAATTAAGTACCTGCTGTTTATGATGGAAGAAACCACAAACGGACTAATTGGTGTAAATTCTCGCTCTAGTGGAAACTGTGAAGCTGATGGTGATCATGTACTGGATACATTGACCGATTTTTTAACAGTTAATTTGGTTAAGGAGGTACACTCGACATTTGAAATAATGAGAGAGTTTAATGAAACTTTGCAAAATTAATCAAAACATTGTAAAAATCTTACCTGAATTTTTTCATAATTTTTCACCACGTAGATTATCCAAAAATAAATATTTAAAAACTATATTTTACATGGCCTCTTATGGGACTACTTTTAAATCAACGTAAAAAGCATTTAAGGAAATGACAGAAAATTCCAATTCCTTTTTTAAAACGTACATTATTATCTCATAGACCGGATAAAAGTAATACAATCATCATTTACCACGTAATTAACAAGAATTCTTAATCGAAAGACTGACGTTTATGCCTACTGGAGAATATAGGCGAGAACATAATATACATGCGGCAACGTTTAAAAGCGTGAAATTTGAATTTAACCAGAAAAAAAAATAATCTATCTATAATCACAAGTTTTTCACAAGAATGAAAGGTAATATGCACAAATGATAAATAATAATCCATACCCAACGATTTAAATGAAATTTCAAGTGCAGAATTCTCTTCAGGTTACATTTTTACTATCTGTCAGATTGACATAAGACCGTGAAAAATGACATGTACAGCACAGCGTTGCCGTAGTTTACACTGGTATTTAGCCGAATGAAATCTTATAAAATAAACAAATTTTACATAACAAAAATGTATAATATTCTTAATTAAGTTATTTAAATCTCATTTTATTAGCAAAAATTCAAATAGACTGCGTTTACATACAATAAAAAACATTATTTTTATTTTTTATAAGTTGAAACCCTGATATGAAATACATTGCGAGTATAGGAGATGCCAGTAACCTCCCACCACTCGAGTGTACCTCCTTAATTCATTAGATTCAGAAACAGAAACAATACATACATCAATTTCAGAAAATATTCCGTTACCGCCAGATAATAAGACAATAACTGTTTCAGATATAAAAGCTTTAAATTATGTAGCAGGATATTTAATATCAGTAATTTTAACATGGGACTGCATTGAATGTAAAAATTCTTTAGTATCTGAAAATATAGAACCGGACCATCTTTTTATATATTTTAAAGAATATGCACCAAATAAACTGAAATATCCAACCAATTCCTTGGTTAAATTTTTGCTCCACACATGTGATATCACTACTGGTTTGTTAAATCGTTTTGGCCACAATTTACATATTAGACAACAAATAATTGATGTTGTCAAATTACATGCAGATTTTTCTTGGTTTTCATGCGATCATCATAAACAGGAGGTGCTGAATTGTTTGCTGTGAAACTTATTATATACAAACATTTAAAAACAATGAAATTTGATCAAAATAGGGCATTAAAAAGAAAAAACATTCAAAATAAACACTCAAATTCAAAGAAAAATGAGAAAATTAACACATACTTAATTATTTATGTACTAATCATATTTTTTATTTATACAATTATTCTGCCATATGCAATTTTGTTGCATTTAAATTTTTTCTTTTTTTATGATGTTAGCATAATGCTATTTTTTTATGTTCCTTTTATGTAATTATTATGTGCAAGAAATACCAAAGGTTACGAAATGTTATTTATTTCATTATTATTTATATAATATTTCAGATAACTATTTGCTTTACTTTTGTATAGTTTTGTTTACTTTTTCCCTATAATATTTTAAGACTGAATGTTATTTACTTTTGTTAGATTACTTTTAAGTTTTGTTTATAATTTGTTCACTTGTGATAATAGTATAATGCTACTTTTGTATTTTATTTACTATTATAATATGTTAAGACTGAATGTTATATACTTTTGTTATATTACTTTTAAGTTTTGTTTATACTTTCTTCACTTGTGATAATAGTATAATGCTACTTTTGTATTTCATTTGCTATGGATTTAATAAACATTAAAATGAAAAATATGCTTTTTAATTTGTAAATATTTCTTTTCAATATGAATCTAATAAGAACACTATTTGATCCTTAATAGTTCCAGCATACCACACTGCGGCGCTGTAAGCAACTTGTTTCCTAATATTTTGCCGCGCGCCGTGTCTCTATACTACCTTCTTCCTCTATGCCTTCAGTGTCTTGTACCGTGATGATTAGTGAATTCTTCTTATCACAGAACAAGAGATCACAGATCAAGAGATCCTGGCGCCATCTCTTGCTGCCCAAATGAACTAATTTCAAAAATTATACAATAAATTATTTATAATGTTTATATAAATTTATATAGAACAAAGAGTAAAACAGGTTTTTCTCTAATTTAATTTTTATATTTAATTTTAATAGTATACTACAATATTAAATGGTATTTGCTCAAAAAATATTTTTTATAATTTTCGTGACATAGGTATTAATAATGCGTATTCAATAATGTCATTTGGCGAAAGGGATACCATCACGAACCTTGTAATTCTGAACATTCCAGCGATTGAGATTTTTTTGACAGTTTTTTTTTTCGCTTCGCCCTCAAAAATTCGTTACTCTTGATTCCATGACGTGTTACTGAATTCGTAAACGTGAATAACCATTGCTAATAATACAGTAGATAATAATAATTAACACTTTTAACACAGAAAAATATTAAAATAGATGTAATGAATACCTTTAACGCCTTCAACTTTCAGTTTTCAATCATAAATGACATAAGTAATAATGACTGTTGTACAATTTTTTAAAAGGTACCTGTATTACTTTATCTGATCAGGCATATTAGTTTGCAACTTTATATTATGTCTAATCATATAAAATAGAAAAATTAAACAGTGCAACACAAACCATTAATTACATTATTTAATAATATTTACAGAAAATCTGCAATTGTCGTTCTTGCCGCTTCAAGAATTTCAGGCGGAGTACATTATAAGTTAAATTCTGACTTGATTGTACAGATTTTTGTTAAAATTATTGGAGAAATTTGCACCGACGCAACGATGACACTCACGTTGTTTTTGTTTTTCATCGCAACCTTAACAATAATTTTTCCAATGTATCACGATTCTACGTCATCTTATTTTTAAAATTATTCTTTTCTAATTTATTCAGACTGTTAGAAAATAAAATCGTATATGTTATTAGCAGCAAAAATGGCTTTATGTGCTTCGATTGGTTTAACTGTCCCACTACGTTCGACAGCCAAACTACCAGCCTCATCACATAAAGCTTCATTTTTGTTCCTAATAACATAATATACTATTACGCACGTTGTCATAGGAGATGTAAATAATAGATATTTATACACCAAGTGAGATACATGAATGTTTATTCAAGAGAAGAAAGTTTAGCACCCGAGCCCGAAGGGCGAGTGGGATAATTTCTTCGAGTGAATAAACATTCGTATCTCACGTGGTTTATACAATATTTTATTCAATTTTGACGAAATTATTTCAAATAATGAATTATAAATTTATTTTGACATGACAAAAAAACGAATCAAAGTAGTCGTCAAGTTGCAAGTTGTCATTGTTTTTATGCATTTTTGACGAAATAATGACATCAGAGTGATTTAAAAATGTATTAAGTGATTTAAAAAGTTTTATTTCACTTGTGAATAAACATTTATTTAAAGTTGTTGCTATGGAGTTAATAATAGCAGTTTAAAACGTCAAAATTGAATAAAATATATTATTATTCTTAAGGAGGTACACTCGAGTGGTGGGAGGTTACTATGGCATCTCCTATACTCGCAATGTATTTCATATCAGGGTTTCAACTTATAAAAAATAAAAATAATTTTTTTTTATTGTATGTAAACGCAGTCTATTTGAATTTTTGCTAATAAAAAGAGATTTAAATAACTTAATTAAGAATATTATATATTTTTGTTATGTAAAATTTGTTTATTTTATAAGATTTCATTCGGCTAAATACCAGTATAAACTACGGCAACGCTGTGCTGTACATGTCATTTTTCACGGTCTTATGTCAATCTGACAGATAGTAAAAATGTAAGTTGAAGAGAATTCTGCACTTGAACTTTCATTTAAATCGTTGGGTATGGATTATTATTTATCATTTGTGCATATAACCTTTCATTCTTGTGAAAAACTTGTGATTATAGATAGATGTTTTTTTTTCTGGTTAAATTCAAATTTCACGCTTTTCAACGTTGCCGCATCTATATTATGTTCTCGTCAATATTCTCCAGTAGGCATAAACGTCAGTCTTTCGATTAAGAATTCTTGTTAATTACGTGGTAAATGATGATTGTATTACTTTTATCCGGTCTATGAGACAATAATGTACGTTTTAAAAAAGCAATTGGAATTTTCTGTCATTTCCTTAAATGCTTTTTACGTTGATTTAAAAGTAGTCCCATAAGAGGCCATGTAAAATGTAGTTTTTTAATATTTATTTTTGGATAATCTACGTGGTGAAAAATTATGAAAAAATTCAGGTAACATTTTTACAATGTTTTGATTAATATTGCAAAGTTTCATTAAACTCTCTCATTATTTCAAATGTCGAGTGTACCTCCTTAATATAAAATTTAATTCAAAGATCGTTTTCCCAGAATCTGCCACTATTCATAAGCTACACTATTACAATTTATATTTACCGAAATTATTTCTATACCAATCTTCTACTACCTCATAGTATACCACTAACTCTCGGTATAATAATGATAATTGTTGTTTATAGGGTTGCTACAACGCCCTGATCAACTGGATAATGTCACACACAGACATCGTCATCGGGATCGGCATTGGATTGGGCCTAGTTCAATTACTCGGTATATTCCTTGCTTTCTGTTTATGTAAATCAATAGACGGTTACTTAAAGTGACCAAAAATGAAACAGAATCGTGTGAATCAGTGGATTGACAGGTGAATATTTTAGACCAAGTACCAAAAATCGATCAAATTTATTACCTAATCAGAAGAATCTGTATCAGTATTGTTTGTTAGTAAGATCTAACAGAACATGGTGATTAGTATTTAGATATTGATATTATACTATTTAATGTTTAGGATTTCACAACGATTATTGTTGAATATGTTTAGTGTTAAGAGTGTAATTGTATTTTATACTTGGGCTGTTTGTCGTTATATTTCTAATTAAGTTACAAGACTAAGTAAAATTATGATTTGTTATGATTGAAATAATATACCACTTTTAGATTAATTATGACAAAAACAGATCTTTTAGAATGCATAAAAATATATTTTCTCTATGTTTTATAATTTGATTAAAAATTATTTACACACAATATTAAATTTCAATTTCAGTGCCATCTAATATTTCTAAATATTTCATTTATAACTAATTAAGTCATTACTGAGTTCTGTAACATTTGGAAAATAAAAAATAAATTATTTTGTGTGACATATATGTAAAAACGAAATATAACAACACCAAAGTTGACAAAATTAATTTGACCTTATATTGTTTTGTACATAATGTATATCAATTATTATACCTAACATATTATTGATACTGTATATTTTGTGTTCTTGTTACATTCTTTATACTTTGAATATAATTATATCTATAACATTATTATGTTTAAAATAAATTTTCCATAAAACTTATAAATCTATAAATTTCATTACCTATGTACAAATTAAGTGAGATTACTGTTAAAAAATTTCTTATTTAGTAAGAATAATCCGTTACTTTTTAGAATTTTTTTATTTTTGTCTCGAAAAAATGCGAACATGCGTGATCGTACACAAAAAGTTACTCACGCGCCCTAGACCATATTAATTATTATAGCGCCTCTACCGACTGATTTATGAAATAACAAAAAGCGTGCCAGGATGCCAACTGTTTCTTATTTTTGTAAATAAGTTGGCAATGATCAACCCCTTCAGTGTTGAAAATTTTAATTTTTAAATTCTAAAACATTATTTGAAACACAATATTTGTAACTAAGTATATTGATTAAAATTATATGACACTACATCAACAGAAAAACACACTTTTAAGTTATCTGTCACTCAAGCTGTCGGGATCCCGCTAAAAAAAATTCAAATTTTCATAATTATTTTCACATAATAAACTAATGATCATTTATATTAAACCCGGGCAGAATTCGATACTTCGTTATTATATATAGCTTATATTAAAAAACGGCCATGTGATTCTGTCTGCATTAATTACTATTTTACTTTAAAAATTCACTTTTTCCCATAAGGTAACATTAGTTCCATTTCGGTAGTACTCCCTGCTTTGTGATTGGTGATTTCTGAGCATGCGTATTGAATAATTAATATGGTCTATTCACAGTGCTTAAAAGTCGGACATGTATAGGCGAAAAAAGTCAAAGTAGCTGACCTCTGGTGGCACAAAAATAAAGCTGTAAGTGAAGGGTATTCGTCTTACTGCCATAAGAGACTGTACATATTTATTTTAAATTTGGAGAAATATTTGGCCTTATTTCCGTTTTAGAAACGCACAAAGATATTCAATATTAAGGTAGTACGAGCGGTACACGTCACTTCCATGGATTTTATTAATATTTTTTTCAAAATTGTAGTAGGATGTCCCAAGAACACCAATTAAAATTTTATGAACTTTGTCTGCACCATTATGGAGAAAATTAATTTTTAAGTTTGCCGTCTTTTCCCAGAGTCAAATGGGATTCGGCCTCTTTTTGATCATAGCACGAAATCTTCTCCATTGATTTTCATAAAAAATGTTTCGTTGCATGTAATGAAAGATAGGGAACAAATCGACAAATATAGAATCAATCTTCTCTGCCCAGATTTTTTGTAAAAACGAAAAAATTACTCTTGAGCACTTGTTCTCGTATGACAACTTGACGTGGCAACAGAAGACTGAGCCAGAGCCAGACAGAGAGAGGAAAACTTGAAAGAAACAGAGAATTCGAAAAATGATCATGATGAAGAAGTGTGCATTAGCATTAGTAATGTAGTTCAAACATTGCATTTCTCATAAATTATAAATATTATTATATTATTTGCAATGCAACGGCGAGTGTGTGAGTGCGACGGAAACAGAGATAGAAAGAGATGAATGGGCGCGGCATTGCCAAGACAAAATTCATGTAGAGCTGTGAAGTATGCAGCAGGCAATGTCTATGTATGCGTCTAACTTCAGTGAATTTGCTTCCGCTCGTACTACCTTAATAAATATCTGTTTTCGGAATTACTTATGTGTTATTGCAAGTAAACAAAGTGAAGCAGCGGTACGGTGCATGTATGGTGATCGAAAACAACAATAAACAATATTGTTCTGTGCCTCAATGTTTCAATAATTATAGAACAGATGATAGAACCATACAGCGATTCGCTAATAATAAAATAATTAAAGGTAAATGGCGCATTACTCTCAGAATTGGTAAAAAATAACTTAGGGTATGATGGTTTGTTCTGTACGACGGCGTAGATGGGTTAGGGTAAATATTTTTTTATATTGAATTCCCGACTTTTAAACTCGGGATCCTGACTTTTAAACTCGGGATCCCGACTTTTAATCTCGGGATCCAGACTTTTAAACTCGGAATCCCGACTTTTAAACTCGGGATCCCGACTTTTAAACTAGGGATCCCGACTTTTAATCTCGGGAGCCAGACTTTTAAACTCGGGATCTCAGCTATTTAATCCCGAGATTAAAAGTCAGGATTCCGAGATTAAAAGTCGGGATCCCGAGTTTAAAAGTCGGGATCCCGACTTTTAATCTCGGGATTAAATAGCTGAAATCCCGAGTTTAAAAGTCGGGATCCCGAGATTAAAAGTCGGGATCCCGAGTTTAAAAGTCAGGATCCCGAGTTTAAAAGTCGGGAATTCAATATAAAAAAATATTTACCCTGACCCTTCTACGCCGTCGTAGTTCTGAACATTTCCTTGCATCAGATTTTTATCCAGGTAAATAATAAATGCATAATTTTCATTTATGATATTAATAATTCTTGTTATTTAGTATCAGAGTACACCAAAAAGAGATTTTTAAAGTATAATGCTATTGCATCGCAATAAATTCCAACACGGACACATGATAAAAAAGACGCTTCAAGTATATGTTCACGAATAAGTCGAGGAGCAAGAAGGAATGAGAAGAAGTAAATATAATGTTACTTTATGAGGAGGCCCATTTAAGTTAGATGTTTGCAGGCAATACGCCACAATTTCATCATATTGTGTCTTTTTTAAGACCACATATTGTTATGTGTCCTGCATTCGCCTTTTCGTAGGGATCGTTTTGAAATAGTAAATTCAAAAATGTCTACCAATTCGACATTTACTTTCTGTATTTTTATATAAATAACGATATAACACCGTTTGGCTACATTATGCCTGTGGCACACCGGCCGAGGAGCATCGAGGACCATCGAGTAACTCCTCGATGAAACGATAGAACGCACCCCGTCCTCGACGAAAAATAGGGGCGCCGCTATTTTCATCGAGTTGTTCCTCGATGAAACGAATGTATCTCATTTCAGACGTATCTTTAGATTTGATTTCGCGCAAAACTTTGATGTATTTGTCACCGATTAAATAGAAATCCATCGCGGACGGGTGCGTTCTTTCGTTTCATCGAGGAGTTACTCGATGCTCCTCGACCGGTGTGCCACAGGCATTGTAGTAGTTTACCCTTCACTCGAAGCCATTTTCTACACGCCGGTGCTGCCATCTACATTCAGCTTTTTTCGCCTATTTAGTTATAGGGATTTAAGGGGTGCCGTGTCAACAGCAGAATATTCAAATTCCGAATCATGTTACAGCCTAATATTCATTTTCATAATATTCAAATTCCGAATTTTTATGGTTTGCATAGAATTATTCAAATTCCGAAATATGTCACAGCCGAATCATCATTTTCAGAATATTCATAATCCGAAAATTTTAGGTCTGACCAAAATTATTAAAATTCCAAAATATGTTACAGCCGAATATTCATTTTCAGAATATTCAAATTCCGAAATATTAAAATTCCGAAACATACTGCAGCCGAATATTAATTTTCAGAATATTCATATTCCGAAAGTTTTAGCTTTGCACGGAATTATTCAAATTCCGAAACATGTTGAAACCGAATATTCGTTTTCAGAATGTACATATTCCGAAAGTTTTAGGTTTGTAAAAATTTATTCAAATGCCGAATTACGTTTCAGCCGAATATTCAATTTCCAAAAATGTATAAATTTTTTTACGTCACTCGGGGGAGGAAAGCAGTGTTTTCCTCTTGCTAATGGAGGGAGGGAAGCGAGTTTTCCCTCCCGCTCGGGAGGACCGTACTTGTTTTCCTCCCGGGCGGGAGGAAAACAGTGTTTTCCTCCCGCCCGGGAGGAAAACACTGTCTTCTTCCCGGTGCTGGCGGGAGGAAAACATTGCAAGAAAGGTGATTTCGAGGCCCTCGTGACGTAAAATATTGTGTGTCCCACGGGAGGGAAGGCTATTCCTCCCTTGGGCGACGCCGGCGCCCTCGCTCGGGCCGCCGCTTGGCCCGCGGGAGTAATAGCAATTACTCCCTTGGGCGAGGACGGCGCCCTCGCTCGGACTCGCCTGCGGCTCGCCTTCGGCTCGGGTCGCCGCTTCGCCCGCGGGAGTAATAGCTATTACACCCTTGGGCGAAGCCGGCGCCCTCGCTCGGACCGCCGCTTCGCCCGCGGGAGTAATAGCACGCTTCCCTCCCTAGGTGCACAAAATACTATTGTATCTTTTTCTAATTTTAATAAAATCTTATATCAACGTTTTATTGTCTTTTAATCTAAATATCATTTAAATCCTGATTTAATCAGGAAAATTATTTTTCAAATAATTATGTCATTTATATGGTAGAACAAGTGACGTGGGAGCTCCTAACTTAATGAAACCTTTAAAATTATGAATTAAAATAATACTGAAATAATTATTTTGATTTATTTTATAACAAAATAAAACTGTCATTTTAACAAATGGCATTCTAACGACGAAATGCAAAACTAATTTCAAACTGCCAGCAAGCGATAAATTGAATATTCGACATTTGAATAAATTTTTACAAACCTAAAACTTTCGGAATATGTACATTCTGAAAATGAATATTCGGTTTCAACATGTTTCGGAATTTGAATAATTCCGTGCAAACCTAAAACTTTCGGAATATCAATATTCTGATAAATAATATTCGGTTGCAGTATGTTTCGGAATTTTAATATTTCGGAATTTGAATATTCTGTAAATGAATATTCCGCTGTAACATGTTTCGGAATTTCAATAATTCTGGTCAGACCAAAATTTTTCGGTTTATGAATATTCTGAAAATGAATATTCTGCTTTAACATGTTTCAGAATTTGAATAATTCTGTGCAAACCTAAAACTTTCGGAATATGAATATGCTGAAAATGAATATTCGGCTGTAACATGATTCGGATTATGAATATTCTGCTGTTGAAAGCATTCCCGATTTAAGGGGATGTCAAACGCTCAACTGCCACTTGGAAAACGACGGGATACTTTTTAGCGTCATTTCTCAACCAAATTCAACAAGAATTGAAACATACAATGCTGATAAGTGAATGTTTCGAATGTATCTCTTCTTTTTCCAAAATTCGTAAAAAAAATTTGAATTGTTTGACACACTGGGCATTTTACAATAATTACTGGATAAATACCTCATATAATGAGAACGGTTCGATTCTTGAATATCAGGAAATTGTTATTCCAATACTTTTGTTTACATGTAACAATGTTAAATATATTATTAAAACTTTTCCGTCGTTTGTAACAATGCAATGGCGCGGAGTCTCACAGATGGCGCGATAGTCGAATTCTTTGCACATTTATCTGAATTATTATTGTTTAAAAAACTTACTTGCTGTAATTATTCGCTCATACGCATATCAGAACACAATCAATATTATATGACACGAAAGAGAGAGATAAAGAGTTTTAAATTTGGATGTTGGTAATCACGGCCGCCGCCAGTGGTATTCACAACTGAAATGACCGATGGTGACGCTGCGAGCGTTATCAATATGGCGGACCTATGAAGGCAGGTTGGATACGGTACAACCCTTCGAGCATATACTGACTAGAGGCCGCCTTACGGCGTTTGTTGTGATCGGAAGATATGCGGGAGGGGAGATTAGCGGGGTCGGAAGCCGTGATGTATTGAGGGATGCGTAATTTCTTAGTATTATTCCACAAAGTAAAATAATACTCACACAACCTCATTAAACTTTTCACAAAGTAAACGCAGAACTTAGGATTATAGTAAAATGACATGTGTGACAAGAAGTAATAAAGAATAACAGCAAAACGCTGCCCGCAATACACCATGACTTCCAGCCCCGCAAGTCCCCCCTACTGCATATCTTCCGATCACAACAAGCTATGCATTGGTATAGGGAATTACTTCTCTAGTCAGTATATGCTCGAAGGTACAACCCTTCGAGCATATACTGACTAGAGAAGTAATTCCCTATACCAATGCATTGCTTGTTGTGATCGGAAGATATGCAGTAGGAGGGACTTGCGGGGCTGGAAGTCATGGTGTATTGCGGGCAGCGTTTTGCTGTTATTCTTTGTTACTTCTTGTCACACATGTCATTTTATTTAACCTTAAGTTCTGCGTTTACTTTGTGAAAAGCTTTATGAGGTTTTGTGAGTATTATTTTACTTTGTGGAATAATACTAAGAAATTACGCATCCCTCAATACATCACGGCTTCCGACCCCGCAAATCTCCCCCACCGCATATCTTCCGATCACAACAAACGCCGTAACGCGGCCTCTAGTCAGTATATGCTCGAAGGTACAACCGTCCTAATCTCCATCAGCACAGACACAAACCTAAAATCTGTAATGCCAACAACATGGTGCTTAGGCTTCGTATACATAGATGTCAACAAGTGGCATGATTTTTAAGTTATAAACTTTTTAAATAATATTTCCTATTCAGTATTATCTAAATATGTAATAGTAACAAAATATTTAAACAAAAGTTTTCATAGAATAAGAATAATATTTGTGACTTTACTTTTAAGATGTAAAAAGTGACAGATCCCAATCCCAATAATGTAAATATAACCTGCATTGCAAAAACACATCAGTGGAAAATATTAAACTAAGACCCGTATGACACGATACAAAATTTTGTTGAAAATGTTGAACAAAACTTTGTAGAAAATTATTTCAATTTTTTTTTTCATTCCCAAACTTCCAATTATTGTAAAATATGTGTTTGCAACGTATCGAAAATTTTTATAAAAATTTACTATTTATGCATGCGCTCTTTGACACTTTTGCTTTTGTGGCGGCAAATTCAAACTAAAACCCTTACTCTTCTCTGTCGATTTATGCGTCCATGTTGAATCTTAACGTCACTAACGTGGTCTATTATATTGTATGTGCATACATGTATTAGTAGAAACAATAAGGCATTGAAATGAATTATCTAAACAACTTTTATATTCGGCAGCTATAGTAAGCACTATAATTTTAAGTTTGAAATTAAAACAAGATAAAAAGAAAAAATAACAAATAAAAAAATATGGGCCAGATCGTGGTTGCAACCAAGCAAAGGAACTTTAAATTTATTAAATAATGAGTTATTGAACTCTGATCCATCTGCCTATACATAAATTTCTTACGACTAACAAACAATCAATTTGAATGTTTATTATCATTAGTTACGGTTGATATTGCAAGACAAGACACCTTTATGCGATTTCTGGCGATTGTCACAATTGACAGCTGTGTTGAAGTTCATTGCGCATATTTTATACCAAATTTACTACTTTTTAGAACGGTTTGCAACGATACAAAAAATTACTTTCTACAAAATTTTATATAAAATTTTGTATATAATTTTACATCGTGTCATACGGGCCTAAGAATAGTATATTTGTTTTTATTACCCATTTGTAAATAAAAATACGAAATATTCTTTAGACAACATCAATATTGTATATCATACTAAAGGTACTAATCACTATAATACTATAAAGGTATTATTTAGTGACAATATAGGTTATTTATTATTGAGGATCAGATTTGAAATTTAGGTACATATCAAGTGTCAGCCAAAACTTAATTCTCCTCATTAGTGTAGAACATCATATAGCTATAATAACATCTTTTAATTTTCTTCAGTTGACTCGATAAAGTGATGACAAATTGTCGATGAAATAAAATAAAATGAATGATTTTTATTTAACCAACTACACTGCTCAAAACAAAAATCGAGCCACTTTACCGAACCAAGAAAATGCCTGTTTTTTAAATGTGGGGCATTTCTTTCAGGGACGTGTTACCCAAAATCTGGAAATTCCCTCTGGAGATACATTCCTCCTCTACGTTCTCCAAAAATCCCGAAGAGATTCGCTCCCCCAGACCCCCTGAAAAATCGCTTTATGTGATGTCATGTTTGAGCAATGAAAAATCTAAAAGTTTGAAGGCTTGTAGCTCCAAAAAATCCTATCTTAAGGGGGTTGTTCGACTCGATTGTCACAAAGCCCTATCAATTTCCTTTTCAGAGCTGAAAATTTCGTCCTTATGGTGAAGAATATTCTTAGGCCCGTATGACACGATGTAAAAAAATTTCAAAATTTTTTAATAAAATTTTGTAGAAAGTAATTTGTATCGTTACAAACCGTTCTAAAAAGTAGTAAAATTTATGTAGGCAGATGGATCAGAGTTCAATAACTCATTATTTAATAAATTTAAAGTTCCTTTGCTTGGTTGCAACCACGATCTGGCCCATATTTTTTTCTTTGTTGTTTTTTCTTTTTATCTTGTTTTAATTTCAAACTTAAAATTATAGTGCTTACTATAGCTGCCGAATATAATAATAATTCATTTCAATGCCTTATTGTTTCTACTAATACATGTATGTACATACAATATATAATAGACCACGGCATAAATCGACAGAGAAGAGTAAGTGTTTTAGTTTGAATTTGCCGCCACAAAAGCAAAAGTGTCAAAGAGCGCATGCATAAATAGTAAATTTTTATAAAAAATTTCGATACGTTGCAAACACATATTTTACAATTGGAAGTTTGAAAATGAAAAAAAAAATTGAAATAATTTTCTACAAAACTTTGTTCAAAATTTTCAACAAAATTTTGTATCGTGTCATACACGGGCCTAGTTTATTATTTTCCACTGATGTGTTTTTGCAATGCAGGTTATATTTACATTATTGGGATTGGGATCTGTCACAAATATTATTCTTATTCTATGAAAACTGTTATTTCAATATTTTATTACTATTACATATTTAGATAATACTGAATAGGAAATATTATTTAAAAAGTTTATAACTTAAAAATCATGCCACTTGTTGACATCTATGGATACGAAGCCTAAGCACTATGTTGTTGGCATTACAGATTTTAGGTTTGTGTCTGTGCTACATTAGGACGATGAAGATTAGGACGATGAATAAAGCGGTGTTTGAAGAATTCGGTGTATGCATGAGGCTGTGTCTGAACAAAGCAGTGATTGGAGAAAGCATCGTATGCATGAAGCAGTGCATGAATAAAGCAGCGTTAGAATTTTCGAGTGTTGCAATGTTACCGACGATGGAGTTTAGGACGATGAATAAAGCGGTGTTTGAAGAATTCGGTGTATGAATGAGGCTGTGTCTGAACAAAGCATTGATTGGAGAAAGCAACGTATGCATGAAGCAGTGCATGAATAAAGCAGCGTTAGAATTTTAGAGTGTTGCAATGTCACCCCCTTTGAACATTATCTTAAAATGTTTATACAATTTACTAATGCCTATGGCACACCGGTCGAGGAGCATCGAGGACCATCGAGTAACTCCTCGATGAAACGATAGAACGCACCCCGTCCTCGACGAAAAATAGGGGCGCCGCTATTTTCATCGAGTTGTTCCTCGATGAAACGAATGTATCTCATTTCAGACTTATCTTTTGTATTTGATTTCGCGCAAAACTTTGATGTAGTTGTCACCGACGAAAAAGAAAACCATCGCGGACGGGTGCGTTCTATAGTTTCATCGATGATCCTCGATGCTCCTCGACCGGTGTGCCACAGGCATTAGTAAATTGTATAAACATTTTAGGATAATGTTTAAAGGTGAGAAGAAAAAAAAACAATTACATTTTTTCGAGGATTTAATATTTACTATTTTTAAGTAATTCAAAATTAATTAATTCCAGGAGACCTATTCTGTGCCACATTTCACTAGTAAATTGATAAGTTTTTAGGTGATAACTCTTGCTGCCCTCTATGAGTATTCACCGCGAAGCTAAGTGTGACGTCATGTCAAGTTAACACCAGCGAAGTAGAGACGATTTAAATCCATGTAGGAGTGACGTCATATCAGATAAATTCTATCCACCACGTTCACTAAATAAGCTATCTCTTTCTTACACATTTTACTCGTATAAATCTATTCGCATATCGTATGTCATAAGGGGCGGGGCTTATCAATTTGTGTCTTAACGGCAGTAGCAGAACAATTATTTATATAATATAGTATTCATTACATGAAATATATTTTCTTACATATATTGTTATCTTTTAGATTCACAAAAGTTCGTTTTATATCATTTATTGTTTATTGCTGACAACTTGTCAATTTTCTGCTTATTGTTATGTCAAGTGTCAACATAAAATTTTGAGGTTACGTGTTTTGTTATTTAGTTTTGTTCTATTTTATTAATCTTTGATTATTTCCTACAGAATCATGCGATGTATTAAAATGGTAAAATAATTATTAAGTTTAAAAATATAATTAAAAACTATTGCTTTTAAATTTCGCGTATAGAGAAAGACTGCCAGCACCATCTACCAAACTCATGCTGTACTAAAAAGTAAAATCTTGATTCATACGAATAATTTGCTTGTTTTTTATGACGTCACTCCTATATGGATTTAAATCGTCTCTACCTGGTATTAGAAACTTATCAACGGTGATAGTTTGACGTTTGAAGGGAGATTGTGATTTTGCGCTTATTTGTTTGTTTTATTCGGTGGTGTTTTTTTGACTTTATTGTGTTCAGTGTAATACTGTGGGGATATTGTAATATCTGTTTATAGGTAAGTGAAACAAAAATAAAAATTTTCGAAAATTTATTACATATTATTTTTTAATTCAAGGAAATATGGCATTTCTGTACGGACAGATAGCAGTAATAGAAGAGTTCGAAAATGAAGAAAGAAGAGAAGGAGATCGCCTTTTTAGACGGCATGTAAGAGACATGCAGGATCCTTTTTCCATTTCGGAGCGAGAATTTAGATCAAATTTTCGGTTGAGTAAGGAAGCCTGCCTCTATTTGATAAATACTTTGGTTCCGCACATGGATGCTGGTCGAGGTGCGGCTACAAGGATTCCGAACAACATACGAGTAAGCATAATAATGATAATATTAAAAATTGGAAGACAACTTGTTTTATTTAATATTTGTTTTAGATTTTTATAGCACTGAACTTCAATTCGGTTGGTAGCTACCAAAGAAGCGTTGGAAACAATTTGTTGGCCTGCGTTAGTCAGCCGATGGTGAGCCGCAGTTTAAAAGAAGTTTCAAATGTTTTAATTAGGTACTGTATTCAGCAGTGGATACGGTTTCCACGAAATGATGCCCAAAAACAAGATTTGAAGCATGAGTAAATATTATTTGTCTATATTTTACATTGTATTTACCTGGAGGCTGATTCTAAATGAAAACAAGACCCTGCTATTGTTTTTTGATGACGTAATTACAAGAGTGAAGCGTGCGATTCTAAGGATTCCAATTCCAACATGTAGTGATTAATGGGAATTTTTTGTTCTTGTATTGGTAGTTGACTATAGGTTATGTTGGTACTAACTATGAAATGGGGAGGGAGAAAGAATAGGTGTTGCTTATTTGAAATTGAATTCGTAATTCTTTCTATAGACAAAATAATAAATAAATCTTAATCGAATAATTATTATTTTACTTGTTATTATTATTATACTTATTCTATGATTCTTTCTTTGAGTGGAAGTGCAGTGAAATACGTGAATTTGATTTTCCAAAATATTCTGTTTCCTTTTATTACTTTTTCTTCATTTGGTTTATTAGTTTCATATACATAGGTACAATTCGTACAATTATTATAAGAAATTATGTCAATCAATATTTCAGATAAAAAAATATTCTTCATACTATATTTTATTATTATTAAACTTATTCTATTAACAAAATTATATTTATTACGTTTCATACTTACTAAATCTCACGTTACATACATATTTTCAACACCTTTCAAATTTTACGTTATTTTTTATAAGTAACGTCAAATAACACAGGAAAAACAAGGTGCAATTGTAAAAACAACACCTCGAGAGGTGTTGGAATTAAAAGCAAGATCTTGTAATTTGATGACGTCATGTCGAAGTTCAATAAAAACTCAACAGATGCTTACGTGTGCAATTACAAGACTTGTTTTAGATTACAACTTGGAATTTGATTTAGAATCAGCCTCCTGTATATAAATTTATGTGTATTTTTGCAGATTTAATGTGATACACGGAATGCGTGATATTATTGGGATTGTCGATGGGGCACATGTAGCAATAGACTTGTTTAGTGTGACGTCACTTTCTGGTTCCAAACAAGAAAATGGCCACTCGTTGCTAAGGTAGTTGCTATGCTAGTTGATAAAACAGTTTGGTTTGACAATCAAAAATCATTTATAAAATAATTTATTACCGAACTAAACTTTATTACGTGTTTTTAAGCCACTTTAAAACAATTAAATCTCAAAATAAATTTAAAGACGCAGTTATTGTCAAACGGCAAACGTCAAACCAGCCTGTTTTACCGACTTACATAGCAACGGTCTTAGCAACGAACCAGTGTGACGTAACCACTAAACATTGTAACTCCTGCACATGATGAACACGTTTTTCTCAATCGGAAAGGGTATCACAGTATAAATGTGCAAATTGTAAGTATTGATGACTATTTGTTTTTCATTATAGTACATGTTATATTTAATAAATAATTATAGCTAGATAATAAACATATATTATAGCAAATTGTAAGTATTTCTATATCACGCGTTTTTAATAACCCAAAAAGTCTGTATCACATGCTGGAAAAATTTTACTATGGGTTGCGTTCTGTTCAGTTTTGTTTTGGTTGCGTTCAAATTTGGTCGATATTCACCATAAAGCCTTGTTCGCACGGCGATCTTTGGAGATTCTACGGAGAGTCAAACTCCCGGCAAAGTCACGGCAAAAAAGAAGTTTTTTTCTTTCTAGTGAGAATTATTTGTTAAATTATCAATGAGTCTTGGAAAAGAAGAATTTATTATTTATTTATTGCTTCAAAACCACGTAATTATCACTAGAAAGAAAAAAACTTCTTTTTTGCCGTGACTTTGCCGGGAGTTTGACTCTCCGTAGAATCTCCAAAGATCGCCGTGCAACAGGGCCACAAACTATCTAACTAGCGTACAGACAGGACAGTTAGTGTTATTTTCTTTGAACTTAGTTTTGAGCGCCAACTACCGTCATTAGAATGAACTAAATACTACGTACGCGGGTTGCGGGAATTTCTGAATAAGGTTGAATTCTGTTCAATAAATGATTTAAAACCTGGATCCAGTAAGCCTTTTTACTATAATAAACATAACCATACCGGATCTTCCATTATTCTCCGTATCAATATCAATTATAATAATTTAAAGGTATTACAAATAAAAGAAAAATTTGGGAATGGGAAACATGCTTTATTTTAATTTGAAGTCCTCACGCTGTACATAGCTAACACCATCGAATTTACAATCTGTACCTACAAACAAAAATTGTATACATTACAAAAAAAATAAAAAATAATATACGTTGGTTCAGGAGTTACAATATTGTCAATGCAGCCAGGTTCTGAAATAAATAGAAAAATATATGAATATTTACAACAATAATTCTTGACGGTTACACACAACTGCAAAACTGTTTTTCCAAATTACAAAACCCCAATAACATCCCAAATTTCTACAAAAATAATACGATTTACAGATAAGGCAAATTGCAGGTAAAGAAATTAGTACTGGATAATTTTCAATTACAGTTAATCTCTAACAGTAATGTGAACATCTGTACCTACAGAATTATAATATTTAATCCCATTTGTAAAATTTTCTTGGTATTCTCATACCTAATTAATATAAATTCTGCAAAAATCTATTGGAAAGTTTCCTTATCTTTAATCCCTACAATATTCCAAATTTATATTCTGCGAAAAATATAACTAACTCTGTAACTGTTAAATATTGAATTTTTAAAACGTATTTACTTTGCATTCTTTATATACACAATAGTATGAGTTGCTATTCTGAAAAACTACGATAATTACGCTAAATAATGAATTCGAAAGTAATCATTTTCCAAATTAAGTTTCATTATGTTAATTCAAAAATGTATTTAATAGTAAATACTTCTGTTAGTACCAATTAATTACAGTTTTAAGCAAATAATGTACATACCTTCAGGAAGAACAGAACGGGGTATTTGACCAAAGTTTAATTTCGTTTTCTCGGCAGTTTGGAATTGTATATCATTAAAATGAAGGTGGCAAACTCGGCACTGATGGACCACCTTGTTAAATGGTACATCTATCAAATCCAATCTATCCATTCTACGTAGCCACTCATGCCTTAAAACTTCTGATCTCGGAAAGCAAAATAATGTACCCCTTTCCTCAACAGGTAATGTGTTTGTCACACATTCCAGATAGGCACATTTGATGTTCTCTGTAAAAATATCAAGAATCAATCAATACCAATGATGTCATTTTATTTGTTACGAAAAGCAATGCATAACGATTAGGGATGATAGTTCCCGAATTGATCAAGGAAACAAAGCAAACCTAACAAAATGTGCAATATTATATACGTCAAATGACACAATGTACAATGTAAACTGATTATGTTATTTTGAAATATTGGCATAGCATAAGCTGCTATCAATGTTAGTTTAAAATTACAATAAAACTTAAACTTGAACTATCATTGTCAGTTAAAATATTACAGTAATACAATATAAATATTTGGTACTTACGTGAATCATGATGAAATGCTTCAACCTCAAACACCACAAACTACTAAAATGTAACAAATTAATATAACAATACTTGTTGACAGTAGACAACAAGAAGGTAATATTAACCTGAATCACAACTGAATTTCACTTTGCTAAACATTTTCGTATCTGTTTTGACTTTGACGTATACGAAAACAAACTCTGATTGGCCAGAATCGGAGCAATCACAAACGAGTGCGACCTCAGCGCTGCCTACAGTCGTTAGCATGAACTAAAACCGATGAACAATGCATTCATTGAACTGTCAGGCCACTGAACAGGGCTTAATGCCCTGTTCACACGTTGCTACTTTGAAGACGCATACGTGCTACTGTAGCATGAAAAGAAATTCAAATCGAAACAATAACCGCAAAAAATCGCTATCTACACACACAACGATCAACGATGTGAAATTATCAACGAGTAGTTCTTGATACTTTGATGCTACAAATTAGCAGCGCTGCTATTTGACAAGCGACTCAGATTTTTTCTTGCTACAGTAGCACGAATGTGTCTTCAAAGTAGCAACGTGTGAACAGGGCATAAGAAAATATATAAATCTAAACCAGGGTTAAAGAATAATTAGGTTTGCCGACATGATCTTTTCTAGCGGTCAGAATGTGTAATGACCGCTAGGTGTCTCTAGTAGTATCGTCGGATGCCATAAGCACGGTCATGTGACGTCATTAAAATTCAGCTAGTCTGATAACTGTCAAAGTCAAGACGTGCTCATCTCACATTAAATAACTATTATTTTTAAAAATATAGGATATATTGCGAGAAACACATATCAGTTTAGTATCTAAGATTGGTATATGTTATTCTATGTAAATATTTGGGCACAAAATACTGTGTTATTTATCTTATTAGTTCAAAATGACTTGGAAGTTTTGGCGGGAACGCATAATTTAGCTGTTTTTCGGTATATAGATATTAAATAATCAGAGCAAATGAGTTTAGAAATAATTTTATAAGTATATTTTACAATGTGAAGCAGAAAAGTTGTTTGAATAGCAAATAGATTTGACATTATTGCTATTTGAAAGAAAAAAAGTTAGGTTAACATGTTTTATTATTTAAATTTTTAGTTGATATAATGCATATTTACATGATATTTGTTAATAAACTATCAAAATTCGCACTTACGGAATCATGTTTGCGTACTTTTATGAATTTGTTAATTGATAATGGTGTTATGAAGATGAGGTACCTATTTTCATTAATGTGGTAATGTAGATTCTTCTGATTGTGACAAAGTTGGTTTTACACGAGATGTATCATTATTATTATCCTTTTCAGAATTAACGTATAGTGATAATGTTTATTATCCTATATTTTAGATAAAATCGTCCACACATGCTGGCTACAATGATCTCTAATTATTTCTTTAAATATGGATTGGTATGAAATCTTCTTGCAAGACTTTGCAGATCACAGTGTTCACACAAAGTGAATCACGTTTTTTCGAAATTAATCGGAGCTGCTTTTGCTAGTGTAGAAATTTTCCGCGTGCCAAAACATTATCTTCAAAGCCTTCGATAAAAAACCCGTCCACATATGAAGAAACTAAAGTAATATAATCCAGATCATTATTGTCATTGAAGTCCTTCTTTGTGGACTGATTTTTCTAAAGCACAAGATAATTAAAAATATAACTATACGCCAATTATGAAAACTGATACCTCTTATATTGGTCATAATTTTATTAAAAAGGACAACATTTGATTGTCGAAAAGATATTAAATAGACGTCATTTGCATGGAAGATAATAACATCTGTTAAACATCCAGAATGGAGGACATAAGACACGTAAGTGACGTCTTTGTGATTACATTTGGATCAGACGTTTTAAAGAAATGGGCATTATAAAGACGTCTTAACGACTTATTTATGTTGTATGGGTACCATCTTCCTGAGAATGTTTCGCACATAAGTACTGAGTCTCTTGCTGGACGTGCTAGACGATCTTTGCGCGGTATGGCTCGTATTCAGCGCTGTAACATTTCGGGATTTCGAAGTACAATTTGGTATAAAACAATGCCGATTTATACTCATTTTTACTAAAATAAAAATAACCTATAATTAAATTGATAGTTTTTCTTGAACGCTTTGAGTTATTTCACAGCAATATTTACCTGATTCATTTTTTTAACCTTAAATGTACTTTATATTTCACATATATTTTTATAATACTGCATAAAGCACAAATTATTTAATATCAAAAATTGTATTAGGTGACAGAAAGTTCCCACGCAAATATTTGAGCATCGAATCGGGCAGCTCCTGACCAGCAGAGACACCTAGAAACACCTATGAACTTGTTACAACTTCTGACCGGGGTTGTCAATGAAAAACATAGCCAGTCGGTAAACCTAATTATTCTTTAACCGTGCGTAAAACTAAGGGTTGGAGAGTGATTTACGGGTCATAGTCGTACTCTACGCGTTGAAATACACTAGTATGCATATTTCCACCCCTAAAAGTTCATTAGCACCGGGTATATTCAACCCTTATTTGTATCTTCGCATCTTCGGTACTAAGGGTCGTATCGAAAAAATCTACATTGTAGTCGATAGGGGATGAAAAACGGAGCATCTTTTACATGTAACTTTTTTCTCTACATACATTTTTCATACATAAATTTATGCCACTCAGTTAAATAAATCCAAACAAACATTCCTTCAAACATTCACATTTCATACAAACTTATCTAACGCACTTTACAACCAACGGACATTATTCTTTCGATTTTCCAGTCAATCATTCAACCACAAGATATAATACAATCCAAATATACAAACTTATTTACTCACTCAATCGTCTCTCTCAAACACCAACACATATACAAAAAATATATTTATATACAATACAAATTTTATATTTTTATTACAACATAACATAATGAAATGACTTGCAATGTAAGAAACACAATAAATGATTAGTTAAATTTTGTTAGGTACATTACAATTGAATTTTATTTCCAAATGTTATTACAAGTCTTAATTGTAATACCTGCACATGTAGTATTATTTATACTGATAACTCACAGTGTGTGTGGCTCCTCCGCACATCCAAGCTGGATGATAGACGAAAATCTGTACTATTAAAGTAATAGTACAGTTAAATGAGGACGGTTTATTCCTATAGCCCAGTCAATCTAGGTTTTAACCCATCACGAAAATGTGTCAAGCTAAAAATTTGTACACATGTTCTATTTGATGCCCTGAACAACATATCAAACGTCCCCAACTCTCCCCCGTCCGCAACCCTTATTTTTTAAGGGATGAAAGTGTACATTTGTAGTTTTTTGCGTTTATCTTATAAATGGTTAATATTACGAAGAAAAGTGTTAATATGAAATTGTAGAGCATAAAATTATCTATAATAAAGGTCCTTATCGATTTGCATGTAAGTGGTACAGTTTTCGAGAAAAACAATAAATTGTACTATTTTGGTAATACAAAGCTAATTAAATAAAGCTATAATTTCGTTTTATTGCACAAAAACAGCTATAACTTTTGAACAGATAAAGAAAACGACTTCCGGTTTGAAATATTCGTTTTCGCAGATATTTTTCTATAAAAATTATTTTTTTCTAAATTTTAAAAGCCCTACTTTAGTCACAATTTTAAAAAAAGAAACAAAGAAATTTTTGTATTTTTAACTTTTGTGTGTTTAATCAACTCTAATTTCTATATGGATAAAGATATCGATTTCCGGTTTGCGGCGTTGGATTCCTTAGTAAATTTTACGTAAGATAAATTATATTAAATTTTTTTAAAGCCCTTGATAACCCAAAATTTAATTATGATCTTCAGTGAAAATTGCAAAATTTCAGAATTTTAAATATTTTTTGGGTAATTCGGTTTATAAAAGGCCCTTCAAAAAAAACCAGTACAATGTATCTTACATAAAAATATCTGATGAATCCAATGCCGTAAACCGGAAGTCGATATCTTGATCCGTTCAGAAATTAAAGTTGATTAAACACAAGAAACTTTTAAACATCTAAAATTTTACAATTTTCTCTCGGATCTTTTACATAAAATAGTCCAAGGAATGCAATTTTTATCGAAAACTGTACTACTTACATGAAAATCGAAAGGATATTTATTATAGATAATTTTATGCTCTACAATTTCATATATAACACTTTTCTTCGTAATATTAACCATTTATGAGATAAACGCAAAAAACTAAAAATGTACACTTTCAACCCTTAAAAAATAAGGGTTGCGGACGGGGGAGAGTTGGGGACTTTTGATATGTTGTTCAGGACATCAAATAGAACACGTATACAAATTTTTAGCTTGACATATTTTCGTGATGGGTTTGGTCGAAATTTTGTCTAGATTTACTGGGCTACTATACTCAAAATCACAAGTTCTGGCAGTATGGCAGAGATAGCAATACAGTGTTGCTAAATGTATCCCATAAGAGTAATGTGTTAGACAAAGATGGAGAATTCAGAGGCGGATTGTTTGTTTTTCGCTTACTTGTACTTTTAATAAATTATGCTGACAATTCAACTCATGTGTCATCTGTCAAAAATGGACCAATCAATTTTGAGGATTTATAAATTTTCCACCAATTGAAACGAATTTTTTCGACAATTTATCACTAGTGCTCGCAGCGACATAATTTTTAGACAATTTTCACTAGTGATCCAATCGACAATTTTAAACAATTGAATATATCTTTTTTAATCAAAATCCTATTGTTATAACTGTTGTAATGGAAGGGAAGCTATTTATAAATCATTTTCATAAAGAAAGAATACATTTTTATTCGGTGAATTGTCCTCCGAATACCATTCGTGTTCCAAGTTATGTAGACAATTCAACTCATGTGTCATCTGTCAAAAATGGACCAATCAATTTTGAGGATTTATAAATTTTCCACCAATGGAAACGAATTTTTTCGACAATTTATCACTAGTGCTTGCAGCGACATAATTTTTCGACAATTTTCACTAGTGATCCAATCGACAATTTTAAACAATTGAATATATCTTTATTAATCAAAATCCTATTGTTATAACTGTTGTAATGGAAGTGAAGCTATTTATAAATCATTTTCGTAAATAAATAATACATTTTTATTCGGTGAATTGTCCTCCGAATACCATTCGTGTTCCAAGTTATGTAGACAATTTTTGTGGCTGCATCACTCATGATTATTACGCTTAAGAAAATAGCACTCGTGCTACGCACTCGTGCAATTTTCAATCAAGCGTAATAACCATTCGTGATACAGCAACAAAAATTGTCGACATAACTTGGAACACTAGTGGTATTATATATGATTATTTCTTGATGTTTCTCAAAACCAATAAAATGTTTAATTAATTGAATACATTAATAAGTAATCAATTGATATGCATCCAATTTAAAATCTTTTACTTACAGAAAAAACTCTGGTTCCTCTAAATTAAATTTGTAAGTCAAAAAATAATCTAATTTAATATAATTCGAGAATTCGATAAATTATACAATAATTCTCCAGTGTTTCAATTTATTCTCACCCTCTTTACTGATAATTTTTCTCGTTTAATATGAAGGATACATAATTAAGTAAAATATTAAATTAATATAAATATACAATTTTATTTTATTTTTTCGATAACAAATTGATAACAATATAACAATAAAATAAACACAGCCAAAGACGGCCAAGTCAAAATCACAAATGGCGAGTAATACAAATATATACATGTTGTTTAAAAGACATAACAATTAATGAACAAATGTTGTCAATATATATATATATATATATATATATATATATATATATATATATATATATATATATATATATATACAGAGAGTTTTTTTTATAAGTAAACATAGGACATGTCATTACCATAGTTACAGTGTTACAGAATGACAGCAATGCATTAGAGCGTTTTTTTTATCATTAAACATAGGGATAATAATTAACATACGAAAATAAATATGAAATATAAGTTAAAGAAATGATAAATTATTTATTTATGTTTTCCACACTTAAGAACTAGGGAGATACATTAAACTAATGAGAATTTAAGAACTAGGTAGACACTTAAAAAATAATGTGTACAATGGTGACAGAATGAATGTTGAACAATTAAAAAATCGAATTAGTGCTGCTTCCAAAATATTACTCCCCAGCAAATGCTATAAATTATTTTTATAATCGTTTAGGATATTGTTTAGAAGATAATGGTTCCAATTTTGAGCATTTAATTCGTTTAAAAAAATTCTCATTAGCTTAATGTAGGTATCTACCTAGTTCTTAAGTGTAGAAAATATAAATAAATAATTTATCATTTCTTTAATTTATATTTATTTTAGTATGTAATTATCCCTATGTTTACTGATAAAAAATCTGACGTGGACACCACATGACTTCCTTGTACGCCTTGTGTGTTCATACTTTTCTTAATAACTAAAATGTAAAATAATATTAAAAATTCTTTTAACTTATTATAGTAGTATACTCACAAATATATTTTAGTCATTTTATTTAAACTGCAGAAGAAGATATAAAGCATATTTTACTATTGTCACTGTCATGTCATAATCATTTAAATTTTACGTAGTAACAAATGTTAATCGATCATGGACTACAAGATACCGAAATACTATAAATTATAAATATATACTTTAATTATTTTTAAATGATAGCAGATACAAAAATATTTATAAAATACCGATTGTAGGTAATAATCACATAATCTTTCATTTAAAATAAAAAAAATTGTCTAAAATTAAATATTTATCGAAATATTTTTAAAAAGTACTACTTCCGGTTTGTAGACTGAAACCAAAAATAGGAGGTGCACAACTAGATGCTATAACAGTCCTAAATACAAAATTTCAACTTTCTACGTCTAACCGTATTTGAGTTATGCGACACACATACGTCCGTCCGTCCGTACGTACGTACGTACGTACGTACGTACGTACGTACAGACGTCACGTCGAAACTAGTCATAATGGATTCAGAAAAGGTCAAAACGGATATTTCCGTCAAAATCTGAGAACCGAAATTTTTCGCGATTACAATACTTCCTTACTTCGTACAAGGAAGTAAAAAGACGCTCCAATACATTGCTGTCATTCTGTAACACTGTAACTATGGTAATGACCTGCCCTATGTTTACTAATAAAAAAATCTGACGTGGCCATCACACAACCTTCCGCCATATCTAGACTTTAAACAGAAATGTATACGTACAATCCGGTGTCCATTTAAAATATACAAATAAAAATCTAAAATATTCAAACACAGAAATTTGCATCACCTGAATAAAAAGATTCATTCACAGGAAAACTCTGCTGTGTTGAAGCCATCCTCCGTTCAATTACTACATTTAATATCTTACTTAAGGACTTAGCGCTAGTATGCCAACTTGTCATCCGTCTCACCTGTCAATATTTTTTACGCAGAAACAAAAATCAACCGATCATGGATTACAAGATATCAACGTTTTATTTGATAAATTTATTTTTTAATTTTACTGCAGTTCTTAAATGCTACCAGATAAAGACAATTTTTTTATAACGTAAGTTGCAAATAACTTTTCCTCTTATTCTTATTACAAATAAATACTATATTTTTCCAAATTTATATACAATTTTGACAATTAACCTTTTCAATCTTCAAAAAATATCACTTCCGATGAAGATATTTGTACCAAAATCTAGGGAGCTCTTCCAATTTATATACAAATGTTAAATACCAAATATCAAAATTTTCTGGTAATTCGTATTTGAGTTATGCGACTAACACCCCTTGACCACACACACACACACATACACACACACATACACACAGACATCATCGTGAAACTATCAAAAATGAGTTGTAAGGACCCTAATTCGTGCTCATCCACTAAAAATTCACCACCCGATTTTTTGCATGATTCCAATACCTTCCTTTACAGGTAAGCGGAAGGTAAAAAACTCCCGGTATATATATATATATATATATATATATATATATATATATATATATATAGCATAAAATAGAATTACAAACTTAAAGAAAAATATCACATACTAAGTACATTAAAAATTTGAAGTAAGGTCCTGGACCTGTTTACATTTAAACTTCGTCAGGTAGCTAAGCGTAGCAGCGGTACTCAAACATACTCATGCGTTACATCTTCATCGCTTTCAGTAACACTAGCTGTCGTCACGTAAGGTTCGATATCATCTTGCAATTGATAAGCTTCCCAAAATCTTTTTTCTTCATTTACAATGTGCCTATCATAAATTGTCCATTTTGCTCGGAAATTTTTGAATATGCTTCACATATTATGGCATTATGTTAGTTGGGATTACATTAGATGGTAGTTACAAATACATTACAAGAAATGTAATTAGTATATGTCTTGAAATAAGATTACAGGAGTAGGTATAGTTATTATATCATTTCTTAAGCCCTGTTCGCACAATGCATCTAGCATGCATCTAGCATGCATCAAACAAGAGTCTTTCCATGCATCAAACCTGTAGTTGATGCATGGCCGTTCACACATGAGATGTGTTTGATGCACGTTTGATGCGTGTTTGTAGCATCAAAATAGACTTCTTCTTCCAAGTCCAAGTTTCAAATTAAGTCTCATTGTTAGGTTGGCATTACTGTGTAGCGAATTTCACTTTGTCATTTACCGCGAAAGTAATATAATTTGAAGCAATATAATTTAATATTTAGAAAATTACAATACGTATATCGAACTGACGAAATACCATGGAAAAGAAAACAGGTGGGTAAAAATAAATAGGAAAGAACATAAAAGGAAAAAAGGACTGAAGGAAATAGTCTTTAAAAAGACTGGTTTTTATTAAATTAGTATAATAATACTAAATAAATTAACAAAGAAAGGAAATGAATAGATAAATTATAGGTTGTGATTGTTCTAATGGCAGTATGACAGCACTCAAATACTCAAATGTCAACGCAATCAATCTGAATTTAGCAACGACTCAACGATTCAGTACTTCTTCTTTCCCAAGAGTCTTTTGATGCACCAAAATAGCGGCGCCTGTAAACATATTTTGACGCATGGAAAGACTCTTGTTTGATGCATGCTAGATGCATGCTAGATGCATTGTGCGAACAGGGCTTTAAGTAATGTGAAATCAAGCTTATAATATTTTTAAACTGTTTCATAACTGCTGGCTTCTTTTCCCATCGGCACCACTCCACCGCCATAAGATTTACAACCCTATACTAACATTTCATTATGAAATTTAACACTGCAAACTAAATGTGTTAAAGCATGAAAACTGAATGGTGTACCATGAAACAATGTAAGTGTAAAACTGGCAACAAGGCCGAGTTTATCTCCATAAGTATAACATTGCCTATCTCTGCCATACTGCCAAAACTTGTGATTTTCACTATAGTCAACTTTTCGCTTACTTAAACTGTTTTTTTCCAAGATTCAGAATCTTGAAAGAATCGTCATAGAATCCTCGTGTGAACAGACTTTAAGCCCTGTTCGCACGAAGATTCTTTGAAGATTCTACGGAGATTCCGAATCTTAGAAAAGAAGAAGTTTTTTCTTCTTTTTTTTTAAATCGTGGAAAACCCCATGTGAATCTTAACATCACTAACGTGGTCTATTAGTCAATATACCATTTAAATTTTTTACTTTCATATATTTAATAAAATATACATCAGTCATGATTATGAACAATTATTATATTATTGAGCAATATCCAATATCGTATGTACACAGTAACATATTTTTTATAAAATAGCAAATTATAGTATTTATACATGGTTATGTTTTATTCACAAAATAAAATTTTAGCATAAACGAAATAATATCAATAAAACTAAGATTTTAGAACTTACAACTATGAACCATTTAGATATTTCAACTACACATTATTTGGTCCTTAAAAATTCAGATCATTTTATAGCACCTAAATTGTGTACCTAATTAATTTATAAATATGTAACATATTTACTGGTTCTATCCATCCTCTATATTTTCGATATGTGATAAAATAGTAAAACATGAATTACTGAATAATATAAGGAAACATAATACAAATGTAAAAAAAATTCAGAGTACTTCACATACAAAATATACGTCAGTAAGAAGTTTAGCAAATTTATAAAAATTGGTTTTAAGTCAAACTGAATGAACTTTATGATTAATTTGAATTGGAACTGAAAATAAGTTTTCCCAGGGTGATTTGATAGCTGAAATCGCAATATTTAAGCTATCGATAGTTTCAAATTCCATAGCCCAAATTTCTTCGCAACTCACGATTTCATCCAAAAAATGAAAGTCCAGGGTAAAATTCTCTAAATCCTGGAAAAAATTATTAGAGATAAAAAGTTCAAATAAAAATTACTACTTATAGAGCTCACCAGTTCTAGAAGATTGCTAATAGGTTGTGAAGCATAAATGTTTGGCTTCTTTTCAGAATCTGGCAGTAGCCATTCTAAGTCTGGTAATAAAATGAGATCGGTAGAAGTAATAAGAAGAGCACCTATTTCCAAACTTTTCATTTCGGTGGTGGTTATTGAACATTTAGAAAACACAGATAATAAACAAAGTGTGGAATCCTTTGTGGAAGAATCCTCAGTTTGGCGTGATAATAATAGATGTTGCAGATTTAACATTGGCCGTTCAGGAGAAACACATACTACGTCACATGATTCTGGGAGGGGATTATCTTTAAAAATAAAAAGTTTCATAATTAGTAATGAATAAGTCATCAAATGGAAGATTTATGTACATACTTGCTAAAAATGAAAGAAAATTTGATGTTCTTTGCATATCTTGCAAAATACATAAATAATGAATATTATTTTTAGCAACGTTTCTAATTTCTAAACCAATTCCTTGTTTCCACGGTAGAGTGAATACAGTTTGTAATCTATCAATTGTGTAGCTACCTTTCTTTATCAACCAATTTGATAAATCATCTCTGAAAATATAATCAATATAAAAGCTCGATATACGAGTAATATATGAATAACTTCATATCATTATTTATTTACCCAGTATCATGTTCTTTTATATGTAGTATATAAACTTTATGTGTAGAGAGCACCAGACATCCTTGAATAGGATTAGCAGAATTTAAACTTAAAAATACACATCTTAAAATCCAAATAAAATTTTCATGTTCATCTTCAAAAATATTTTGATATAAATGATATTTTACTCTATGATCTATGTTAGTAAAATCTTCTGTAAAAGTAAACTGAATATCATTTGTGTCATTTGTGCTTTTTGTAGATTTAGTTCCAGTGGTTGGACCAGAAAATAGTCCTTCTATTAAAGACGTGAAAATTCTTTTGCCTTTTTCATCTTTCGCCTCTTTGTCTTTAAGATTTTGTTCTTGTTCTTCTTCTTTTATGGCTGCTCTAACTTCTAAACCACTCGCAGGTCTAGAAACGTGATGTGTAGTATCATAAGCTGTACAAACACTTTCCGTGAAAGAACTAGAAGAGCTGCTTTCAGTCAAACCATGTAACGAAGGAGTAGTAGTAACTGGTGTAACCACATCTGGGATGGTTACCAAAGTTGGTTGCATAAGTGTTCGACGTTCTTCTGATGATCGCTTTCTGCCTGGTCTGATATCAAAACAAAATTAGTACTCAATTCTTAAAATCCTTGGATATTATTTACCTAAACTGATCATCCAATACTTCGATACTACTTTGACTAGGATTACTTATTACTTCAATGTCACTTTCATATTTACGTAAAATATTTTCTGAATATGGAATATCATCTGTGCTTATTTGTGAACAGGTAGATTCTTGTACAGATGTTGCTGAACCTGAAAAATTATAAATTATATCATTCTCTAATATTTATTAAACATTAGTTAATAGATTTCTCAAAATATTACTTTTCATATTATGCGAATATGTAATTCAAAGATTTTTAGGTAATATAGGTAATTATAAAACTAACTATAGAGGTATCTACATAAACATCCACACCAAAAATAATAATTCTCAAATTAAGTTGTAATTGTTGTAATATTTTAAAATGCAAATATTTTTTGACAAATAAGAAAAACTGCGAACTCATTTTGAGAATTTTATTAAATATTAAATATATGTTAAATTTTGTATTCAGGCTGAATAAAAACATTTTTTTTTCTCTACTAAAGAAATATTATGTTAGATATTTGTTGCAAATAAAAAGTCTTATAAAATAACAGTAAAAAGTAGAAGAAGCTTACAGTTAGCAGGAACCGAGGTGGACGCATTACTGTCCATGTGCACTTCGGCTGTCACGTGAATTTGTGCTAACTGGTTACTCTCAGTTTCGCTAGCTGTGAATTAGTATCAGATATTATCACAAGCACATGCACTGCTATATATTTATAGTGTAACAATTATTCATTTAACTTATAATCAATATTAATAATTAAAGAATTTCAGCAACAATTTTACTTAAAAAAGATAAAAGATGAGAAATTTTGCAAATTGTAAACAACATGTTAATGTGTCGGAACTATGAAAATAAAGACACTAAAAGCAATTATTTGAACTTACCAATGCTACATTCGGATGGTGATTCAGCCCTGTCTATAGGTTTATAGAGATTATTTTGTGCAATTGATCTATTTGTTGGAGTTGATTCTTCATCTACTTCATAAACTAATGTGCCATGACAACTTGGATTTGGACATTGCGGTATATCTATTAAATACATTTTAATATAATTCTTTGTTAATTTATTTTACCTAATTTGAGTATTTACTTATAATAAATACTAAAATTTATCAGCACTTAAACTTAAAGATTCCCCGTTATATATGGTTTTTATATTGTAACAAACTTTAACAGTATATTCCTGAGATTATTTTAAGCAAAAAATGTAATTGAACATAGGTCCTATTCCTTTTAGCAACTTCTAGTTAACAAAATACAAGAGGCTGAAGTTTCATAAAAACGATTTTTAAAAATTTTTATAATCAAGAATCGTTTAAAAAATCTCCTATGTTGTTGTTTTTAAGCAACTGTCATTCCTAAATGGATAAAAATATTGATTTTTTGTTTCCTGAATCAAATTCCTCATGAAATTTTGTATTACGTTGTTTTAAAATCTATAAGAGTGTAAATTATGCAAAAATTTAACCATTCTTTTCTGGAGAACACTAATAAACTTGAATTATTTTAGTATTTATTACGTTTAATAGAGGTGGGCGATAAATTGATATATTTCGATATTTTTGTTATATCGCTATTCAGTAGGCGTTTACGAAAATTATACCGGTTTGTATCGTAACTACCGAACACATTCGAAAATCATACCGATTAGTTTGTCAGCGTTCTTAATTTCTTCAACCAGATCAATGTACCTAAAAATCAACCGGTTGGGGAATGGTACATATTTACCGTTATAATTTTCGTCTAGAATTTTACGTTATCGGTATATCGAAATTTAAATTCATCGATATTTCTATAGAAATGTTTGGCGATGATTGATCGATGGTTAAATGATTGTAATTGATATAATTTGATGTGTGGAATGAATGAGTGTTTAGGGGTTCATGCGGGAAATAGCGTGATTTTATGAATGTATGTAATTACATACCAATATTATTTATAGATTTGTTTTTGTCTCTTGAAAATTGCGTTGAACATTTCATACAACAATACACAGTTTGATTCATAGCACTAAGTGGTCTTTGGCTCATAATATTACTTATTTCTTTGTGGAACTTCTGAAAAAAACATCTTATGTATTATAAAAAAAAATTATATTAGAAATTATTACATGTGCCTCTTCATCTTCTAAAATATATTCCCTGTGTTTCATGTTTCGTCTCACTGTATCAAACTCGATCCGAATAATCGTAGGTTTAGTGGAAAGAATTTCACATGAAAGTATTACTTCTAATAACCATTTTGATTTCATTCTTGCGTTATTAGGTTCACGTTCTTTTAAATATTTTTCACTTATAACAACAAATACTTCCTCAGGTTCTAAACCATCTCTAGGTATTTGTGCCAAATATGGACGCTCATCTTCTTTTAGAATTATTTTTTAAATTAATAACAGAAAAATAGGAAAATATAAATATCTTACCTTCTTCGAACTGATCTTCTTCGATGTCACTACTAATAGAAGTAGATTCTGACTGTATCAAGTCTTTGTCCTCAAAAACTGAACTTTCAGAAGCTGTAATAAAAGTATTGTTTGCTGAAACATCTGATGTTACATCTGTTACATCAGGATCAATACGATCAACAGGTGGTGTACCTGTATCAACACTGGTTTCTTCTGGTTTTTTATTGATAAATAGATCGGCAGCATGTTTCATAAAGTCTTGTTCATATGGCGTTGAAGATTGTTTAGGTTTTTCTAGTCCTAAAATATCTTGCATAATGGAACCACCTTGATTATGAAGCCAATCTTCTCCAAATTGCTCTCGCAGACTTTCAATTTTCTGCTGTGTTTCTACATGATCTTCGACAAGTACACTATCTAAATCTTAAAAAAAAGAAATAATAAATCATACATTAAACTTATCTTAAAAACTGACTTAAAGAAGCAACCGAATTAATGCTTTTGATCAGTTCAGGATTTATAATTTCTCCTTCATCATCTCTAATATCACCATTTTCATCTTTTTCTGAAATAACTGCATTTCTTATTTTTCTACCTCTTTGTGAACTTTGAGATCTAGTTAATTCTGAAGCTGCAATGGTAGTTACTTCGCTGCTATTTGTTAAATCTGAGATATTAGAACTAACAGATGATTGATGTTCTCTTCGTATTCGAACAAATCTATTTGGATTAGATGGATGATATGTACCAATTAACTTTTTCTCGTTTTTTGTTAATAATATTTTATCTAAGATAAACTGTAAATATTTATTTAATTATTTTGACGATAATATATTAATATAACGTTAGATTTTTTTACCTTTACGGTACTAGTATTAGAATGTAGATAACGACATGTTATATCACGATGTTGAGGATGAAAACTTAAAGGATTCCCTTCCAAATTCAACCATTGTAAAGCAGCTAAATGGCTTAGTGGACTTAAACTTTCATGATCAATCAAACAATTACAAGACAAATCTAATGTAACGAGATTATCTAAATACAGTAGGCCTAAAATAAAATACTTGTAATACATATTTCAATCAATTGAATTTTACAATAAATTACCTATTAAGTCGCCAATATAGTTGCTCTTTAAAATAAGAATTTGTAAATTTCTAAATAATTCTTTTTTAAATATTGGAACAGTATCTAAATGATTAAAACCAAGATTTAAATGTTTCAAGTTTGGTAAACAATCAATCGATTGAGCATTGGTAATTAAATTATGGCTTATATCTAATGTTTGTAACCAAGGCACGTATTCGAAGGAGTTATCAATAGATTCTATATTATTATAACTAAGCACTGCTTCTTTTAATTCGCTCCAAATATAAGCGTGACTCTTATCTGCCCCACAAGTAATAAACAATTCTTCCAAATTTTGTGTACATCTTGCGCAAGTTATATATTGTAACTGATTTCTAAGTGCTTGAAGACCAGTTAGTTGACATAAAGGGACTTTTCTTAATTCTAACAACTTTAGATTTTTAAATTTGTGAAGAGAAACTTGATCACAGGCTGAGGCACTATTTTCTATCAATTTTAAGCCTACTGTTCGCTGTATAAAATCGTGTAAAAATTGTAAGTCTAATAATAGCTTTTCTTTAGAATTACTGGTGCTTATAACTTGAAATGTAGAACTCAAGGCTTCCCTTTCTTCGATTATCAGATTAAATGATTCATTGAGATCATTTAGCAGTTTGGTCGACAGTGATAGTTTGCTTAGTCCATTTAATACTTGGTCTCCATGTTCTCTTAAAACTGATGCTAGTTGCGATAATTCCATGATGATTAATTTAATATCTGTAAATAAGAAAATAATTTGTTCAATGACATAACACCTATAACCTATAATTGATTACATACTTTAATCACATATTCATAAACACTTTCACAATTAGATGCTTATATGTTAAATGTTTTCATACGTCAATATTAATCAGTATTCATAGATTAACTTTTATCTAAACAAACGTTTATCTTTTTTGAAATGTCACTATTTCTCCGAGATCAGTTTTTTCAGGTTTGGAGTAGGAGTTGGAGAAACATAGAGGGAGGAAGATTTTATCTGAAACTCAGTGGCAGCCTGATATTTTTTGCTTTTAGTGCTAGAGTTTTAACAAAGTACATATAAAATTTATGCCAATTTTAATTTATGTTTTGAAGAGTTTATGTAAGATTCATAATGTAGTTGAAGGATATCATTTTAATTTTTCAACTATAGTTCTGATTTAATTGTTCGCAATGTTTACAAATATAAAACTCTAATAAGTGATTTCTTATTTACACAGAGCTACGTTGCCATAAGTTGACAGTAGTTTTCGCATTGTTTACAAATGTCAAATCAGTCTTCAGTAAAACTGACGTTTCAAACGTCACGTAGAAAAACCTTTAAATAATATTGCTTAAATGTTGTACTTTTAATAATTATTTATGGATTTTAAAATTATATGTAGAGTATGTTTAGAAGAAAGGAAAGGATTAAATTCCTTATTCGGTGCTTCTGTTGCAAAAATGTTAATGTCATGTACATCTATCATTGTAAGTTAAATTAATTTTGTTTATAAAATGAAGTGAATTAAAATTTCATATTTTTAGGTAATTGAAGGTGATGGCTTACCAGATAAGATATGCAAACAATGTATTATTAAAGCTAGTCAGGCGTACCGTTTTAAAGAATTATGTGAAAAGTCTGATACTAGACTACGTGAATATTTAAGCAGTACAAAACTAACTAACGAAATATCGGAAATAAGAACTGAATTACTTTTGCCAGATAACAATTCTTTAGTTGGAGGTCATTGTTCAATTTTCTCAGACATATTTATGAAAAATGATCCACTCGGCGATCCACTTACAGACCCATTATTAATTGAGCCTTCCGATTTACCAGCTGGTATGTTCGTATCAAAAATAAATTGAATAATATATTTACTGAAACATAATATTACAGAACAGTGCTTACCATCGCTGTGGAATATAAAACCCATAGATACTGTTAATTTAAATCAACATTCTTTTTGTGCTAATGCATTACAAAATATCACTGTTGACAAACATTGTAAGGGTACGTTATTTTTCAGTATATTACTCATATAAGCGGCCACACTATATCTCAGGCAACATTATAAATGATTTTTATGTACGACTTCATTATAATCAATTGTTTATGACGTTGTTTAGCGTGCATAAACTACCAGTTTATGCACTAGTGGATAATGATAAAGTAAAACAACAATTAAAATTAATACATTTTTTTTATTTATGAACAAGAATTCAATTAAATGAAAATTTTATAAATTACAATAAGGAATACATTTTACAGGCTACTGACAAACTGACACTAAATTACCAACAAAATAATATTAATCAATTTCATGTAAAATAAACTAAGTACAAACCTTATTTAATTGTTTAGGGATAAACTAGCTAATTTGGTTATCTATTCCTTCGTTTATATTAATATTGTAGCACACAACATCAAATACTTGGCCCATCTGGATATCTTATACGACGAGATCAGTATTGAAGTACTTACAATATTGTATTTTCGGTATTTTCCTTTATTTGGCATAATCAGGAGAAGTGTTTCTTTTGCATTTAATGCAATTTCAATAAT